>JAOWBC010000812.1:1201348-1213023 GCA_028566105.1 Hypoplectrus providencianus | reverse complement strand
CCACGCACCCACGGGGAGAACCTGCAAACTCCATACAGAAGTGCCCGGCCGCCCGGGATTCAAACTCGTAACCCTTGGCACCAAGCACTCTTGCTGGAAGGCATGAGTGCTAACCACTGCGCCGCCGTGGGGCCCCACAGTAATTTCAAAATCAATTATAAAGTTAACCTTAGAGGTCTACATGTTGTGGAAATTAATATATTCTTCTTCTCACATACATGAGGCAAACAAACACAGACAAACACAACAAACTAACATTTTCCAATTTGATCACGTTTTCCACATTGTTTTATTCTCAGGTTTGTGTGTCACTCTTTCAATTACAAATTCTCAATGCACTCTCTTCTGCAATGGTTTAATGGTATCCATTGGGAGAATAACTATAATCCATTGTTTTTCTAAAGCAGCCAAATCCTAATATTCACTTAACTACGGAGGCAAACAAACAGTAATTTCGTTCCTTTTGATGATGCTTTGGACAGAATCATGCAAAATTATTTTGTACCGGTGCATTGGATTCTTGTTGTTTTTTTTTCTTGATGTTTTGCACAGTCATATTCCTCTGCCTTTGATTTTAAATTGAGCTCCTGGCATCTGTTACGACAGTGAGAATTGGTCTCAGTGTGACTTCTGTTTCCATTTGCTCTCCCATTTGTATATCTCTGACAACTCATAATGGCATAAACCATTTAGAATTTAATATAAAGTTCAGTCCCACTGACGCTCTCCTAACAAATATCAGAAAAGAGGTGCAGCATCAACACTGGTGACATGGGAAACATCCTGGAAATATTAAGTCATGGAAACAGGTAGTGTTTGGGTACACATTTACTACACATTGTCCTCTAATGGATCCAAATAGAGAAAAGTCCAGAGTTTAGTTTCAACAGACTCTGTCCTCCGTGAGATTTCCGAGTTCTGATACATTATTTCTAAGAACAAGGGCTTTCAGCTAACAAGGATTTTGTTAGAAACTCAATCACTTGTCTGATTCCAATTTCCAGAGACTAAATTGCTTCTCTCTGCACATATTAAGTATTCATGAATGGATTGCTTTGTGTCCGTCAGTCTTGCTTGGGTTAATTAATAAAGGTACGCTGTGCATCTCGTAAGAGGGTATTTTTGAATATAGAATTTTGATTGTGATAATACAGACGTTTGACCGGGGAAAAGTTATTTATTATTTCAGAGGTTTCATTTCTCTGTGAGTAATGAACACAGGCACCTGTGAGCTATTCAAAGCTGTACGTTTTGTCACCAACCATTTATTGAGTGATTATATAAGTCCACCAAAAGAGTCAAATGAGGTATTTTTCATTTATTACCGAGCATTTCCGCACACTGACTCAAGGTGTTTCCATTTACTATAGCTTTTATCTGACAAAAGAAATTAACACCTGTCAGGATTAAGGAATGTCGTCTTTTGAAAAGCTTCCACCTCACGTTTACCTCCTGCTGAGTCACATTAATTAATTAGATCAATGGCCAGAGAGACAGAACAAACAGAAAATGTTTTGTACAAATGAATTCATTGAAATGGAACAGGATCTCTTTTTTCCCCATCCAACTACTTTTTTTTTTTTCAACTGAAGTCACTTTATTATAGCTGAAGGAAGGAGCCAAGTCACATTCAAATTTCTCTTTCTACTTTAATCTCAGGGTAATGAAAGCCACGGTCTCCATGAAAGACCAGCACACCAGGGGGCCCAATGCCATGAAAAACAGAATATTTTTAAAAGCAGTCCCTTTCCTTTCTGTGCCCCCAAAACCTACAAAGGTTTTGTCGGCTGACTGCCCCATGACCTGTTCCAATTCCTCATCTTAGACCCTCAGACACATCAGGATGACATGCTTCTTAGCTGCTCTCATTTACATGGCATGTTTGCAGAGCTCCAAACTGTAAAAGTCAGCACAAGATGAGTCAAACTCAAACTGAATACACTGAAAGTATTGTTAAATGGAGTGCACAAACAATTAAACTTGAGGCTACCATTCCTTTAACCTTTGATTGTTTTTTTTTCTCTCCTGAACCAATTCTTCATTGATTTATCCAATAATAATTAACTTAATTTATTTGTCTTTGGCACAAATTTAATCAATTATTTGTTCAAACTCTTCTAGGAAACATGTTGCTGTGAATCAGTAGCAGTGTAAAGGGTGTTTAACTATTACTTACTATGGTGAGAAAACCGGATGTGGTGCTGCCATTCAGCATTCATCCCAGACCAATTACCAACATAATAATATAAATGAATAGGTTAGATTTTAACCTTGAATTATTTGCTGAAGACACATAATGTGTGGAAAATACATTTCTGCAGAAAACTTCTGCTAGAAGTAGCCCACACATCAGTTTACTTACACGTATGGTTCACGGATGTAAAAAAAAAAAAACGACTGCAGCAGGATTAGAGGAAATATTCATACGCATAAAATAGGCCTTTAAAAAAAACATAATAAAAGTAAATGTTTATATACTGACAATCCTGGAAATGGCGCCTATGAAGCTATGAAAATAAAGTAAGTTACTTAAAATAAATAAATAAATAAAAATCATGATTCATAAATGATGAGCCAAATAAGTAACATAGACCATTGTATTTATGTAAAAAAATATTAATTCACAAGCAATCTAAGTCATGTTAAAAAAAAAATGTCTGTTGATGCCACTCACATGTAATTCGGTGTTTCAACTACATCAGGCTGACCAAAAGCATTTCCCAACAGAAGGTAAAACTGATTTCTGTAAAATAACTGAGAGGGAACCCTAAACTGAAAACAAGTTAGGTCATGGCTTCTTTTCTGTGTATTTTTTAGTAATCATCACAATGTAAAGTCTGGAAATTAGTTAAGCTATGTGCAAGGTGAGCCATTCTCATTGGACAGAATCCAGTCAAATGGTCAGTGGTGCCCCTTTTTATAACATTGCTTATGTTACTCACAATTTTGTGGATCATGGGTATTTTTTGTTGTTGTTGTTGTTGTTGTTGTTTTTACGTAATTTAGGGTTAGGGTTAGGGTTAGGGTGTTTTTTCTGGCTTCACTTTTTTTGATTTACTTCAATGGTCCTTTATAACACCTTACCAGGAAGTGTTTTTCCCGAAACCTTTGTCACTGTACAATAAGCAATACTATAGCAGCATGACAGCAATGTCAGCAAGCAAACAAACCCTAACTCTACAGTTTTAGATGAGTCTGCCTGACATTAAAATCACACACACTAATATACAAAATGCCAAGGATAATATAATAAAGTTAAATTTAGATGAAGAGATTCATAGTCATAATGGAAGCTTGGTGTCTGTAAATGTTGAGCCACTTTAGGTCAGCGAACATCCTTTACCTGATTCGTGGCAGAGAAGCGGAAAATGAAACCTAAACTTAATTTTTCATTTATCTTTCTAATAAATAACCAACTACTAAAACTGTAACTGTAAACTGTTTGACTTGCCTGCTAGCCATACATTGCACCTGTGTTGGGACATGCTAACTTGTGAGGAATAAAAACAAATGAAAACAGCTGAATAACTATTTCTGGCATCCAAAAAATGGACCATTTGCAGGAGCCCGAGGTGCCCTTTTGCTGTTTTATTTTGTTGCACTTTCTCCTCAGTGTTGAAGAAAGTGTTCTCAGAGCTCCCATCATAAGTATAGTATACAGGTCAACACAGCCACAAGGCAAATCATAAATCCAGCATGGACAGTAACCACTAAATTTCATGCAGACGGCATGAAAAGTCGTTCTGTCTGAAGGATGACATTTACTGGTGAAAGTGTTCATGGTTCATGGTAACTGGGCTGTGAGAGCTTCATAGTAAATAACAAATGATCTTTCTAATTGAAGTTCAGGGAGTTCATTGCAGATGAGTTGGGTTCAGGGGTGTTTTTGCCACCAGTTTGTTTCATGAAAACCCCAACTAAGCAGGATCAGCCTTCCTCTCATTTAAAGAAAAGTGTCTTGTGGCTTTAAATTGTTAATCAATATGTTTAGGCTTATATCTTTAGGAGGATTAGTGGGGCAATAATTTTTTAAAGTCTTATCTTTTGCACTGGAAGGTACCTCACTCTACCGAGGTAAATGAAATCTGAAGAGTGCAAACAGTTTGTAATTTTGGTGGTATAATCAGTGAAGTCTCAATCCTGCATGACACAGCAGTTTACATTTACATCACATACTTTTCAGCCTCAGCATCAAAGCTCTCCCCTGTTGCCCGTTCTCACCCTGACATTTATTTTTCCAAGGCCTGTTTCACTGTTTGGAATTTTTCCGCTTTTGTTATCCTTTTTTGTCAAGTTCTGAGTCAAAGTTAACCAAAAGGAAGCTGTAGTGAAATGTCGAGAGGTGAGAGGCTCAACCTTTAGACATTTGCAGAGGTAATCAATCAGGTTGACAGTTGTGCCAAGAACAGCGCCCGGGGTTGCCTGATGCCTGTAAAACACAGCAGCACCGTGCCACGCGAGGAAACCGGAGCTCTCATAAAAGTAATTATTTTCAAAACTTCATCATAAAAGACCAATTAAGAAAAAGGGGTCAAAGCAGGAGGTCAATGTTTGGCCTCGCAGCTTCATTATGGGCTTCAGGAACAGAAGTGCAGCCAGTTTAGCTGAAAGGGCATAATGGTCATTATCAACATGCAATAAATCAGTGTGGCAGATATAGACTCAGGAACAATTAAAATAACAAATGCATGACTATAAACATTAATAAACTTTGTCCAGTGTGGCCACCTGACAGCAATGAGTGAGAAGGCTTCAGGATGTGCTCATTCTTATTAAAAAGGGAAATAAACACATACTGTCCTTCTGGATTCCAGACATGAGCTTAAAAGAGTTTGTCAAAACTGTCATCTGCAGCTCAGACATGTTTTCTATTATATTTTCTATTCATCTGGACGGTCTACAGGGAGCTGATTGGCAGGCAACTGACTGACAAGGGTTTAAAGAGCTTTTTCACTCTTGGAGAATTTTGACATACAGTTTGTGAAATTTGTCCATCAAAGCTATCTGATAAAAAAAAAAAAAAAAAAAAAATCTAAAGTTTTGAAGGGATTGTCAACATTTCTGAAAAAAGGAAAACAAAACATGAATGCCTTTTTTTTTTTTTTTTTAGAATAAGATAAGAGGATCAATATCAATCTCATGTCTGGGTGCTAAGTGCGATTAGCCTGTCTGAGCTTACAGGCACTGCACAACAGTGTTGATAAAGGGATGTTTGTCATAGTCAAAGAAGGTTTTGTCTGCAGAGGGATTCTAAAAATATATTAACTGTTAATCTAATCTAATGTAGTCTGTGCCCTTTGGCATCAGGCAGACAGGGTGTCCACAAAGTGTACTTAAAATAATGATTACAAAGGCAAATGATGAGATAGCTTAATCAGGTTAGTTAAATGTACTCAGTGGTTATCATTTGTCTATTTCAGGTACCCTGTTGGTGAAACAGGTCGTGGTAAATGAGCCCTATAAAAATGTATCCACAATGTGTATCCTGGTTTATTAAACAGAATGGGCTCCTTCTCTCTGTGGGTTTCTGTTAAAGATCTGGTGTATGGGATAAAGATATGGGACATCACTGTATTCCATGGTAATAACAGACACTTAGAGAAAGAGCTCTGGTAGTACAAGCAACAATATCTCCATAGAGAGGTAGCCTGATGGCTGAATTAGATCAAACCAACAGCACTTTCACCAGGAGATCGCTGCCTGTGACGTCACTGGTCACTTATCCATATGACTTCCTGGGCTACTAATGGGACTTTCATAAACCAACTGTTTGGTCAGTCTGGATCAGAATTAAATGTATATTTAGGGTCCGAGCACAGTTGAAGACTGGCGAAGACCCTATTGTAACTGGTCCGTTTATTGTTATTTTGGATCTTTTTGTATGTGGTCTGGTTGGCGTTCACAGTGTAAGTGGATCAAATCAAAAATAACATATATGAAGAAGCATGTATGCAGGTGGAAGGTGGAACTTACTTTGTTTATATGAATCACATTTTTGCAAGCATAAATTCACATCAACTGCAGTGTTTTTTTTTTCACAACTGCTGATTGTACGTGTATGTATTATGACATGAGTGTCATTGCAAAATGCAAGTTGAGATATATTATGTGACATAAGGCGTGGTACTGATACAACATATCATATCATTTAGGTTGGAAATATTGCTGATTTCAATGCAAGGTGAAAAACTGACCAAACCCCAGGTCGCTAGTGAGTGCTACAAAAAATGTCTCCAAGCTGTCCTGACCCTGACAAGAAGGACACTACAGAAGGACTAGAACAGGTCTGGAGTTTATCTTTGTCCTTACATTTATTCTATATATCATAACTTAAAGGCACAGTTCTACACTGTTAGACCTCAAGGATACAGAAAAATGTATTTCTGTGAGTACAGCACTGCTGAATGTAAACATAAAGACAGTTTGTCTGCAAGGAAACTTCACTGGGCTTTTATTTTCTTAACAAAGGGCCTAGGGGAGCGGAGAGAGGTTCAAGGCTGGAAGGAAGGACAAACAGGAAGAGGAAATTGTTGGATTATAGCGAATCACTCAAAATGCAGTCACACATAAAATGAAGGGGGGCAGGTCATGTCTTGTTGGCTGCTAAATATTTATTAGTAAACTTATTCAGTTTAGAGGTTCATGGATCGTAATAGTAACTGTGCTAATTCCGACTCTCTGAGAACTATAAACCAAACTCTGCTTTACTTTGTATATTTGAACCCAGCAGTGTTGAGGGATTTCGTTGTTCATTATAACATAACCTTTAAAGCCAAAGCTTATTATTTTTGGTAGCTTTTTAAAACCCCCAAAACATATAGAAACAATCAAATCCCTTTCTCCCACTGCAACCACTTCCAGACTTCTCCCTACTGTTGTTGTGTACTGATTGGTAGCTGATTATTTTTCACTCAAAGTAAAGCTGAGACAACAACAAAATAAGCAGCTCATAAGGCACTTCGCTGTTTGTTGTCTGGGGAATCCAAACAATGATTTTCTGGTAGACACAAGTTCTCAAACAGAAAAGAAAGAAAATGTCAGATCGTGTCTACACCACTAGTCAGAGATATTGAAGGCAACATTGTCTTTTTGTTTATTTATTTAAGCATCAAGAGTTGATGTCTATATATACCGATAAATATATTAATCCAAAAAGAGAAAACCCGTGGAAGCTTTGAAAAGTATGCATGTTATAGGAAAAGATAAGAGCTCAATGCTTAAAGCAGCCAAAAACTCTATGATCAGTGCAATCAAAGGCTGCTTTGAGATTTCAAAGCACTCAACCTGCCCAGTTCCTGAGTCAGATGTGAGAAGTAAGCCATGTGTGGCTTTCAAAGTGTGCAGTGCTAAGACTAGGTGGTCGAAAACCATTTTTCAAGTAGCACATTAACATTTGAAGAATGACTTTTGAAAAATGTCTATTTAAATTAAAATTGTGGGGCTGAGGTGAGATTCCTTTGAGCTTGAATCTGCCTGAACTCAAACTAACTTCCAGAGGTCAAAGAACTGCCTATAAAAGACACAATAATACCATTTAAATGAGATACAAACTTCTTAACAGTATATTCGCCCTTCTGTAGTGATCCAGGAGCTGAAAAGAGAGTTTCAAGGCCCCATTGTGGGCTCATATATTGCCTCCTAAACAAATAAATATGACTGTTTTGACGTGCACTGAGAGAAAAAAGATGGATGGTACAGAGTTAATCCCTGAAGATGGAAGAACAGTGAGCATGTTTTTTTTAATCTACTGTATGTCGTGCAGCACAGCGAGACATGAACTGTTGATTTGTTGCATGAGTGGGGAAGCCATCGACTCAGCTCAAAAGGCTTTTCCCGATTTGAAATGATTTTTCTTTTTTTATTTATTAGTTTTTCCTGTGGGCTCCCCAGTTGCTTGTCAGAGTTTGATGGAAACTTGGCAGTTTGAAATGAGAGCTCCGACAAAAGAGTAACAGCCTGGCGCTGGAGGTTTTGAAGGACATCTGTTCGTGACCTCAGACCTCACCAGCTGCAGCTGCCCTCATCCAAGCGCTCCTCCAAGGCCTTAGCCAAGCCCTCGCTCTTGGCATTGCACAAGGAACTTTCTGCAGTGCTTCAGCTCTGCCAGTTTTCCACTTTCCTTTTTTTTTTTTTTTCAAAAGACATGGCTCATCAACTGTATCTGACTTTAAACCCATGTTCCTCAACACATGTTGACGTATTATTCCTCTAAAAAACTTTTAATCATCTTCCCACTCTCCTTAAAAAATCTTTGTCAGAAGTTATATTTGTCTTTAATTGAGTCTCTAGAGAAATAAGAGACCTTTTGGAAAATATGAAAAAAGAAGGGGACGCCTGGAATACTGTGCTTAGCCTGCTAGCTCCACAACCTTGACCCCTTTAAATCACGTTATGGTTATATCTCTTTTAACAGGACACAAATAAGGACATGTTCTTACTTCTCTTTTTCTTTTTCGCTTTATAAAGCGAAAAAGAAAAATAGCAAGGTTGAATAAAATAGCGTTGAAGTGCAATTTCAAACTCAGCTTGTACTATCTCAGCGACAAAAAACAACACGTCTGAATAAATGTGCCAATTTAAACATATCTAAAGTGCATGTTTTACATTTTTAACAGATTTAAACTCAGCATGTTTGTCTAAGCCAACAAATAGAACAAAAAAGGCACATTGTGACTAATGTGGCCAATAGCTTTTAAAAATTTGAGCTTTTAAAGCTAAAAGAAGAGGATGTAAGGGTAATAAAAATAGAGTTAAAGTGCATTTTGTTTACATTTTAAGCAACTGAAACTCAGAATGCATGTCTTAGCCAACAATGGAAGACATAAGGACATGTTCTTCCTATTATAAGCTTCATAAAGTTAAAAGGAAAAATAGCAAGGATGAATAAAATAGTCTTAAACTGCATATTTTTAACAATTTCAAACTCAGCGTGTACTGTCTCAGCCAAAACAAGAACAAATAAGGACAAATGTGCCAGTTTAAACCTAGTTAAAGTGCATGCTTTACATTTTTAAGAAATTGAAACTCAGCATATTTGTCTCAGCCAACAAATAGAACAAAAAGGGACAGATTAATACTCATGTGACCAGTAGCTTTTCAAAATAAGAGCTTTATAAAGCTAAAATTAGGTTGTAGGGGCATATAAAATGAGTGAATGTGCATGTTTTACTTTGTGAGTTATTGAAAATTACAATGGATGTCTTCATCAATGGAACACATGGACATGTTCTTACTTTTCTTTTAAAGCTTTATAAAGCTATAAAGAAAAATGGCAAGGTCGAATAAAGGTGTTAAAATGTATGTTTTACATTTTAAACACTTTCAAACTCGGCTTGTACTGTCTCAGCCAACAAAAAAGAACAAATACAGAAATGTTCTAACAAATGTGACAGTTTAGCTTGTAAGGCAACTTATATTTGAGGGAATATTTCCCAGCAGACATTTCTTTTTCTTCCAGTGGGTGTCAGGTGATTGACAGCCGGCAGAGTGTAAAGTAATATGTGCATTCAAATGAAAACACTCAACTAGGGCACAATGAAGTAATGATCAAATAGAAACTCCCAAGCAAATTAGTGATTCATAGTCTGTGTTATGGATTATCTTGATCTATTGAAGTCAGTTTTCCATACTGCTGAGGGATGAATGGCAGCAAATGGCTTTTTCTGAAGAGAGGGAAATGAGGACTCAGAAAGCAGCGGGAGGAAGAATGTAAAGAAGCAGAGCAGTCGTTTGCATTAATGGAGTCCTGGAGGAGATGAATGTGAGCAGATAATCACTAAATGTATTTACATTCAGGGAAGAACAAACTGGGAATTTTGTTTCAATCAATTCAAGGTATTTGTAATTCATAATTGCAGTAAATATATAAGTGGTGGTGGAAAATAAGTCTTAATTAAACCGTTTTTTGTTTTTTTTTAAGAATGATTTTGGTTACTGTTGTAAATACATTTATAAATAAGTTTCAGTGATAACTATGCTATGTACACATCCATCAACAATATCATTTATTTTGATGTGTGATTGTTTTTATCCGATGAAATAGTCTTATAGCTCTGTTTTTGGTCTCTACCACCTCCAGAGGGCCATATTGTCTTCTGAAGCTGCACAATTCACTAGCAGGTCATGAACTGTGTCCGTCTGCTGTTTGGAGTTGGTCAGAGACACACAACAGGATTTTCAAGCATTTTTTTTTTGTGTGTGTGTTTGTCGTGGTTATTAAAAGCTTTAAATCCCAGACTCACTTCGGCTATTAGCTAACATATGTACAAACTATACTGTAAAATAAATGAAGAATTAGATCCTCATTGGTTATGGTAAGCATTCTTTTGCAAAGATAAATAGAAACAAAAGATGCATCGAACTTATTTTATCCCTCAGAGTCTTTTATTTTATTTATTTATTTTACTTTTCATACTGCCTGTATACATAAACAAAAACTGTTTACCATGTCATTTTTTTCAGCACAACCTCACCTTAATGACCTGATACTTATCTGTTTTCACTTTAACATAATAGATCAACATATTGAATACAAAAATCGCAATAAATTGTTGTTTTTCTGACATTATTATGCTCAATGAGGAATATTAAATGTTAGCTGCAAATATAACATAAAGGAGGTGTATATGTTTTACTAAATATATTTGAGCTTTTGTCTAGTTTCACTTGGCCGATCATCATCAAACAAAACCTGAAGCGTGAAGTTTGAGATCAGCGCATGAGAGGGAAGCTGACAGCTGCTGATGCTGGGTCAGTGACTTGTGTAAGGACTTTATACAGTAATAAGGCTCAATATTTTGGGGTGTAAATGCATGGGACAGACAGCATATATTACCAGCTGGAATGGTTACCGTGAGGTTTGCTGTTAGTTCGTCGAACCCGCAGCAGACTGAGGAGGACTTCAGGGTGTGTAAGTGAGTAGCACTTTAGTCGAGAACATCAACAACTCCTAATTTGCCAAACAACACATTGTGCTCGCTGCGTGGTCTATAACAATCGTGTACTCTCTAGTTTGCTGTTATACGTTTGTGGCTGAAGCAGCTGTGTTCAGACAGCTCCTTGTTGTCTGCTGCATTGCCTAGCAACGTATCATTGTGTTGGTGTGTGTTGTTGTGTGCCAAACTGAGCTGCTCACTTCAGTGTGTTTTTGGCTGCAGCTGCTCTGAAGGTGAAGTTGTTTTGTTTTGTAACATCTGTGTTGTTCCTTTGATTCTGTTTTATTCTTGTGTTGATTCTAGTTGAGCATTTGGTGCAAACAGTAATGACTAGGAATGTGAGAGAGAGCTATTGTGTGCATAAAGTTCTGTTTAAACACATCTATATAGCATTGTAGCTCTTTTTCATGCTACATCTCCATGTTTTTGTGGAAACAACGCCCCTGCAAGGATGGGATAGGAGGAAAATGCAGAGGAGTGGGTCAAACTGGAATTAACATTAGCTCTGATGTTATATATGAATACTAAGGCAGTCAACAGATACAAAAGTTAACTAATTAATGTTGTATTTGAAATGAGTTAATCTAGATGAAAAAATATTTCCCTCCTGAAGTCTAAAGCTTCTTTAGGGGCAAAATTAATACAAAACTAGAAAAGCACTCCAAGAGCGCAGACCTCCGCCATGCAGCTCGTGTCCCCCCTTATATTGTGATTCACACCAAAACTTTTACTGTTGCGTGT
>JAOWBC010000812.1:1177568-1191038 GCA_028566105.1 Hypoplectrus providencianus | reverse complement strand
ATTTCTGCTGAACAACTGCAGAACGAGGCATGTCAGCAGCTATTAAACGGACTGCCATGAAATGTCGACATTTCTGGCTCCCAAAGGATAAATCTCAACGGCTCTGGCGATCTACTCACTTTTTCTTTTCCTATCATAACAAATGAAATGTAAAATATCTGAAATCCCTTCTGAGCACTAGCCTCATCCTGCTCTTAGATCCTGCTAACCCACTTAAACTAATTATAGTTTTGGTTTCAGCAGATGTTCCTCTGAAGTGCTTTGATGGAAAACGATCAAATATCTGATTGAGAGTCATGTAACATCAGCCTAACATCACTAATTTAGTTTCAACTGACCTAACATGACAACATCACACTTACATGCACACCATATTTCCTCGGAGTCACAGTCCTGCACCTGTCTGTCACTTGTTGTGCCACGTCCTCCGTTCTGCCAAATCAGGGCGGTCTGACATCAGCGTATGCTAAAACAAGCCCGGAAAATATATCCAGATTCCATGTGGCACATCTGCTATAAACGTACAGGTGTGAGACATGTTGACACTGAGGAGTGGAGAGTATTTTTAGAGGAATAAATAAATAATAATGTATTAATGTGACATAGTTCAGTCTGCATGTTTTTTCCTGAATTTGAGGGGATTTTTTACACACTGCAAGGACGGATGGAATCTCCTATTTTAAACTGTTCAGTGTCTGTCACATATTTGCAAAAAAAAAAAAAAGTTTGAATTTAAATTCTATTCTAATATTCACAAAGTTTATAATGTCAATTATACCTCCCCCTCTCTTTCACCTTGGCATCACATATAAAAAAAAAAAGGCTACAATTAAGCGTGTCATTTTTGACACAGTTAATTATCACTGCGGTTGGTGGCCTACCTGTGTGTAGGTGTGTGTCAGGGAAAAAGTCCGCTGGGCTTACACTGATTCCTGCACGCTACAGTAAAACAACCCTAATACAAGGTGACACCTTAAATAGTCTCATTTCCACTTAACTCCATTTATGCATGAAGCCCCAGAGGTATTGTTTACAAGACCTTCCAAAAATATGGATCATAGTTACAAGTTTCCAGCCTTGCCTGCATCTCCCCTAACCGAGATGCTGTCTTTGCTTTCAGAGTTGCAACATTTGAAATGCTGTCGCTGTCACAAGTGTTTTTAAATGTCACCCGGTGTCACGGCTTAGGTGGGTGTCAGGAGGGAAAGGGTACCAGCAATAAGAGCAGTGCTACCTGCCAGCTCCCAGGTCCTTTTCATATACATCATGCAATGCTGGAGACAAAAATAAACTGATTCATCTTTGCTTCACCTCTCCGGCGATGCATTGTTTTGAAATACTTATTTTAGTGTTTGTGAATGTGTGAATTACATGTGTGCAGCTGTATGTTTGTTTAAGAGTGAACAATGCTTCTTATAAAGGTTGAGGGATAAAGGAGCTGCTGAATGGGCCTTTATGAGCCTTTCTGTGATGTGACTGGTGACATTTAATGTTGGAAAACCAACCTTAAAGGTAAGACAATGACCTAAAAAAGAGACGTAAAATATCTACATCAACTGTAATCAATCAATCAAATGATCACGTAGGGATGCAAAACAATGATAACGCTCGTGCAAAATTACCACAGAGACAGAATATGTCTACAACAATACAAAAAAACAAAAAAGAACACAAAACCACGACAAAGAGAGACTATATGACCCCAAAGAGACATCAAAAGACCACAAAGGGATGCAAGACAACAACAGGGGGATGCAAAATGATCACAAAGTGAGACAAAATTACCATATAGGGACATAACATCTCTACAATTACATAAAAAGCAGCAAGTAATAATAGGAAATTGACAGAGGAAACAACAAAGAATGTGAAACTACTGCAAAGAAAGACCACATGACTCAAAGAGACACGGGACATGGGAGAAAGGGATGCGAAACAACGAGAAGGACATGCCAAATGACCGCAGGAAGTACAAAATACCTACAAAGAGACGTTATGTATGTCTCAGTTTGAAGATATATACTTCGAAGGGATGCAAAACTATAGCAAATACATGAAGGAAACTTTATTCAGAAGGCAACAATGACAACAAACCTAAAACAAATTCAAAGGATAATGGCCACGGGTCTCAAAATCACCACAAGTAATCATAAAATTATGACAAAAACAAGCATAAAGGGAACCAGAGCCACAACAAAGAGACCTAAAACGACTAAAAGGTGACAAACGACCACAGAAAGGTCACTTCATTTGCATGTATCTTGCCGTGTCATTTTCAACCTGGTTCTTATAATCTTTTCTAATTAACAGCGTTCAGACGGTGCCAGTCACTTCCACTAATCCCGCACAGACTCACATGCACGAACGTCTTTTTGTGACTGCAGAGCTGCGAGCAGGCCTGGAGCTCTCACCTTGGCTGCTCACTCTGCATGCTTGTTAATGCCGCTCTTGGGATGCCACCCCCATCCCCCCATCCCCCCCAACCCCCACCCCTCCTTTGGACCAGGTGATTAGGAACTTATAGAAGTTCCTTGTTCTCTTTGCACTTTCTCTTCATTCCCTTACCTCTAGGCATCAAGGGAAATGAAGGTAATCCACTGACAGTTTGCCAGGTGAGGCGAACAATGGAAAAATGGAAGGAACTGGAAGGTGGATGTGATTCATCATGAGGCTCCTTTCATTTCGCGGGAGTACGCCTGGCACAGCTGTTTGAAATGGCACCCCTCGCCTGCAGACTTTGGGGAAGGGCGCTTTATGGAGATGCATGAGTCGGAAAACAGACTATTAAAGTTAGTGAGAGTTCATTAACCTTGTAAAAGTAGGCTCTGGCTCCCATAAAGCGCCATATTTCAGGATTTTGCCCGTCATTTTTTATCATAAGTGCTCTTGGTGGCCTGATAGTTCATTTCACACGTGACAAGCATTAAATGAGACAAAGACAATAGGAGTTGGAGCTATGCACACGTGGCGGCTAATGACTGATTTTGTGGCCTGTTATCAGAGAGGAATTAAACTCGGCGCGCCGGCAGTTTATCTGGTCCTCGGCACTAACCTCTCAGAGTGTTTTTCCTTTGCACTCAAACTTAGCAACACCACAAGCTGAGTCTAAATTAGAAAACACAGAAGGTAATCTCAATCAAGCGCGTTGTTGTCGGGATAACATGTCTAATCATGGACAACTCAGAGGGGGGGCAGCGCTAAGCGATATGGCGCTATTGGTGCACGGGGAAGGCGTTTGCAAAGGAAATGGGAGCAATGAGTGAACCAGCATGGCAGCTTTGACTCAGAGACAGAGCGATTATAGTTCTTCTACCATCTGGGTGAGTCATCTGCTCCCTCCCATCACTGTATACCAGGTTCTTATAACCATCATCATCACCATTTACACTGCCGGATGTTCCCCTTTGGACCGACTCCACTCCTGATTTTTATCTTCAGAGCATCACTGTCACTGCTGCAAAAAAATGGCATGCTATAAAAAATAAAATAAACACGGACACTGCAGACAACAGAGAGTCTGGAGCGTCCCGGAGATGAGCTCATGTGCAAGTTCAGCTTTTGATGAAAGTATTCGGCTTGATTTTTATCGAGCTGTTTGTGTGGATATTAACCAAGCGTTGTGCTGCTTGTTTGCAGCACATCAGGGCAACCTCTGCCAAATTATGGGAAGAAAATGATGACTAATTCCAAGCAGATGTACGAGCGTGCTTAACAACAACAAAAAAAGTTAATATATGCAAATCACTGCCAGGCTTTATTATTAGAATGTGAGAGGGTAAATAGGCAAGCGCTCTCTCCACATTGTTTTCTTAATGTGTGATTTCTGGTGTGTGATCTGGAAATGATCAGCTCTTCTGGCCCTCGCGTCTAAGAACCAACAGCCCACGAGCAAAACAAGCCTGTAATTTAGCAGCAGAATGACGTCTTTTAGAAGCCGGGGCCCGAGCATTCAGAGTGGGCTTCCTTTCCCCGGGGCCTGCATCGGCATCAACAGCTAGTTGAGGAAAATGATAGTCAACACGCCGGAGAGGATCAGTGTATGTGCTAATCGTGCGGCCCGGCTCAACGCCCCGCTGCACAGCTTCCTGGGGAAACTCCCACTGCGGAGCTGAACAGCCGGCAGCTGCATCCGTCAGCAGGGAGAGACTGGGGCTGGCCGTCCAGAGTCGGGCTTCAGCAGCAGGGTGCCTGTCTCAGTGTGTCAGTGGGTACTTGTTTGTGAACACTGTGTTTTTTCATTTATTTGTAATTTTTTTTATATAAGATTTTTTTTTATTTGGCCATTTTACGGTTTTATTTTTGTTAGTGGCAAGAGAACAAAGTGAGAGGGGAAGACCTGCTGGAACAGGCTCCAAAAGGATCAAACTGGCTGCTGCGTTGCAAGGAACATAACCATAAGTAGAGAGTACCGAACATAAGTCTCAGAATCAGCAGAAGAACCTGTCCTGGTCGGGATGAATACCCATTGAACACTCTTCTATGATGACGATTGTTATTTTCTTAACCATAAAACAGAAAGTATTTTCAAAAGCAACTGATGCCGCAAAAAGGATCCAGTTTTGCCTTTGTGGCAAAAATACTTCCTAACAGTCGGAAACTTCTAATCCACAAGACAAGCCGCAGTTCCCACGAATACAAAGCACCACTGTTCATAGTTTCCACTTCCCTTTAATCTGCTTGTGACTCTCATTATCCACAATGTGAGTGGAACTCTCTCCTATGAGCCACGCGGTTGTTGACTGAAGACTCATTTCACTTCATGAGCGGTCCAGACACACAATGCAAACAACATCAAGACTGTTTATAATATGCTAAAGTCCACTCTATTCCCTTAAATCATTTAAAGTTCCTGGATGTTAATTGAGCGCTTCCGCATGAGACGGAGCGTTGTTTGTTTCAGTCCTCAGTGAACGTGTTCATGACTCAGATCTCCGCTTACCTCGCCAAAGCTGGGTGCCAGCTCGTTATGCACATCCCTTGCACTCATTTGCGTGAAATCAGAAGATGAGAGGAATTAGTTCCTGTCTCTTTTACCCCCCCAACCACCCCCCCTTCATCCTCCTCTTCATCTTCCTGTAGGAGTGCAGATGTGGTGGGTCCTTTGAGGGCCCATCTGTTGTGCTGCCGTAGCTTTGGCCCAGCCGGTGGCTGACTGGGGGCCAGATGATTAGGCTGCCATCCAAAGGCAATCCACCCAGGTAAGCCACGGCTCCATCGCCCTGACCGGCCCTATCGAGGAGAGACAGGAGACGGATGTTAGACCAAACACATCATGCAAAGCCCCAAGCCGAGCTAAAACCAGAAGAGGTTTTTACACGGATAAACACAAGTTGATGACGTGAAAACCCTCGAGGTGCTCGTTTCACCTCGTGCTCCAAAAACAATGAGCTTTCCTGCATTTGCCAAACAAAGATGTCTTGACATGAGAAAACATGAAGAGTAAAGAAAGCCACTGCAGCCCACAGCGTCATGAACTGCACTCACTGATCTGTAGCAGCGATCCGATCTGGGAAGCACTTCTGAGGCCTTTGCAGCTCTTCAGCCAAGTAAACAACTGAAATGAAAACTATATTAAAACAATATTAATGCCCCGTTTTATTGTGTTACACTGTTCGATTCTTTTTCCTTCAGCTGAGACAAGCAGAAACATTAGTTACTAAAAAGCCATTATTCATCATCATAAGTGCTAAATAGCCAAATGACAGCCTGTTTAGAGGAATAAATGAAAAGGCTGCATGGAGAATTAAAAAGCTTCAGTGACCTTGTTGTGTTGGTGAGTCTTTTCTTTTCCCCAAAAGCTTAACTTGAGTACTAACATATTTAAAAAAAAAAAAAACAGGTGATGCACATTTTGAGCTTCTTGTACTGACTTAATTACTGGGATCCATCTATCCTCCAGAACATCGCATATTATCAGCATTTATTCTCTATATCAGCTTGCATCTAATTAAAACAATGCCCAAATCACAAACCACCTTAAACAGCCTATGTTCTTATTTTAGCAGTCTTGTAGCTGTACAAATAACAAAGGGTGCATTCACAGAAGGTCGGGGTCAGCGGTTGCCAAATTACAAATCATAAATAAATAATTATTTTTTAACAAGTTGAAGGATTTGAGACATCTGGAGAAACAAGCTGAGCAATTATTAGCGGCGGCTCGGCTCACAGCCCCTCCGGGACATGCTTTGTGTGGAGAATAGCATTGCAGAAAAACAGATTTTTTACCCTGAATCTGCTATATTCGGTTATTTTGTTTTTTTGCAGTTCCAATCAAAGGAGACCTTTGCTCTGGGTAAAAACCTCCTGAATGATAAACACTGAACAAATCCTAAGCAGGAGAAACTGACTCTAATGACAGCAATGGTGGTGAAGACAACGGCTCCCATGATCCCACGCTCCATCAAAGAGCCACAAAACTCACTGACTTTCTTTTTTTGCAAAGCAAAATAGTTAACTTTTATTTGTCTAAATGACAGAAGAGTCCATTTCTCAAGACCACCAAAAATGGAACATGTGAGTGTTTTGGGCTCACGTTTTGTGGCTGGCAGGACAGCAGCATGTTCCAAAAATAGCACACACATGATTAAACATACAAGTACGGTTCATGGTTGTAAAAAAGGCTGCAGTGTCAGTGAATTTATGCAACAGTACCACTGACCAACATTCAAGGCAAAAAACTTACTATTTAGATATAAAACACAGTTTGAACAAAAAATAAGGTTAGTATATGACAAAAAATATAGTAGTAACAAAGGTGACGTTACACTGCAATTTAAATGATAAATATAAGTCAGTAAAAAAATTTAAAAAGTGCGAGTATAAAAAGTGTAAGTTGAAAAAAAAAAATTTTTTTTAAAAACTTGAGTAATATAAAAAAGCCAGTTACAGTACATAAGAAAATATGAGTTACATTGAAAAAAAAAAGTAAAATTACCTGCAGAAACTTAAAGTACATCTATTAAACTGAAGTTACATTACAGAATGTAAGTTACTTAAAAAAACAAACAAACAAAAAAAAACTGTAAGTTTTACAAGTAAAAAAGTATGTTTTGTAATTTTATTTATTTTCCAAAGCATATGAAATTGGCATCAGTCGCTACAACTACTACATCAGCAAGATGAATAGATTACTGAAGATGATCAGATGGATGAAAAAATCTACATAAATTGTATTTTTCTGCCTTTAAAAATGCCCTAAAAGGTATTTGAAGGGAGGCCAGTTGTTAGACTCGCAGTTCCATTCATTTAGAATTCACTTTTATGATCCAAAGCACCAGCTGAGAGTTTCTCTCCCTTTGTCCTGCACTCTGCCTTTAGATCTCCAACAAGTCAGACGTGCCCGTATGTGGGACCCCTCTACAACCAGGACCCCGATCCGCCTCTACATGCTGCTGTCGACTCCAGTCTGAGGTCCTTCCAGATCACCGAGCTCTTCCCTGAGTCCAGGAGAGAGGGGCCAAACGTCCTGCAGAGAAATCTCATTTCAGTCGATTGTGTCCTCAATCCCTTCCACCTTCCAGAGCGTGGAGCTGGCGACCGTCGGCGAGGGTCAGGGTGAGCTCTGACTACTAAAACCTGACTCCAGAGCAGCATTAGTTGCCGTCTCATCTTGCCGGTTAGTGCAGATAATACAGCTGTCCAGTGAGTCCAGCCATTGATCTCATGATCAGAAGATTTCAGACTTTGATTCGGGGGCAAATTAAAAACACTTTTTGGATGACCAAATGTGAGAAAAAAAAAAGACGAATAATAAGGCATAGCACAGCCTGTGTGAACACCTGGGATACAAAGGCAAGCTGCAGCCTTTTATTTGATGTGAGAGCGTTCACGGGATTACAAATGTTCCGTGCATGGATGATTTCTTCTGTTTCTTCCCCCTGACTCTCATACCCAGCCAATTAACAGACTCAGCAGGCCGCATTTGCATGGCCATCTCAGAACTACAGTCTGGACTTTTATCTCGCCGCTATCTTGCAAGCACCAAAGAGAAGCATTGGAAACACTTCAGTCATCATCTCCGGCAGACAGTTATTGATACCAACAACTTGTTTAGGGATGGTATTGATTCTGTGCTTTCCTGTTGAACTCTGATAGCTTTTTCAGTCAGTGCATAAAATATTGAGGCTCTAATCAACACAGAGGAGCCATTGTGTCTTCTTGATCAATTCCGTGGATATTTTCAAAAGACCCTCAGTGGCAGTCATCAAAGGTCACATAAAGAATCTTGTTTACTTCTTAGCCATTTTGAATCGAGTCTAGACTCTTAGAGGAAAGCCAGACAGTGTGCGGGAGAATTATTCATTTCAATCATGACTGGTGCACTGCTTGCATAGAAAACGCTGGTGCCTGTGCCTGTGCATGCGCAGGGCAGGAAGCGTTTAAACTCTTTGATTTAAACAAGTGAACTTTAACGTCAACAGAGCACACAAATGATTTTATTGAAATCGGCGTCATGTTTTCAGAGATGCTGCTGACCTCGAGATTTTTAATGTTTTCATTTCGACGTTTTCATTTGGAGCTCTCCCCGAAGAGAGCTTTTAATAAATCCGTGGCTGGTTAGCTGAGGATGCATTTTAGAAAAGATATTATGCGGGTTGAATGGATGACTTTCATTGGCTATTAACTCTGGTTCTCTCCTGCACTGAACACTGTAATCTCTGTGAGGCAGGCATCATTTTCATTGCACACCCTTTACAAGGAGCATGACTTCACATTGGACATGATATGTTTGTACATTTGTTAGCAATTGTCCCAGGGGGACTTACATGTTTACTGCTGCCAGCTTGTTTCTCCATTACTGTTGCGTTTTTTCTTCCAGAAATGCTCTTGTTTCAATATGACTTTTAGATAAAATCTTATTTCTAATCTCCTACAACATGAAAATAAGAGTACAGCAACGGGCACATACAATGGCTTAAATCTGACCATAAGTGAGAACATTTTTGACTGAAATAAAAAAAACCTTAATCG
Source organism: Hypoplectrus providencianus (assembly GCA_028566105.1). NCBI lineage: Eukaryota > Metazoa > Chordata > Actinopteri > Perciformes > Serranidae > Hypoplectrus > Hypoplectrus providencianus. Next base: position 1,182,068 of record JAOWBC010000812.1, on the reverse strand, counting down.
GAAATAGATATATTAAAAAACAGCTTTTGCATTTCTCAAGAAAAATGTTTTACTTCTCTATTATTGTAGACCTATTTCCTTTTGTCAACCATTAAAAGACCAAAACCAACAAAGTAACTGATTGAATTTCCAACTCTGCCCATGACTCATTTCCATTGAAGCTCACAGATATATACTTTCCTTAAATTACTTTGTAATTTCCTTCAGCAAAGCCATTTTGCTGACATAGTAATAAGGATTTATGGCAAGGCATAGTTTATGGATTAATGAGCTGGAGGCTAATTTTTTGTGAGTCATGTTTTTTTTTTGTTTTTTTTTTACATAACTTGTGTTTGTTTTGTAAGTTATGCTAGTCTTGCCACCCTCGTAATTGCTTCACTTCTACTTTTACAACACCTAATCAGGAAGTTGTTTTTTTTTTTTTTAACCCTAAAACTAGGTCAATGGTTTTGTATACAAACATATGTGTAGGTATAATGATCTGTGTGCCGCTGTTTCACAAATAATGTGAAAAAACTACAACGTCTTAACACTTCTAACACTTCTTTCACACTGGCCTGTATTATTGTTTCTGTTTGAGTCCTGGTTTTATTGTTTGGGTTATTTTACGTAGCTAATGGTGGTCACATCACCCCCAGTAACTACTTCACTGCTGGCGATGCAAACATTTACTTACTTTTTAAACTGTCCTTTATAATGCCTATTAAGTTTATTTTGCACTTAACCTAGGTTAGCAGTTTTGTAGAATAAATTCATAGAAACTACAGGTTTTTTTTTTACAACCATGAACCCTACGTGTGATTAGTGACTTGTTATTTTCAGAAACCGCGAGCTGCTAGTTTGAGTCATGTGTGTTATGGGTTGAATTGATCCATTCTTCTTCTGTCTTGTTTGGAGATCTTTCGCAAACGTTGCTCAAACAGCAGGAAAATGTGAATTTGTTGGGGACTATTTTCAACAGCGGATGAATCTACATTCTGCTATCCTTTGAGCATTTGGCGCATCAGGACAGTGTGTGTGGGATTGAGTGCAATAAACAACGGAGCCCTGTAGCTTTGGTACACACACAATACATGTTAGAAGATTCATTCATTGTTGGATTCGGTCTTTAAATGGGATTTATTTACAATAAAAATAAAGTAAACGTCACTGGACTTTTCATATCAACCAAAGTAAGACAATTCCAGGCCATATCCACACATGTCAATTTATCTGCTGTTATGACATGTGCGGAAAAACAGTAAAGCAAAAGGTGAGTAAAAAAGTCATCACCGCTGAAGCAAAACAGAAATCCTGAGTATGCTGGATGCTGTCGCCCCTGGCTACTCCAACACCTAATCAACTTCAGACAAAGTGACTTTGACGGCCCGTCTTCTACTTTACCCGCAAACTTAGCTCAGCTCGCAGCTCTGCTACAAATGTTGAAATTACAAGACAGCAACATGACTGTTTACCTTCCAACTGGCAGCGGCTGTTTATAATTCACAAGGTTTTTTTTTTCTTTTTTGAGAGAGAAGACTTAAGCAGAATAAATGCATTTGTGTTAATACCCTGAAATATTATATTCTCCATGGTCTCCTTTAGCTGAGGGTGCATGCGATGCACAGGCCCCTAGGCACAGATTATGCATGAATCAGAGATTGCCACCTTAGTCATCTTTCCCGAGCTCAAGCGCATATTTACAGATGGATAATGCAAACAATAATACATGAGTAAACATCTTGGTTTACAGTAATTTCTGGAGCATTTTATCCTTTCTTATCTGAATACAGAGGGGGTGGAATATTTTTTGCTGCTTTTGTCTGAGGGTTGCCGTGTGTGTCGAAATTGCGATCATTTCCATTATTCCCAGTGAATGCGCCGTCTCTCCGCTGTGACCTGATTTGGCACCACCCCTGTCAAATAGGGCCCTGAACACAAAGGTGGCGATGCGCGTGCTTTGGTGGGTCTCTTTGTTAAGCCTGTGGGAGTTTGATTTGCCACGGGGAAGAAAAAGGAAGCATTCCGCAGGGAAAGAAGCCCTGTTTTGATTGCCCTTATTGCAGAGCGTAAGCCGCAAACACAGCCTGGAGGGGGGATTGAGGAGGTCAGGCAGCCTGATCAATACACACATTTTCACAATAAACATGTTGAATATGTATGAGAGCGTTCTTCCATGCAGCATCTATTTCCCTCCTAATTTCCTTGTTGAATGACACCTTTGATGTCGTGCCCTGGCGCCGGTCCCACATCCTTCTTAAATGACTCGATTTGGAAGTGAGATATGTGCGCCACAGCGGGAAAAGCTGAGATATGAACACCCACATCAGTGTCACATTCTTTACAGTAGCTGAAGCATCTCATAATGATTGAGATTCTTGTGACAAATGACATCATTGAGTAGGTGAAGTGAGATATTTCTTCTCATTCATGGAGTGTGTTCATGAAACACTTCTCACTCTCACATCAAGGCCTGAAAGCCATTTATCTGAAAAACTTGAAAAGCAAGCACAATAAAGTACAAGGTTTTTAGATAGCGACAAACGGGATCTTAAATTTAAACAGTTTTAACCTTCCTAACTAATTAAAATGTTTTCCACATAAAGCTACTACTTGGGTGCTTCACAACAGAAGACCAAAATAATGGGTATATAAGAGACTAAAAGAAGGCAGTTCTACAGATGTAGGTAGACTGGTTTGAAAAAAAAAGTGTCCACTGATCTTACGTTCAAAGCTGAGGAGCCACAACCTCAAAGCCACAGTCTTCTATAGTATAGGTCTGGAGCCAGGGGCAAGATTAACCCGCCAGGGGGCCTCAGGGCAGAAATGAGATGTAGACCCCTCCTGAGCTTTCTCAAACCCACATAAAGCCAAGCCATTGTGCCATGAGTTCCACAAACCAACCAGTATTTCTATCCTTACATACAGCAGTGCCTCAGGTTTGATATATGTCCATTATTTTAACACTGTTTGGTTAAAGCTTTCCCTGGAACACATGAAACATATTCTGAAATACTCTGATATGATTAATATTTTAGTAAACATGGTTTCCCCACATAAAAGTTTTTGAAAATGGAGAAATTCCAAATGTGGCCTCAACCTCATTTTCTCCGGCTGCTAACCATAGGTGGCTAGAATTGGGTGGACCAGTGAGAGAGCAGTCTGCCTGACTACCACATGTTCAGACAGGAAGAGGAAGCCCCAGGAAGCTTTGTGGCACACTTGTAAACTAGTGTTGTGAAGTTAAAGTCTTTTAACTGACTTGGACCGCTATTCCTTGGCTGGTAAATTGAACAAATCTTTCATTAATCTTGTTCATTTTAACCAGTGCGATGGTGTTATGAAATGCATCATTAGGTTCTGCTACAGTGTCCAATGACAAAAGAGCAAAAGACCGATGGTATGAAACACGGGTCGTGATACTAACCACTGTGCACCAACCTTCTAGTCATGTGACAATTGAACTTGGGCTCAATTGGTAGCGAGATCGCCCACTGATCAGAAGATTGGCGATTCGATCCCTGACCATGGCCGCCTACATGTCAAGGTATCCTTGGGAAGATACTGAACCCTAAATTGCCTCCGTTATCAGTATGCAAATGTGTTCCCAGGGTAAACAAGTGCCATCTGTAGTGTAAAAGCACTTTGAGTGCTCTCAAAGACTAGAAAAGCACGATATAAGTGCAGCCCATGACCATTTTAGTCTAACTTGAGGACACGTAGTTGAATCAGTCATTTCCGTTCCTGTCCTGACTGAGCAGCAGCTGCCATGTGACTTGAAAACGAATGCTCAGAACATTCAGTGGGATTACTCATTACTCCCAACTAATGAAAAGAATAAAAGATGAGTCCAAAGTGAACGAAGCGTTACCAAATGACACACCACTATTGTGAACCAATTGGGCTGCTCAGACAGCTCATCTTTCCATTTCCACACTTTTCTCATCGGGGCTATTTCCTCTGTTGGAGCAAACATTGGAGACCTCACTGTAAACACTGTCAACTGTTGTCCTTATAGAAACTGAGACACTGTAGTTACATATATTTGCAAACTTGGATAAAGTCAATGTCTTAAAAGTCTTAATCCAACCCCAACTTCATAGATAACAGATGAATATAGATATATGATAAACTGACAGACGGAGAGAGCGAGAAAGAACTGCAATTCCAAATCTGTCTGCTACTTCAGCACCAAGGACAGCAACATAGATTTATCAATACACAGCTCAGTGAGGCTACTGAGAAAGTTCAGATTGCATAGAAGGCAGGACTTAACATCATCTCTCTATAATTGCCAAATGGGTATAATTCATTGCAAATATAAGTTTATCATCTCAAAAATCAGGGTATTTTCTGTACTGCTGCAAGGATGCTCACAATGCAACACTACAGCCTGTGATAATAAGGAGTTTCTGTACAACTGTACAACAAAAGCCTGAGTTGACAAATCTCTGTTGTATTACAGTTTATCATCAGCAGTCAGATATGATTAAAAACCAACCTTATGGAAATGGACATATT
>JAOWBC010000812.1:1102401-1125723 GCA_028566105.1 Hypoplectrus providencianus | reverse complement strand
TTGGATACATCTATGTTAAAGTAGGATGGGGCTTTCACAATAAAACACATCGGGAAAAGAAAGGATTGGGTTACTATTTGCACGATAAAACCTATCAGACTCCCATTAAAAGGAAATGTTACGGTTACAACTTTTATAGTAATAAAATTCTGTTTTAATGTTAACGTTGTAGCCAAAATATTACCTTACAACAGGCATTTGGATTTATTTCATTTTAAAAGTTGAGACAATGTCACGTCCTTCAGCAGGAATCAGATTTTTTATTGTGAAGACCCTCACACGTCCTTTTAACTGGAGTCTGATTTCTTTAATTGTGAAAGTTTTGACATGAACATTTCCTTTGGATGAGAAAATTTTTTAACATGAATCTGATTTGATATACTGTGAAAGTTGTGACCTATTAACAACTGAAAAAAACATTGTTCTAGTTGATTTTATACATTATAATGTGGAACCTTTCATATTCTCATAATTTTATGAATGAAGCAAATATCTTTACAAACTTTATGTAAAACGTGTTTGTTACAATCTACGGTTTGTTGTTTCGTCAGCTCTGTAATTCGTTTTGATTCCCAGAAGAAGACTTATGCTTGTCAGGCAAAAGTTTCCTTTTCAAGAAGTCTCTTTGAAATGTATTTTCCACAGCTCAAGTCGAAGGTTGTTTTTCTCCTGAATCTATAGTTTCCATGATGCATTCGTAACTTCAAAGGGAGCCACAGGGTAACTTCCCCCATGTCTGTCTGTGTGCTCTCCTGCCTCTTTCTGAGATCCTTTTTTCCCCCCCTCACCTTTAGACAGAGGACGTTTTGGCCAGTCCTCGCTTCATTAAGGGTTATCTAAGGGTCAAGAACTGGTTGGGGTAAGAATTTGGATTTTATCTTCCAGATTTGGTTAAGAAGTTCAAGATTCTTCAGGTCTTGGTCCCTTTAAGAGGACAACACCAACTCTTAAAGTCATGCACTAACTATTATCAGACAATTAAAATCTATTACTACAGTTCTCAGCGGTTTGGCAGGTGAAATCAAATAAATGACCAATAATGATAAAGAGGGTTTGTTTTGGGATTAATTTGGGAGAGAAATGCCAGTAAAGGTACCTGGACCACACCTGATTTACAACACCTTTCTGCCACAATATTTAGTCCTTCATGTTTTCCTCTGTGGGAAAAGTCTTTCCCCCCCCCTTACTTACCATGTTTCACAAAAAAAGGAAGTGTTTCCAGCTCTGTAAACAGCTAAAACAAATACGTGTTTGTTATTTTTCCACATCCTGGGGAGACCTGAAGTATGTGTTAATAAGTAAGACAAGCGACTGGGAAGCAGAAGCTGCCTCTGTTCTTTCTTTTGTTTGTTTTAGAGAAGCCTTGTTATTATTATGTCTCTACAGTGAATTGTGAAAGTCTGCCAAAGACAGGTCACAGCTCTCCTTGTATTTGCACATTAAAAAGCCTCACAGTTTCCTCTCATTATTATTCATTTTTTTCCCTCCGTACAACAGTGAAAAAGGTCCCTGCAGATGTTCCCTTGGCTTTTATGTCAAAAGCTATCTGACTGATACGAGGAAATGTCAGCCGAATCCAAAAGTAAAAAACAACCTGATTATTCCTTTCCGTGAAAGGTCACCTGTGACACTGTATCTCGAAAATGTAAGATAAATTTGTACAACATTAGGTGTACCCAGCCATACTCCAGCTGGTCACATGTGCCTGTCTCTGCTCAGCCCGAGAAAGAAACAATTGGCTGCAGATACGCTCAACTTGAGCCACAAAGTCCTACGTTTTTTCATTTGTTTATGAAATCTATGGCTTTCTGATAAACTCCACGTAATTCAACAGCGACTGCAACTCATCATAGGACTTTTGTTACGCCTTCACAGTGAACGTACACACTTCATAGCAGCTGGCATTAGTGTGTGTTTGCACAACGAAAAACCGATGTCTCCATCAGGCTGATTGCGTGCATGCAGTCATTTTCTTTTCTTCCACAGGTGACCGCCTTGTTCACTCATACACGCAATGGAAGATGTAAGAAGATTGCTTTTTATGGATTGCATTGTTAACAGCTGGGACTGATGCTTTTCTCTGGCTGGCTGGGGGTGCACTGTACAAAAACACAGTGGGTGATGGACACACTTTGCATTGTGCATCGGTGAAGCAGCACCTTGTGAGAAGGTGTCCTCTGAAGGCCAAGGCAATTTCAAATTGCAGGCACATTTATCTTTGCAGGAAAATTTCAAAACTGTGGTAATACTGTGCTGTACCTTTTTTGATGATTTAGTATATTGTTGGTAATATAAAGCTCAATCTACGAACACAGCGAAAGGATGAGAACAATATGTATACACTGGTGGTGTTTCATGTGGCTCCCTGCTGAGTGTGGCACAAATTTCCATTGGAACTCTGACAGCGAACACAGCACAGCATGCCTTTCCTCCTGCCTAATGATGCAAATTATTAAAATAATTTCCCTCCACAACCTGTATCATGCATTTCCTTCCAGAAATAATTGAGGAATCTTTTTATGTTTTCAATTAGCTGCTTTTTTTCCCCTTCCTCCCTGGTTGACATTTGTTCTAATTGCAAAGATTCAGGCTTTGCCTGGAAATGTTGCGGGGCATCATAACAACAGGCACTTTATTTTCCCTGTCAATCTTCTACAATGGGAAGGAGAAGTGAGAGGGAGTTTACTAATAATTACTGGAAGAAAAACATCATTTTTTTTCTCTCTGCCTCAGAAAATAATACACACATATTCCTCTCAGGGAGTAATTACAGTCTTTATTGACACGGTGCAATTTTTGTTGTTTTCAGGAAATGTACTGCAGTCACACCTGATACGTATACATCTCTAATCCTGCTGAGATTCGTTCTTTTTTTCCTGCTGCCTACTAACTAATCCAAATCCTCCTGCATCCAATTGTTTTATCGTTTTATTACTGACATGTCCTGAGCTCTATCCTTAAAGAAAACACCACTTAAATACTTTGTACTCAACCTCTTGTAGTCTTGAAAAGTGTTATTAGGACATTTTGTCCTCAGCAGCAACAGCAGCTGTGGTCAGTTTACTTCAGGCAGGTTACAATGGCTGGTGACTCACAGCAGGAAAATCTGAAAACATAAATGTCCCCATTGTCCATATGTGCAGGCTGCTGTCACACACTGTTCATACTTAAAGGTGAATGTCAGGTTTCATGGTATAAAGACCAGCAAAGTCCATGCATGGAGGAGTTAAAGTTTGATGGATGAGTCAGACAATGTATATCACTTGCCTGTGTAAATACTTTAAATAGATATTTTAACCAAAACTGTGATATTTTTCCTAATTTAACAAAGAGGTTAAAGAACCTGAATCAAGTCATTTGTGTTTATGAATGCACACGGTTACAATTAGAACAAATTTTATGGCTCTGGCAAAACTTAAAGCCTTAATATAATGTTTACAAGAGAATTATATAAATTCCATCCCTTGCAGAGTTGATTACTTATGGAGATTTGAGGAATTGCAGCTTCTGAAACTTCTGTGAAAAATGTTTTTTGTTTTTTGTTTTTGTTTTCCCTGTCACTGTTTAAACTTGAATGTCAGGTTAAATAGTATAAAGACCAACAAAGTCCATGAATTTAGGGGTTCAAAATTTATGGATGCATCCAACAAACAGGTTTTTTTTTTTGTTGTAGTTTTTTTTGACCCAGGAGACCCAGGAAACTGGAAATCTTTTTTCTTCATTCAACCAAGATATTTAAGTAACTAAACCAGGTCATTTGTGTTTTATCTGGCTATGGCATAACTTTAAGACTTAATATAATTTTAATAATTTAATTGACTTCCAACTCTTGCACAGTTAAGATAATCTGGGAAATTCACTATAGCAACATAAACCATTTACACTACCATGGACATCTATGGGGACTGGTTTGCTCTTTGAGTTAGCCTCAAGTGCCTGTCTGAAAAACTGCGACTTCTGAAACTTTTGTTTTAAATATATTTCACTTGATTAAAACTCCAACTGTCAATGTCTAAGGTTAAATGGAAAGTTCATGGGGGGCTGAACACACACATATGGACATGTGCGAATAAAGTCATCCTCCTGCCTCTCCCAGTGTCCTGATGGAGGTAAAAACTAGGTTAACCTTCCTGGCTCTGTCCCTTGGGAGGAAGTGGCAGATGTACAGAACCATACTTGCCCTCCCTACTACATATGCAACCCACACACACACAGTCGCACACACGCTAAACCCAAAAGCTCTCCAGGGTTCTGTCTCAAGCCGAGCCAAAACCCCAAGCTGGGGTAATCCCAAGGGAGCTCAACTCTACCACCGGCTCTCCCCTCAAATCCTACTGGGTCAGAAAATCCAGAGAGCGACTGCTCCACCACTGGAGTGAAAAAGGGGAGGGGGCGCTTGTTTTGCTCACAGTCCTGCACATTGCTGCCGTCCCTGTGGGGACAGCGGCAGAGGGAGCGACTCGGACATAGGGGCGTTTCGTGACTTTGTGAGGCCCCAGCTGAGTGCGGCCAGCTGTGAGCACACACTGTGCCATCGCAAAAACACACACACATAGAGCATATGCATATATACAGTCATCACTCTCCTGGGGATTAGAGGTACATCACATACATTTAACAGCTAAGATTCAACCGCCGTGATTATGTCACATAACAGAAGCAAAATCAGCAGGGAAGCCTTTCTTCCCCCCCATCACTCAAAGCATTCTGGAAGCACAACAATCAATCTCTAATCCAAACAAACGCAGCGGTCAGCTAATCAGCAGCAAGGCCGCGAGGCGCGCCCTGAATCATGGCTCAGCAGCGTCATGTAGGAAGCCTGGTGCTGGCTTGGAAAACACACCAATGGGCCAAAACGTGCCAGAGAGGAGGCTGTTAAACAAGCCAAGATGTGGAAAAAAATAATGAAAACCAACTGAGCTGGGGAGTGAAGATAACACACAGCGCTATAAGGGGAAACCAGAGAGCTCTGTAACAGCGGGGACTGAATTAACATTAAATTCATAGGTACCCTTGTGTAGGAATTTGTCATTTGTTTTATTTGTGTGTGTGTGTGTGTGTGTAAATTGACATTAAAAGTTAAAAGGAAGAAAATTAAAACGAATTCCCCGGAGGGAGAAAAAACAGCTAAATTGCAGGTTTGTTGATTCATTTATTTGATTATCTTTAATCAAAATTACTGGAAAAACAAAGAGAGCCTCGCTTCTGCACACCTCTGCAGCATTTGCGATTAAAATTTACCTGACGATGATATTCAGTGTGAAACATCTAATGCAAATTACCTACCAGCGTCCAAATATGCAGAAATCCATCAACTTTGGGTATCTATTATAACTGACTGTGCAGATTTGATTTAAAGTCATGAAAAATTTACATCTAATATCCACATACAATCTGTGAACTGCTGGAGTGGGCTAATAACACCTCATTTCACATCCCCCTGTGGAAAGCAAGCAAAGGTCAACATCTGCTCCCGCCAGTTTGGAAAACACTGGGAGGCAGAGGATGACTGGGAGGGGGGAACGGTGTCATTAATTGGCAATCAGAATCTGAATCTCAATCACTTTATTTGCTCTGTATGGGAAATGAACAGTGAATTTGTGTAGGTAATAATGATGCAAGGGATAAATGAGCAGTAAATACAGTAATTTAGCTCAAACATGTCTACAGATGGATGCACAGAATATATCTCTGCATTGAACAGTAATGCACTAATGTGTGTGTGGGTGAGGGGGCTGACATGCATTTGTAAAAGCATTTATTTAAGCTAAAATAGGGCTTTAGGCCCTTTTAACAATATAATTGGACACGGGTTAGTGTTCTTCCCCATTTTCTATATCCATTTTATTCCATTATGTTCAACTTTTGACAATATTCCCAGTTTTACTTTAAGAACCTACAAGGAATCGTTCACTGGTTATGAAACTGTCTCAATTTTATGCTGATGCCTTTCTTAATGTTGTCCACAGATCAGATTCCCATCATTACATTTTGTGGTTATGGTTGATACTTGGTCAGGGTCAGCAAAGAGAAAAAAAGAAAAAGAATTAACCAAAGAGTGAGAGTGAAGTGAAAGAGCCTGACTGAAACATGAGTCCTTGATCATTGTCTGTATCATGAATGAAATACATTGGAAGATGCTGTTCTACATCCATACATGATGTTAAACTACCTGCTAATGCAGCCTACCACATTTTTAAGCAAAAGCAAGCACTACGAAGCTTTCTCTGATTATGAGCATAATAATTGACAACAGATTGTATAGGGTAGGAAGGCTATATGACTGCTATGCATCTTACAACCAAGAAATATATGATTCATAAAATAACTAGTTTTCTCCTTTCATGACAAATGCAGACACAGCCAGATAGAGGAACTACTACTTTTTGGCACAAAGGCCGCCAATATCAAAGTTTCTTGTAGTTGCTTGAACAAAGAAAAAAGCCTCTCCGTGGAAAATATACCATAAAATTAACCCTAGGTTTACACTATGACCTCCGGTTTCAAAAATGTCAAATTTCAATTTTATTTCTCAGAAATAGTGCTTTTTTATCCTTTTGTCAATTGGCTCTAAATACTACAATGCCCATAAGCATCAGCTGTCATAATGATAAGGAAGAGGAATCCAGTCAGAGGTTCAATTACCAATACAAGGATACTTTACTTAGCAAAAGTCAAATACTTAAAAGCACCAGTGATGAAAACCAGTGTAGCCAGTTTCAAGCCAGTTTCCATGACCATTAAATGTCCCTCCAGACTGTCTCAACAGGGTGATATATGATTTAGGTCTATTAAGTGATATTCAAGAAAAAATATGAGCATTTGGACATATTGAGGATAGAAACAGAGAATGGAACTGCCTAAGTGCTTTGAAAAGTTTGAATGCACTTTTCCCGGCTGTGAAAACTTTAAAATTGGATTTCTATAATAGATGGAAACATTTATTATAGGAACCAAGCTGTTCTGTGTGAAAGAGCAAACTCCAAAGTTTTTAAAGCCATCTTTGTGACACTGAAGGCTCCAGCAATGATTGGCTGTGCAACACAGGTTGGAAATCCAGGGTTGAGAAAGTTAATGTGAGCGAGATGATCACTTCATGCAGAAAGTTTGGATAATTTAAGCTGTTTTGTACACATCTGCATATTCATAGCCAGAATAAAAACATGAAGTGGTATTTCCTGTGGATCCAACTCTTAGTTCTAGGGATTAGTGAGAACATCTGAAAAAACTAAATAACCAGAATCTGTCTAACCAGCTAAATTATCTGCATCTGTTTAACCAACTGAATTATCTGTATCTAATCAATCAGCTAAATGATTCTTATCTATATCTCTTTAACCAGATATCTGTGTCTGTTAAACAAGCTAAATGATCTAGATCTCTTTAGCCAGCTAAATCATCTCTTTTTATGTTTAACTAGCAATCTGCATCTGTATCTGCTTAACCATCTTAATTATCTGTATCTGTTTAACCAACTAAATTATCTGTATCTGAACTCTAAAGTGGGTGTGGCTTCAATTCGAAGCTGAGCTTGAAATCAGGTTTTGGTCACAAGCATGAGAGAACTTCTTAATTTAACGATCTTGACTTTTAGTTTTATCCAGCACATGACCACCGGTCTCCCGAATGAACGTGTGTTTTTTGACATGTGGTCTTTGTCACTCTTTATACTACATCCCCCGACTTTTCCCTTATTTCTGTCAAAATTACGATGACCGTTCATGGTTGCCAACTAACAACAGAAATGTATCTGGGTTGCAACAAGTCTTGCCTCCTGGCACACAGTTGTTTGGGTTTGTTTGATAAGAAAGAATGATTTTTTTCTAGATATCTGTACAAAGACAAAATGAGAACATGCTGTCCCAGATGTCAGTACGCCACACACACAACTCATGTCAACCCTGGCCAGTCTGTGAAGCCTTTTATCCAAGGAAAGCACATGGAAGGGAAAAGATTCATGGTCCAGCATTTTTGCATTCAGTGTGTGAAAACAAAAATAAGACAATAGAAATCTCTTGTCTAAGCACTCTCCCCATCTGCTGCGCTTGGCTGTTACATCCCAAATATCTGATCCACCATGCATTACTTATTCCGAAGAAATATTAGATATTGGATTTGATTTGCATCCCCATGTGCACAGCATGTATGGATCCCTCTATGTGACATCTCACATTTCACACATCTCATCACTGCAGAGGAGAGAGACAGTCCCTGTGGTGAGACAGCAGCTTCTGCCAGGGGTCCATCATATAAATAAGTACACAAACACACCTAGGCACAAACACACATTCGCTCAGTCATGCTGAGATACTTGGAGCAGACTGACAGAATTTGGCTGACAAAAAAAAAAAACAAGCAAATTCAGGTTATTTGCTTGTTGACTGGCAGGTTATTGCATATCAGGTTTGCAAGACAGAGCGCTGAACATCAGATGACTAAGTGTGGAATCAGGTCATGATCAAACTTCAGCTCAGATTTTCTCTGATCCTCCTCAAGAGTCTTCCGAAACCGTCACCTGCGCACAACTCCTCTGCAGCAGCGTCCTCTTCTTCTTTCTCAGCACACAAGTAAGCGGCTCTGTCTCCAAATTATTCATCAGGCCAAGACTAGACAATCTGCTGGAAAATGGGAACTGAGAGAATGGTAACTAACTGTCATGAAAGAAATTGGCCGAGCCCTTTTCTTCCCTCCTCCGCTGGTTCAAGATGCCGAAAAAACCAACAACACATCAATCTTGCATGCTGTTGACAGACCTCGAAACACCTTTCCAACAACATTTGGTTTGTCATTTGAATAATTTGTGCCAGTGTTGTTGGCGGCCGGACCATATCAACAATTTACAGCAGCTGTGCGGGCTCTCGCAGAGGTGTCTTGTTTGGTATTTCAAACTATGACAAACTTTATGTGACAGTTGAGTTTGCAGTGCAACACTGATTCAATAGGGACCGGTGCGAGGCTCTCAAACCTAATTTGCCGTATATGGTACCCTGGTGGCTCACTTGTTTCTTGCGCTGCACAATTGTTTTGATTTATCTTCCGACCACATTGCTATGACTCAATTTTCACTTCTTTAATTCCAAGTTCCCTGAAGATTTTTGTTAAACTGTACAAATCTCAGAATATGTACTAAATGTGTAGTTTATTAATTAGTGAGATAATATAGTCAAAGGAATATTAACAAAAGCTTTCATTGAACTGGAAGCCTTTCAAGTCCACAACACTTATTTCAAAGATTTTAGTTATAAAATAAAATGTATAATGTATAAAATGTATTCAATAAAAAAGGCATCTTATATGATAATGCAGGACAAACAAAAAAAGAGATTTTTTTTCTTATTTTTAATGGGTTGTCTAAGAAACATTTTTATTTATTCAAAAACCAATAAAAAATGCAATTAATGCCAAATTTTCCCTGCTAAGACAATCATATATTTTTCTACTTTACTTAATTTTTTTTCTGACAAAAAGAGGAATCATCAATGATTTTTTCTTGACGAACATTACCTCCAATTGTCATATCAAACTTGTTACTTCTTCACTTACATTCCTTTACATACTGTTTAAACTGTCTTTTGTAACACTTTACCAGGAAGTTTTGTTGTCCAAATCCCAGGTCAGTGGTTTTGTAGCCTATAACTGCAGTGTTTTTAACAACCTCGAACCATATATGTATGTATAATGACATTATATATTGACAAACACTGGATTCTTTTATGAGATCTTGTTGGCTTTTCTTGCTGCTTCTTCTCCAACATGTGCTTAAAAGGAAACTTGAGTATTTTCCAACCTTGATCGTACTGTCCCATATTTTTGTGACAATGGGGACAATAAGTCATTCTTAGTGCCTGCAGGCTGTCAATGCACGTCCTCTGATGGTGATTGTTTTTGCCACTGACAGGCTCAATACAGTACCAGTGTTTACAGTGGTGGTTGCCCACCATCATCTTCCATTCTATTTGATATGGAAGGGATGAGTAAAATTCATGGAAACTGCAGCTTTTTTGGCCACGACAAACCGTACATGTACGTATAATGACGTGTGTGTTACTGTTGGAACACGACTCTGTACATGGAGCTGGGAAACCTTCATATTGGTAATTCTGACAAACACTCATATGTGTCATGATGGGTGGTATTGACAAAGGGTCTGTTGTGTTGTTTAGGTTGGAGATCTTGTTACGGCACCACCATTTACCCAGTATAAAAATAATGCCTGAGTCCCTGTGAAATCCAAATTGAGTTTTTCCCAAAAGGCGCCTGCCTCAGAGAATTGTTCTCCAGCGGAAATTTAAATACGATTACTCTTCCTCACAGTGAATCTATAACTTTGTATTCGTTTTTGCCAGAGTTCAGACAGCCAGGCTGAAAGGATTCTCAGCCAGTGCAGAGCTCGCTTTGACAGGTCCAGTCAAGATTTTTTTTTACTGCTTCTTACTGTAACAAGGAGCTGAATCATGAATCAGACAGGCAGGACCAGCAGCCACTGCACATGTCCATCACAACACAAATGGCAGTTTGCATGACCGCAGTCCAAAAGCCACTGTCAAACCCTGAGCTAGTCACAAAACAGGCAGCCGTCAGCAGGAAGAGATATAGCTGACAATTAGGAGGCTGTCACTGTCATTCACGCCAAAGCGTTCATATATGTAATTGACCATTGGGCCAGTATGGGAGGATAGACTTGAACTAATGTTTCTTTTCCTCTTTTTTTTTTATTATTTTTTTTTTTTTACTCTCATTATCTCCCGTTGATGCTTCACAGAGACTTTACCCACTTGTCAGTTCTCACTAGTGATTTGGCCATCAACCACAGCACACAGAGGGCATCTGGCATGTCCCAAGTTCAGCTTTCTCATGACTACCAGGAAACGGCTGTGTCCATGCACAGTAGAAGGGACGGAAAGGATATGGTCAAATAAATAAATAAATAAGTAATGATAAACAGAGTGTGTGTCATTTAATAACCGTCTGTGACATCTGCAATAACTCTAAGGAAAATGTGGCTTGAAGGATGTGCTGTATTATGATGTTGGCTTTCTATCATGAGCTATCGGTTACTGTACATTGAATGGTGGCGTTAATAAAATAAACACAAACAACACAGGAGACTTAATTAAATAGGGAATTTAAATTTCAGAGGAGAATATTAAAGAGAATCCATTCTGTAACGAGGAAAATTAAAAACATTGACCTCGAAAGGAATCAACCTCTTTTTATATTCTAGATTTAAAAGCATTTAATGAAATTAATTAATTCACTGTACAACTGTGCAGCGCAACTACAGGATCCAGAATGTATTCACAAAAAACAAAAGCGTCCCAGTTTGAGCATTGCATACTCTCTTTTTGTGCTGTATGCAATTGAATGGAGGTTTTAAATTCTATTTTTATAACAGCGTCCCAACTTTTATGGGGATCAGGTTTGTATTTATTGTATAAAAAAGGGAAATGGCTAGTAAATCAAAAAAATAATAATAAACTGGGAGTGCCTTTCATTTAATAACTGTCAGTGTCATCTGCCATAACTAAAAAAAAAAAAGTGCCTTGAAGGAAATGCTGTGTTATGATATAGGCTTCTATCATGAGTCATCAGTTATTATATATTGAACTTGTCAGAGTTATGGCTGAGGTTTGGGGCTGATGTAGCACCAGAAATGAAACATCACCTTAACCTTTATTTAACTAAGAGAGCCCCACTCAAGCATTGGGAATTTATATTTCTGAAGGGAATATTTAAGAGACTACCAGGTGAATTAAAAACATTGACCTCTGAAGGAGTTTATTTTAGATTTAATGCATTTAATGAAATCATGAATTCACTGTTAATCTTTGTGGTGCCACTACAGGATCCAATATTTGGGAATATATTAACAAAAAACGGAAGTGCCCCAGTTTGAGCATTAGATATTGTGTCTTTGTACAGTAAAAAACTGAATGTAGGTTGCAAATTCTGATTTTATTGCAGCATCCAAACTGTTTTGAAACTGAGTTGTATATATTGTATATAAATTGTGGACTCTAATCTGACAGAAGATGAAAACCTGCCATGCTATGCAGAATATATTCGGCTGCAGAGTCCACAGGTGGAAAGAAATGGGTCGGGGGTTACTAAAAAATGTCAGCACTGGTGTGGGAAAGATATATATTTAAGAAAAAAACTTACTCTGCCCTATATTTAATGACTTCTTTCCCAAACACTTTCTGCACCTTTGACAGTTCACACAAGCATAATCCTATTTTTCCTTTTTTTTATTGCTGTCTGTCTATCTATCTAGGTCTTACTTCTGCTTCATCTCTGTCTCTGTGTCTCTTACCATGCTCCTCTAATTGTTTTCTCATCTCACTCTCCGGGGATGTGTAGGCATGGCCTTCTTATCCCGGCTGATCAATGTGATTTATAGGTTTACGGAGCGAGACATGCAAACTTTCTCATCTCCTGGGGATAAACCGAAGAAATCAATCACGCACAGCGCTCTCTGTGTGTGTGGGCCAATCCAGACCTGAAAACTACTCTCTCCAAAGACCAGCAGCACTCTTCAAATTGAGCTTCTGCACCTAAGTTGTTCTTTTTTTCTACCAAATACTCAATTTAATCTTTACACTAGCACGGTGCCTTTTGTGCGTAAGCTAAAAATACACGCCATCTTGATGTTACTCAGCTGAAATACACCTGGAAACGTGCTTTTTTCGCGAGTTATCATTCTGTGTCTTTCGCTCCATGCTGATTAAATTGTTTATGCCATTGCAATGTGCAGTAAATTGCCATGATGCAGATGGCCTCCTTGTTAACATAATCACGTTGGCCCTCAGGAGGACAGCATGAAATCATATAGCTGTGGAGATAATTCCCACCAAGACTTGATGGTAATTGCTGCAATGTTTTTCTAAAGATCTTTGTGTTTTAATTCAGCTTCATTAGAGAAGAAACAGCGAGCAGAAGCAGGCTTGATTCAGACTGACTGTAGACTGGTATTGATCGTCTACATGACTCAGACCGGCTGATGGAGCTTAGGGACAATAAAAGCCTTGCAAAGACTGTATTGGATAAATGCTCACATTTTTTTTTTCTTTTTTAAAGCCTCTCCTTTTTTCCTTGATGATGGATCACACTGTGCACCTGCCAGACAGGTGTGTGACGTCAAATCAACATACTGCAAGCTGTGTTGGTCACAGCTTGACTTCCGCAGGATCAGCACCAATACAGTTTATTATTCAGAATCAGCCTTGAGCCTAAAAAGAAGAAGCGCGATGTGTAGTGCATGTAAAAGACCGAATCATCTCCATGTGGCTCTGGTCCAATCCATGCAGTTAGGTTAACGAGCTACAAGATAATATCTCTGACAACGATTACAAAATATGAAACCAGTTGCTGCAAATTACACAAATTTCATTGTGTTTTTATTCTTTTTGTTGGCTTTACTTTGATGAACTACAAAGTTTTGCTAGGGCATCTTGTTTCCTCAGCGTCTGACAGGCTGTCACAAGCTTACAGGAGAATATGTTTCACTGAGAGAAAAAGATTTTTTTTTTTTTTTTTTTTACCCTGTCATGGTTTAAAAGTGCAAACAGCAGCAGCCCCAGGTAACCAGTCAAAGAGCAGATGGTTGAGCAATGTTAGAATCAAAAGGATCAGCAGAGTTTTTAAGGACTTTTCCATATGTTCCCATATATGAAAAAACCCCACATGACTCAATGTAAGCGCAGACTACTTGATTACTACTATTATGTTCTAAAAATCTAATTTGAATCTATAAAAATGGGTACGATAGATACACTTTGAGTTTCAAACTAATATATGTGAAGAAACTTTGTATTTCAGCTGACAAAGCTTACAAATGAAAGAAAAATAAAAGTAATACTTTGGACATGAAGAAATATAAAGTTAGAAACAACAACCATTATAAACAGCTGATAAATTGTACTATTTCACAAGGAAAAAGTATTATATTGCAAGGCAAAAACAGAAAGGAAAACGCTCAACAGAGAGCGCGAGCTGCTGCAACAAGCTGCCACCACTGTCGCACCATTTTCATTTGCTGTTAACTCATAACTGTTAATGAACATAACCTCCATCCGGCCTGAATGCAGCATTAGCACAGGAGAACAATGCAAATAAAGAGCAGCTGAACATGACAATGCGTACATGGCATTGAGAAGTTCCTCTGCTGAGAGCTAATGACAGCTAAATTCCCTTGTATGTGTCAACATAATCGGCATATAAAGTTGACTCTGATTGTGTTTCTATAGTAGGGAGGATGTAATTGGCCGTAATCACGGAGTAATCAAATCCAAATGACAATTACAGAGACTTGAGCCGTGACTCTGACTTTGATTTGGTGACGTCTGAACATGTCTGGGTCCGCTGAGCTCATCGGAAACGCTCCTCAGCCTGCGGGGACGCAACCAGTTTACTGTCACTGGATGATTTTTATCTGTTTTCCAATGGCTCAATATCGCCAATTAACTCCAATTAGACTTGTTTAAGGACAATTAATCATTAATTAACTGAGGGAGGGAGGGGGGTAAATATTTACTTATTCATCATACACATTTCTTGTTTTGCTCATGATTATTTTATGAGCCAATTTTCTCATAATGTGTGCTCATGTGCGCGGCATTCTAATCGAACTGGGCTGGCGTCCCTGATTGCACATTCATCATGGATGTTAGACCATAATCTTTTATCCCTGCTTCAGACGGCGTGTTGATAAAATCCAGTGGAGAGCAAGGACCACAAAGTTAATAGACTATCACTCCCCCTAAAAGGAACTGATTGTACTATTCAGGGGGGTCACATACGCAGTGAGAGGGGTCGCGGCAAAAGCGAGAACAAAAGAAAAACTGGGGGAAAAAGTGAGTGAAGCGAAAGAGTGTATTTTGAGTTCTGCGGGTTAATTCGGTGCCTTTCAGCCACAATTGCCGTGTCTAAACATTCATGAGCCGTAGAGGGAGGGAGGGAGGGAGGGAGGGAGGGTGAGGCAGAGGGAAGAGGGGAATGGATGGAGCAACAGCACAGCGCTCAGACACAGGAGGGAGAGCTGGAGAGGCAGCCGCTGCGTGAGCTCGTCCACACCGCTTTGAGCAGGTAGAGAGAGCGCTGGCAGCACGGGGAGAGGAGGGGAGAGAGAGAGAGAGAGAGAGAGAGAGAGAGAGAGAGAGAGACAGTGCAGGAGGGAGGAAGTCTTGTCTTTTCACCTGAAGATTACTTTGTCTCACTTCTCTAACCCTGAGCGCTGGAAGGAGCAGCGAGGAGGGAGCAGAGTTGTTTAGGAGGTGCCAGTTTTTACTCTCTGGTCTTTTTTTTTTTTTTTTACCCCCCCTGGCTCTTCTACACAGGGGTCAGCTGGACTTCTCTGCAAAAAGACCAAAGAAAAAAAAAAAAAACCCTGGTGATCAGCCTCCACTGGCAAGACTGAGAAATAGAAAGCGGCACGTCAAGGAGAGAAGACGTAAAAGTGAGAAAACTGCAGTGAATGGCACTGGCTGCAAGGAAGAAGTTTCACTGAAATCTACAACTAAGAGCTTCTAAAGGTAAGGTTTTTTTTGTTTGTTTAATACATGTATATGCTAAATTGATCATCCCCACTGGTTATATCAATCCAGACTGATGTGCAATCCATTTTATATACTCTTTTGTTGTTCATATGATCAGAACAACCTGTTACAAGGTAAGTCTCTACATGCTGCCTTGCAGAGTGTCTTCTATGTTGCAATCCTGAATATTATTTATTGACTTCGGGAGCCGCAGCACTCCCGAAGCACAACACTGTGACAGCAAGGTAAAGTAGAAGTGAGCGGTGAAAAGAAAAAGGGGAAAACACACAAAAAAATAGAGATACGCTGAGAATGAAAAGGAGAAATTAGAGAAGAGAGAGGGGGGAGAGGTGAAAGGAGATATGTGGAGTGTTTGAGTGAGCGGGGGGGGGGGGGGCAGGGAATGAAATACACAAGTGTGAAGGAGAGTTGGACTGAAAAAGACAGATAGAGAGAGTAAAAGAGGAATAAGAGGAGGAGGAGGGATGGAGGACTGGAGTGGCGGGGGCTCGCTGGCAGCCAACTCAGTAACCAAGGCAGCTGACATGAGGGAGAGCCAACAGGGGACAGTGGGATTTCTATTTTTCACCCTTGCCGAGATACGCGGGGGCTCTGCCAAGTCCCCTGCCTCATCCCCCACGGATAAAGATTTCATTGTGCGGAGCTGTGACCGAATTCATTAAGCATCTACATGTACTCTCTCCTGGCCGCTCATACTCTCTTACGTTTTCTCTCTCCTCCTCTTTTCTCCCCCGAACTCCCTCTCCGCTCGCACTCTCCGGCTGGCTCACGCTCGCTCTCCCCCAGCAGCTCCTCCCCTCCCGCTTTCCGTATAGTCTCATTTGGCCCCATAATCAACTCGGCTCGTGTTGCTTCAACAGTTGCATTTTGTACGGCGCTGCAGCGGATAATAAACACATATGTTATGGTTCTTGAGGGAGGAAAGTCTTTTGGCAAGACCGGACCTAAAGTTTGTCAACCTTGGCACGTCAGCCTCGATGCAGCCGAGGCTCATGGGAGAGTTAATGGATGAAAACTTGGTGACTTTGCTGGAGAGTTTGGGGAATATGAGGCCAGTGGAGTGTTGTGTGTGTGTGTGTGTGTGTGTGTGTGTGTGTGTGTGTGTGTGTGTGTTTGACCTTTTGCAGATTTTATGTTGCACTGCTGTGTGTCTTTAAAGAAAAAGTATATTTGGTTCTTCTTCAACTACAATTCTCCAAATTCACTTCCAACATTGGGTTAGGGGCTGACTAAATATGGAAAACTTAAATAAATAAATACTTTCTCTCCAGTTTCACTTAGAGATGAAGGTAATTGAAAATACATTACTTTGTAGGGGTTACTTTTGTGCCTCCACCAAGCTTGAGGTCTACAATTCGTTATTACCATTTAAAATTTGTTTTGGTCCTCTTTGTTTGTTTGTCAGCAGAATGACTGAAAAACTATGAGCCAGATTGTCATGAAACTTGGTAGAAGGGTGCAACATGGGCCAAGGAAGAACCCTGTGTACTTTGGAAAAGATCTGAATCACAGGACAGATACCCAGACTTTTTAAAAGTAACACTTCCAACACTTACAATTAAAGAGACTGTCATAAATCATTTTATTAACACTAAATCACAAGCATGTGAAAGGGGTTTCTTCTTGGGAAAAATCCACTGAGAATA
Source organism: Hypoplectrus providencianus (assembly GCA_028566105.1). Lineage (NCBI taxonomy): Eukaryota > Metazoa > Chordata > Actinopteri > Perciformes > Serranidae > Hypoplectrus > Hypoplectrus providencianus. Next base: position 1,108,523 of record JAOWBC010000812.1, on the reverse strand, counting down.
GTTTTCAGTTTTCCACATTTATAAAGAGCTTTTTAGCCCCTCTAAGCATATTGTTTTGGTTTTATTCAACATCTTTTACTGCGACAGTCGGCAGCTGTTTGCAGTACAAAAGTTGACTTTTCTCAGCTTCTCAGTGTTCTTACAATATTCCATTTATTTAAGAGATCATAGTGACTACAAAGGTGTCTTTTCAGAGATGGGGATGCCTCAAGTTGGAGGGAGCTGGATTCAAATGGTTTTATGCTCAGTGGATATATCATAGTCTTTTCATTCTTTTCCAAGTCATGGCCCCTTTAGGTAAAAGGCTGGTTAAAAAGGCTCCTTATTGTTTTCAGGATGTGAGACACTTCGCTTGCGGTGAAATCAATAGCCCAGTAAATTCTTAATTGAATGACTGCGGGGCCGGGAGCCTGATGGTGCTTTATGGGCTACCAGAAGGCGCCTTTGAGAGCACGCAGAATAACAAGGACCCTGCCGGCATTGTTGTGGTCTGGGAAACAGCGTCACGTCACTCAGCCAGGCCTGGCAGGCGTCAGCGGCGGAGGCGGTGTGTTAGCGCTTGTACACCTGCCATGTCACTATTGAGCCAAGGCCAGTGTCATATTACCTCTAATTAGCCTTTTTGCCTTTGAAACACTTTTTTTTGGCTCATGTGATCAATATGCAGCATGTTTTCTCAGTGATATGCGACACCGGGGAGTGGTATGAGGGATGTCATCATGGTGATTGAGGACGGAAAACCACCCTCAGGGTAGAAACACAGCTGACAGGAAATGGACAAATGTCAAAACAAGATGTATGTTTGCTGTACATGAAACACCCTCACAGAGGAGTGGATCCTTTTGTTGGAGCTGTAACTCATCCGTCTGAGCTGCTGATGGATTGACTGACCTCAGGGCTTTTGTTGCCACTTCAAAAAAAAGCATAAGACAACAATGCATACTTCTGGTCTACTTGGTCAGGGTCATATGGGTGTTTTTCTGCAGAATATCACACATCACTTAGGAAACCTGTTTGTTCACAAGGGAAAGTGTGCAGATGTCTAACAGAAGCGTTGTGTACTGAGCTTTCCATCAGAATGAATGGAGTTCTCCTTTTATAAATAAATGGGAAGTAATGGATAGTAAATGTGAGATCTCTCAGAAAAGGCTCTTGGGTAGTCAGAGCGGCAAAAAGCTAATTTCATGTATTCCCATCCAGTTTAGCAAAGTCTTCTTAGTCACCTATCTGATCTGTACCAACCAGACCAAACATATTTAACTCATCCAACGTTTTTGTTGGGTTTTTTTATGGGTAAAGATGCATTGTCCACCCGCTGGGTCTAACATTGGCCAAGGAAGAATCCATTATATTTTAGAATGGATACATATTTTTTGCATTATATACATTGGAAAAATAGCCCACTAACACTAATTGTATGTGGTTGGTTAGTCTTTACGTCTTTACTGACTTTTGCTGCAACAAAGGATTCACACTGAACTGTTTGACATTATGTCATTGAATATTAAAAGTCAGGGAGTAAATAAATGTGTGAAATAAAAGTCTATGGAACCTACCTAACTGAAGCTTTCACTCCCCTTAAACTTAACCATGTAGTATAATTACCATCATGTGAGATAATTCAATCGGGTTGCAGCTGTTCACTGAAGTTCAGGTTCATCACACCTGTGGTTTGCATAATCATACAATGCCAAAAATCTATTCTGGGGCCATGTTGAGCTAAAGTTTACCCTGTTATTAAACCTTACAATTAATACAGAAACAGTCCAAGGCTGAAGTCGGGTATATTTGCAGAATAAAGTAATCAAAACAGGGACACCTTGACAGCTAAATGATCAGCCCCATGGACTGCAGCAGCATGCAATCTCAGTGTTAAAATGACATACTTTGACCACCCAAGAGACACATCAGGTGAAAAAATGGTACTAAGTGGCTTTTTGATGCCCTAGCTTTGTCTTGAATTACTTTATATTGTTGAATTTTTATATATTCTTTACACTCATAAAGAGGGCACTCTATTTCCTATGTGTTGGTGTCTACTGCCAGGAGGGTTCTGAATTCATGTTTCTGTGGCATGTTGTGAAGGAAGGGAAACGTTTGTAGCCCCAGGGCCGAAAGTAATAGTGAGGGGCCTCTGGCAGCTCGGATTAAAAATATTAGCAGTTTTAGCAAAGGATGTCTGCACTTAAAGTAGGTTTGCAGTCTACAAACCCGCATCTATTTAGCAGTGCAAGTTAAAGAAGAGGCACAAGGTGGAAATGGACCGAGGCAGCTAAAAATACCAGTGTAATTTAAACTGTCAGCTCCCAAACAGCTAATGCAACTCCTCCACCTTAAAGAACACCTACAGCAAGTAATAAGTTCATTCCCGTGACATTGTTAGTTTTAAACACAAGCAGCACTCCACCCTATCCCTCACTGTGTGTGCGGTATAACAATGTGTGTAATTCGTGTGTGTGCACGGGCCATTGTTTGTGTGTTAGTCGGAACAAATTCCTCAATGCCCGAGCCTGATCACGCACCAGAAGATACAGGTTTTCATTTCATTAAGCTGCTCCTGCAACTCCCTCTAAACGCAGACAGTAAATTATTCCATCCCCTCTTGGGTTGAAGAAAGCAATCATGTTTTCACTTCATTTTTTCAGGACTTACTGACTCTCAGGCAATGGATCCATTGAAAATGAGAGTTGCTTAAAGTAATAGACAGAAACACCTCATCTCTGAAATTAATTTGAATTGATTCTCCCTGGTCCTTTTCCCCTCCTGCTCTCACAAGGTTTTGAGAAGGAAATTTCAAACGTTCAAGGCCACATGTAAAAATCAATTTCTAAATGAAGCAGATCCGAGCGATGAGCTGTCTCTCCCAGCAGCCCTCACTGCGGACAGGGGAGCAGACTGTGCACATTACAAACTCGCTTTAACTGTTGCGTGGTAACTAACACGCGGTCAAGCTCATTTGATTTCACACAACATTTGGGGATTTCCTATTAAAAAAAAAAACTGCCTTTATTCTCTTTCAAAGTCCACAAATGTTGGTCACTATGATTTGTATGTGCACACAGAGCTCATTTTAATGATCGAGTGACAAATCAGAATGGCCAATAAACCACCCAAATGACAGAAGTTAGAGACAGTTTGATGCCATCTGTTTGGCTGTAAATCTCTCGAGCTGTCCGACAGTGCAGCCTGCAGACACTTCACTGTCCGAGGAAGAACGATTGCAGTGCTGCAGCTGACACATAACCTACAGATCGTGCAGAATTTACACGGCTTTCCAAAGAACTGACAGTTAAACAGAGTTAGCTGTGTCCGAAAATGTTTAAAAACCATCTAGTCATTTGACTTGCATTTTGTCTGTGGCCACTATTTTACCTGACCTGTATGGACTTATTATATATGCCCATGACTAAAATTTAGAATGACTTTGATATATTAAAAAAAAACCTACACCCAATCAGCAGAAATAAATCAAAAAATGCTCTGATTTTTTAATTATTAAGGATAATACATTTCTTTGCATGCATACAGTACCAGTCAAATGTTTGGAGAGATTTTTTTTTGTTGTTATTTTCCACATTGTAGAATAATACTGAAGACTATAATGGAACTATGGAATCATAAAAAATGTTTAACTACATTGTGGTTTTTTTTATTAGATTGTGTGGAGTAGAATACAACATATTCTGGTTCGTTTTACACTTATTAGGTTACTATATTATGATGTTCCATCATAATTCATCAGCTCTGTTGTACTGGAGTTTGAATCAGGACAAAGGTCCCTTTTTTATGTCTGTCTGTTTAATAAAGCATGAAAATCCCCCCAAAAAAGAATTAGATGTGCATTGTTCTTTGAAGGGGCGTACCTGCATCAGAATCCTATTATATTATCATTATTTCAGGTGCATGAATAGGTCATAAAGATAATATAACAAAGATAATTGTGATCATTTCTGGGTGACATGACGTCTGGCCTAGCCACTACTGCAAAAAGACAACCCAACCCAGCATTGTTCGTCAAACTTCGGCTGAGGTTGTGTGCATGGATTTGAGGACTAAAACTAAACAGAATGATTACAAAGTGTCTTACATCTGCCAGAGGAGGACACAGAGTAGCTGAGGGGGCTGTTCCCCTACTCAAATGGCATCATTTTAATTAATGCAACAGCAAATGTGCTCACTGTCAACCTGTTCAAACATCCTACCTCCTCAGTTATCACACTTTGGATTAGAGCACAGGAAAAGCCCCTAAAATATAAGTGCAAACTATGCTCCGTAATTACTTCAAAACCAAACATCCCCTATTTAATTTTTAACAATCCATCTCTCTGGCATAGGCGGAGAATAAACAGCTAATCGACCTTCAGCGAAGGCCAAAATAATCATTGCATTACATAAGGAATACAGTGTGACCTTGGTCCTGGCAGACAGTGATTACGTTTTATTGGCCCAAAAGAAGGAGCCCAATACTCACCAATGTACTCTGGCAGAATAAAATGGAGCGCGGTGGGGAATGAATTATAGTCTCTGGAGTCGCTGAGCTCCAGTCAACTTTTTCTCTCCTATAGCAAAGGAGGAGATGAGCCGCTATAAATCTGACCCAGAGATCCATTAGGTTTCTGTGCTCTGCAGGACACGGTATCAGCTACTCTTTTCTCTTATTCTGTCCTCTGCTCGTTGGCCCAGTCCTGACAGTAACATCCTCTGCTATGTTAATTATTAAGGACTGTGTGGACTGTTCATGCATCTGTCACTATCAGATGCACAAACTTCTAAATTACTAGAAATCACTCAGAAAAGGCATTTCTCAGTCACTTTCTGAGTCTTCATCGGTCCAAAATTGGACCTGAGTTGAAAACCGAATCTAATTGCCAGAAATTAAAACAGATAATGCATCAAAAATGGATACAGGGGCACACACACCCATAAAATAAACCAGAGGATGAAAAGATGCAATTCAAAATGAGGTAGACCCCCCAAATAAAACCAAAGACAAGGCCAACACTGCCAGCAAGATTTATCTCTGGTTAAAAGGCTGCAATGGTCAAACATGGGTACTGGTGGATAGATTCTTCCTGTAACTTCACTGCAGAGCTGGTATTCAATGCAAAGCAGAAAAAAATGATCTTTTGCACAGCCACACATGAACAACCAACTTTCGCAAACAACGCCATTCACCATGCATCACTTTTCCTACACAGTTAAAAACATTTTGTCCAAACTAGAGGGCAAAGCCCAGGATGCAGCAGCCATGCCTCTCAAAAACAGACAACACAAACCACAGAAGAGGAGGAACATTTTGTACAAAAAGTGGAGCCAATGGCAGGTGTACACCCAAATGCGGTGGGGCAATGCGTTCCAGTTGAAAATTCCCAGCTCTGAAAGAATGCACTGTTTGATAAGCCAAACCACAAACATTAGCATGAATGAAACTTCATTGTTGTTGTTTTATTTATTTATTTTCTTTTGCCATTACTCTATACAGTTAGCCTGACTGGCTTACTATAATGGTGATTTTGGGGGAATACCTCAACAATGTGTAGAAAAAATTTGAGATTCTTACATTAATTTTTTTCATGATCAGTAGTTTGTGATTATAGTGCCATCTATAGCGGAAACCACCTCTTGCAGGAACTTTATATGTACTTGTGATTCATGGATTTTCACCAAAATTTGACTGCAGATGCACTGTGCAATGAAATGAACTCTTTTACTGTCAATGGAAAAACCCAATGCTGATATTATTACTAATATTAGACCTTTTTGCAGAAAAATGGCTGTAAATCAGTTTTGCACAAATGGGCATGGCCTGATGCGTTTGTGTTGATCCACACAAATCAGAATAAGACTGAAGCAAGACTGAAGCAGTTTTGAGAGAAAATACTGAGAAATGATGTGATGCTACTCACTGAAACAAATGCACTTAATTTTTCCTCGGCTCACAGGCAAAGAAATTAATATTTGTGTTTTGCAGAAATGATGTGTGCTCTAATGCAGCCAGTTTCCTTTTCCATTTCATGTTCGGGTCTCGATGTAAAACCTGCAACTACAGCACTGCAGCTGAGCATATGTGTGTGTGTGTGTTTGTGTATTTCTTTGTCCACAACCTGTGAATACATGTGGGT
>JAOWBC010000812.1:1074398-1102301 GCA_028566105.1 Hypoplectrus providencianus | reverse complement strand
TGGGGGGGGTGTTTGCATCAGCGGAGATTGCTCATGAAATATGACCTCTGGAAAAGTTTCCTGTCTGCATTCTCCTCCCTTGAACTCCAATCCATTATCTTCACGTATCAAATTCATCCCAACAGGTGTAGCAGTGTGTTAAATGATATGGGCCCGTGGCAGCGTGCCACGGACGCCGGGATGAAAGAGAATCACGAGGTCAGGTGCCGAGTGCTGGCTCTGCTTACACACACAAACACACATACACCCGCATGACTTACACATTTCACCGGGGCCCCGTACTGCAGTTATCGCCTGCATCATCTGCAGCTGGGAGAGAAGTGACAGCATCACGCCATGACAGTCATCTGATTGAAGTTTTTTTTTCTGTTTTGGAGGTGATGGGACTCAAGTTTTGGAGACACACTGCACCGTAAGATACAGTTTGCTCTCTGATTGGCTGGAAAGCTTTTATCTGAGCCTTATCCTCAAACATAGTTTTTCTTCCATATCCCAAAGCCTCCGATCGATAGAGCGAGAGTCATGTAGACAAAGAAGACAAAGTCAGAAAAGAGAAGTCTTACATCTGTTTCTTTCCTGCTGTTTGCAGAGAAACACAGGACTTGCTAGTTGTTTGAGGTGAAAGCATAAATCTTTACACGGTACTGGAAATGAAATAGTCTGGACTCAAACACTTCACTGCTAACTCAACTACACCACGATCAATTCTGTAACATAGCTGAATTCCTCTTATAAAACAATGGTTTGGGTTTTTTTAGCTGCTATTAGTAATGCTTTTTTGTATTAGTAATTAATCAAAAGACCATGTATCATTTGAAATAGGGCCCTTATAGTAATAAACCGTCATCGTAACAGATGTATTGCTGCTTTAAGCTCTTGGGTTTTAGTGCAGGCTCACCTCTTACTGACTGAAAAGTTCTTAAAACACACTGTACAGTACCAGCCCAGCACCAAAACACAAGAGACAGACAAAGTTAGCAACAAGATGGTGAACATTTACAACAAAAGGGACAGTGAAGCCCCTTTTGAGCTTGGTGGAGACCAAAAAAGAGCTAAAACGATGTGTGTAAATGGTCAAAAAAGTAAGTTAATTAAGGAATTCTAACATTGCTTTGATGACTGGATGTTCAATGAGCAATTATTTGACAACATAAATTATGATGTTGAATCCATGTTGGCATTGTGTTAACTGCCCCCAAATGGCCAAAAAACGTGAATACATGTTCTGGAAACAAAAATATGTCCTGTTCATCATAGTTTTATAAAGTCATTATGCATACTGTAAGCAGTTAACAATAATGGAACTTTAAATTATGGTAAGCGCTGGTGTTATAATTAATGTCTATTTTTTTTTCCTTATAGTGCTAAAATAAAGGTTAAATTATTAATTGAAAACACATAAGCTCATCAGATGGGAAATGAATCCTTTCACAACTTAAAATTGTCTCTTTCACAGTATTTTGGTTATATTAAACTTATTTCATTTGCTTTTGGATATGAAATGAACAATTACAGTGTATTGGAGTGTAACTCATTAAATTGGTTATGAGTGAGATAAATATCAGGCTCAACAGATTAATGCATGCCATATTTAATCCTCAATATCTTAAAATATTAACTTGCCCATGCTGGGTTTGTTTGATGGTTATTTTCATGGAATCACCTAATTTTTCCACTGGATTTTAAAGAAGAATACACTTCAAAATAGGATTTATGATGAAATTACTTGTTAGGACATAATACTTTCTTGCAGTTGGATGAAACATGTTGCTGAGACTTCCAGTCAGAATGCATTTATCTGCTTGCACTGAGCCAAAATCCCTTGAGTCCGTGCAGGATGTTTGATGAGGCTGACAACACGGACGCCTTGTTGCAGTGATGGGTGGGAGTGGTCGGGCGGGGCACGTACCATACACCCCCTCTACACACAAACAGGGATGAGTCGTTTGATCTCTTCAGAAGCGAGCGCCCCCTCTACAGCAGTCAAAAGCCCCCCCCCCCCGAAAACACACACTTCAACGCCCGTCCTCCCTCACATCCCTCCTCCTCCTCGTATCGCTCCACTTCCCTTTGAAATATCATTACCTGTGTACTCTTTTTCAACTGAGGAGTGTACAGTGGTAGATGAGACAGAATGGAAGATGTAGAGGATGAGTGAAGTGAGGAAATAACCACAGTGAGAGTTGCGTATCAGTAGTCAGATGGGAGGATCTGTTCTTCCTACTGTATTTAGGGTTTTGGACGTCTACAGAGGAGGTTTAAGTGTCTCATGTGTGAGCTGTAACATCAAGGTCTGCCAGGTAAAGAGATGTAGCTCATGTTAACAGTTGTTGAACATTGAAGATACAGAAAATCATAACTTGATATACTTGAAGCAGAAAAAATTATGTGTTATCACAAAAAATGAACCCGATGCAAAGTGCCCAAAAACTGCAGTTCCGGAAGTGTCCACTCGAGGCTGGCTCCAAAAGCGAGTCAATCATATTATATGTCCATGTTAAATTGCCAAACATTACATCAGGAATAATCATATTTACAACCGTTAATACGGTTACAACTGTTAATACAGTGTACAATGTGTGTACACATTTATATCATTTCATTTATTAAGGCATAGAGTTTTGCATATATAAGAATGTGGCTGTTTCAACTGACAGTTGGTTGGCATCACAGGTTGGCTGTTTCAACAGTCTTTCATTTAGCCTGGCCCAGCTCAGCAACCTTCCTTCTCTTTGTTTAATTTGGGATTGACCAAAGTCAACTGGAATTGGGCTCTGCCAAGCTAGCGATGGCTAGAGGATAACAAATTAAGTTTCATTATGGCTTTCCAGTAACTGCAGCCTTATTTCCTTCCGTCTACCATCTTTGAACTTTGAAATTAAACATCAGTATTGAGTCAGTGCTCTCTAGACAAATTTAGGGAAAAAAAGATTTTTTCTTTGCTCTGATTTGGTCTCCTCCAACTTTTAGAGGAGTATCTGAATTACACATTCAGGATCTTTCAAGCAAAATAAGCATTGATTTTGACAGAAGTTTCTGCTTACTTGACCAACTGAAGTGCAAAATCTTTTTTTTTCTTCTAGCAACTGTGTCCATCAATTATTTTGTGGTAAAAAAAAAAAAAAAAAAAAAAAAAGGCGCTTACAGTGTCTTTATCGGAGCTTTTACTGCAGAAAACATCTGCCTGCCTGAGCATATAAAAGAAAGTAAAATTGTAGATCTTAAAACCAAAACAGCTGAAATTGGGTGATAATTACCTCTGCCAAGGAGGTTAGGCTTTCAGTCTGGTTTGTTTGTTTGTTAGTCAGCAGGATTACCAAACTGGCTGTCCTGATTTTCATGAAACTTGGTGAATGAATAACAGAATCTCATTAAAATAAAACCTTGGAAAATGAGAAAAGCTGCTGTACCCACCTCGTTTTAACCTAGATGTTCTTTGACCTACAAATAAGCAGTCAATAACTTCATTGGGAGTCTCTGCTCACTTGACAAATTTAAGTGCAAAATATTTTTTTTTCAATCTTGCAGTCTTATTCTGATTTGGTCTCCACTACCTCCATACTCTACTGTGCCCCCTGCTAGTCACAAGCTGTGTCTATCTGTAGTTCAGTGCTACATAGGCAGCTTGCTGTGTCTTTATCTGAGCTTTTATTGCAGAAAACATCTGCCTGCTGCTGGCAACATAGTTAACAAGAGAGAGCAAAATTGTGGATCCTAAACTGGCTTAAAATAACAAAAAAAGGAAAAGTCTTCATAAATTTTGGAGATTTCTTGAGAAGGGTGATAATTACAAGTAATGCTTTAGGTTTGGTTAGATTTTTATGTCAGCAAAATTACAAAAAAACAAAAACAAAAAAAAAACCTACTGGCCTGATTTTAATTCAACTTGGTGAAAAAGAAGCAAATAAATAAAATCATGTTGATATTTAATCCTGGAAAAATGAGAAACTAGCTGTTCTTTGACCTACAAATTACCAAGTCAGTGTTATCTTGTTTACGTTTCATATCTAAGTGTACGACTCCCAAAAAATGGACTGTATGAATATTTCATTGCTTGATAATAGAGCAATGTCAGTCGGGGACACACAACGGTTTGGCTCTGCTTCTTAACTTCAGTGCCTAGCTCTCGTGGCCATATGTTTGAGTAAGTGCCTGTCTTGTACAACAACCTACCCCGCCTTGTCAAGTGGGCCCTGGGATCCATGTTTGCAGTCACTTCAATTCTTAAATCCTACCTTTAAATATTTGAAGAGCCAGACACGAATTAAGAACAAGGAGAGGAGAGGCTGCAAAGCGAACATACAAGAATAGGAATGCATTCATAATGAATGCACCTCAGTTCCCTCTCTTGATTTATTTCAAGGCGAATGAGCATAGTGAGCGAAAGTTAAATTAACTTGTTTCACACTTATCATGTGATGCAAATGACGATTTTTCTCCTGAGTTGGGAATTAAACGTGATCATTGGAATTTTAAGATAAACTCTTTGCCCTAACATTCCAGGTGTGGCATTCAGGGGTTGTATTTTTCAGGTGAACTCACTTCCTCTCTTCCCGGCTTGTATATGTCAACTTCAGTTTGTCATTTCTGACATTTCCCAGAATATGGTTTTGAAAAGTGGCAGACAGTCTGCTGTAAGCATCTGTGGGTTACATGTGAGCTACAGTGAGGAAAAAGCAGGAGTCATGCAGTGCGCCCGTGTCCTGTAGCTGTATGGCATCATGGTCTACTGAACCCGCTGTTGTTTGAGAAATTGGTCTGTCTTACAATGGATTTTTCTCTGTTTGATGCCTCACATGGCTGAAAATGTTGTGTTGCTATCAGACGCCACTGTGGTTTGGGTATTTTACGGATCACATCATCATGAATGAAAACATATACCGGCAAACAATAAGAGATAGATGTTCAGCGGAGAGGTTTAAGTGTTTTAGGATGGACTTTTTCAGTAGATGACAACATATTATTGCAAAAGATTAGATATAATCTGTGAAACGGGTGCAGGCAGGCAGAGAAAGCGCGTTCTGTGGTTTAAGATTCTGCTCTACACTTCAGCAAAACACTGAATCCCTTTCTGTTCACTCTCCGCTGGGCAAACCAACCAAAAAATACAAAAAAATAATAAGAACAATTTTCCTTTTAGGTTGTGTTGTAATGGGATTTGGAAGCACATAATCATGAGAGAGCTCCTATTTAAAAAAAAGGAAAAAAAAGAAAGAAAAAGAAAAAAAAAACGCAGTTCAGACCTTCATGTTTTATTTGCTTAGTGGACACTCTAATCTGTCATTTCAACACCGACAGCTTTACACATTTGGCGTTGCAGGGTGGATTTGTTTTTATGGCTGAATGTTTATTAGAACAACTGAAGTAAATTACTTCTCTTGAGGAAACAGCACAGTTTATTCCCTTCTCCTACAATTACCTAGCTCCGTATAGTGCAACTTAACAACAAGCACTACACTGGCTTTTGTTTACTACAGTTTTGAAATCATAATTTGCAACTTTACAGTGTGTATTGGTGTTTACTCTTGTAGCAAAGTCGGTTACGCATGATTTGTATTCAAACAAAAGAGGGCGAGTGTGTTTGTAGGCAAACCGTGTGAATATGCCAAGCTGAAAAAAAAGTCAGAACACTGATATGGTGTGAGTAAGAAAGGGACGAAGACAGACGTATGTAAATAAAGCAGGCACAGAGGAAGCAAAGTGGAAGCCTGCTGAGTGTTGGACTGTGGATTTGTCTCCTCAGCTGCTGGCTAAGTCTGTCATCTGTTCAATGGTTGAATCAACATCTGGTGAAACCTGCATAAACACAGGCTCTCTGAGCCACCAACGAGGAGGCACTGAAGGAGAGGGAGAAGCTTACACACTTGACTGGGTGTAATACACATATAGAGAAAACACAGAGAGGGAAGCAGAGGAAGTGATACAGCATTTTCAGCACATCTGTAGCCAATTCTGATGCTAGTAATGCATTAGAAAGCATTGTAATCACATTACTGTTTCCCATAATAAAGCCAGGCTGGATATCAAAGGTCTACTTTTACTCATTGCACCACATTTACTGATTTTATCAACAGGTCATGACTCATGTTACATATACGCTATTATAAATATTCGGAAATATCAAACCTATTTCAGGCTATTTAGTTCATGCATTACAACAGCGAGAGCGCAGAGGTAGAGAGTGTACACAAGATGGATGAGAAGCAGTGAGATGAGACAGAGATCAGACCCGATGGAGGAAGAGGAAGAAACTGCTAATGGCCAGAAGAACAGATTTAGTTTCATAATCGTCATCTGGCAAAGCTCAGAGGACACTCGCATGAGTGAGAGGTGAGGTGAGTGGTCCTGAATTACTTTGCAGGGAAATTAACTGTTAAGTTTAGCCGGAGTTAGTTAGGAAATAAAATGTGATCCGGGAAGGCCAATATGAGTTATACATCCACAGCTCCGAAGGCTTCTTTAATACCTAAACACTTAGCAGCCATTTATAATGCATGAGGATGAATTTCACAGCTCGTGGCTACAATCAATTCATCCTCTGCCTCAACAATCATAAAGTTAACAGCACAGTTATGCACCTCATTACAATGGAGGGAGAGTCTTCATTGATTCGAACAACAGCCGCTCAGCAGATTGACTCCACCCTGAGAGGTTCTGAGCAGGACAGGAAGGTTGGTGTCAAATGCAATCTTTTGAGATCTTTAGGAGGTATTTATTAATAAACATGAAGTATATGGAAGATTTATCAACTGTTGAAGTGCTGGGTGCAGCTACATTCAAGGAAAATCAAGGGAAATGTTTCATTTTAGCTAATCATCATCAGTTCAAGCATCATTGACAAAACTTACAGAATAAACACTTCCCAAAAAGTTAGCTTTTAGCAAATTACACATACATTCAAGCCTTTCTTTGGGATGATCTATTTGAACAATATTGCTGGAATAGAGGTGTGCCATCTTTGCTTTATTACATTGAACGATGTTGGCATAATTTGATCCAATGTGTGATTTTAAAACAGCATGCATGTGCTTAAGAGACACGACATTGAAAGCATCTTGTACTTTCTCTTAAATGTCTGTCAAAGCACAATTTAAAGTTGTAATATAAACAAAGTTATTCTTAATATCATTATGATAGTTTGTTTGAGCCAATCCAGATGTCCTAATATGTGAAAAAGGGCTTTAACAACCACCTGAACCTGACTAAAAGTGCAAGCAGCGATTTTTATGTATTAAAGTAACATACTTATCAGGACTGAGTCTCAAAGGTGTAATTAACAAGGGAAGTGAAGGTGTGAACATTGGAATATTGCATCCATTGTTTAAAACTTCAAATGCTGCTTTGTTACTTTTCTGACCCACCTATGGGTCAACTTGCACATCATGAATCCATGAATCAGGCTTCTACATGGACCTCTATTCAACTCTTTTACCACCTCCACAGCCCCAAGCCTTCTCTTTGACTTTAAAACAGATGGTGCTGTGGAATAAAGACGCATCATTCCCGCCTTAAACAGTCCATGCAAACGGCGCTAATGTGGCAGGTGTATTGCTCTGGATACAGGGAAAAGTGGTGTTGAGTGTCAAGTTGTTTGGAAAAGTGGCTCTCAAGAAAGCAGCAATAACGGAGGCCGAGCAATCGGCCAATTCCCATCAGGCGCATTTTGAGCGGTGATTGCCCAAGCCACTTACAGAGCATCCAAAGTCTGAAAGAAAAATTTCTAGATCAACAAAAATTTCAAGTCATCAGATGTTTGAAAACTGTTGTGCAAGTTGAATCCAACTGAATTTTGATGCTCAAATGTACAAGATGGGATTAACCCCTATTATGCATACATTATATTGTTATTTAGCAAAGGATGAAGTTAGTTAATTCAAGTATTTTATTCTTTCTGACAGAGGTCAAGTTGGTTGCAAAAGGTGATGAATTAATTTTTCATATTTCTGGCAGCAGAAACAGCAGTCAGAGCTGCATAGGTATCACTGAAAGGTGAGGAAAAGAAAAGAAGAAAAAGAAAAGAATCTACTTTATCAGCTGAAAATTCAAGTGAACTGATACTGCAATGCCGCCAACACTGTTTGATAAGAACACAGCAGAAAGAACAGCAGAGGAAACACATCCCCAATGATGGCACCAAAGTTAAACAAAACTGAGTGACTGATTACCATTTTAAATGAGTGTTCAGACAGGGTTTCAGTCAGCCATCACGGGCCATCCTCGATGCATCAAGCTGTCGTTCTATTTCTGGCACGTGGGAGAGAGACGTCCTATATCAGAGCCTGTTCAGGCTCGCTTTATGGGAGACCTCCTCCTCTCGCAGTTCAAGTCAATTGTCAACATGATTTATGGAGACGTGAGCTATCTCCAGACTGGCTCCTCAATCTTCCCGTGACGAATTGGTACCATCGGCCCATGTAACCGTCGTTTGTTTTCTTCACCGGCCAATTTTCATCCAAGCTAACAAATTAAACCTGCCATGTTTCTGAGGAAGCTATTTTTTCCTCCCTACTCCTGTTTCCATATATGACCTGCTCGACAATTACCGGAGATGTGAGATTGACACAGAGAAATGAACTTTACAGAGCAGTTTGGCTCTTGTCTCTTCCCCCTCCTGCTCCAAGGCTCTGATATGAGTGATATCCAGCTTTTTAATGGAGGTATCGTGTCGTAACATTTAACGGTTGGGAACTTGGTTAGGATGACACGTTCTGAGTGTCGCATCTCTCAAAGACACGCACCACTTATTGTCCCAATCATCTCGTATAGCTCACCAACACCAATACAACTTGATTAATGTGGCTGGCTTTTATGAGCGGGATAAAAGGCTCTGCATATTACCGAGGCAATTATAATACCCCAGGAAACTCTTCTAAAAACAATGGAAAGCTCATGCAATCAACCTAAGTAGCGGTAACTTTTTAAAGTTTGGCTATTTAAGTTTATAATTGACTCTTCTCCACCACCACTAAAAGGAAATTAGGGTCCAGCGAGCAATCAGCCATATCTTTATCCTGTAACTTTGCTGCCCTGCTCTGCCCTGACCTGCCTGCAGATTAAGGGGAAATTAACTGCTGGTGGCAAGGTGGCTGAAAGGTTGAAGAAAAGTTAAAAGGCAGCAGTTCTGACCCATGAAACAGCCAGGGTGGCCATCTGCAGTCTGTGGAAGAGTTGATGATCATAATCATTCATCCAGGTGTCATCAAAATATTTAAAATGTTGGTACAGCTAAAAGTTTATAATGCAGGAACTCATCAACGATTGTAAGTTATGAGGGAAGAACTGTAAGAGGTGCAATGAAAGTGATTTCACGTGATTTTTTTTTTCCAACCCGATGACTGTCATGTTTGCATTGCACTATAGGGTGGATTTTACCCTCTCACTTTATATAGGAAAACTTCAGTGATCAATTCATTTTAAACATCGAAAAAAAAAATCATTAACATCTGGAACAATGTGGTCTGGATAAATGTGTTCAATCATAATATAACAGACACAAAATAACTACAGTTATATTCTGCACATTGAACAACAATATAAGTGGCGTCGTTCCGCATAATGAGTACTTTTACTTTTGTTACTGGTACTTTTATAATCCAAGTACAGTTAGGAAGCAGAGTAGAGTTTTATCATCCCATGCAGTGGCAGCATGCTATAAGAGTCTACAACTAGAGTAGCACATCTGTCAGGCTGTACTTTGTATGAATAACAAAAAGAGAAACTGACGGATATTGTCAAAGTTAGTGTCATACTGCCAGCAGCACTACGAAAAAAAAGGGGCAATCACCTAGCATACGCATCAACTACTTGTCAGTCTGTATATAGGTTAAAGTATGAACGAAATATTCACTTTCCTACAAGAAACTTAAAAAAAAAAAAAAAAAAAAAAAAAAAAAAAAATGGAACAACCATACAAAAGCCAGAGGAAAACATGAAATCAAAACAAAAATATTGAGAGAGACATGAGTGTTAGGAATGAAAAGTAATCCCATTATTAGTTTTATCTTCCTGCAAATGTTATCAAATTGTAAAGATGCTTATTGTGAAACTTCCAAGGTTATTGGGTATTTTGCCTCTGAGCACCAGTGCAAACCGTAGCTCAGCCGCTTACCCAAAGGCTCATTCAGGAATGAAATAAGTTGTGGGCCACTGAAAGAAAAGTAATTGGGCTAAAAACAGCAGCAATGGTGATTCATGGGAGCTTTGGATTTCAGGAGACAGGAAGCAAAGCTTACGGCTTTTAAGACTCTTCATCACTCCCCCTTTCTCCACCTTCTTTCTTTCTACTTCCACACAACAAGAAACAACACAAACCCTCACACGTCCGCACACAATCACACTCTGGAGTATCTCCACCTATATTGCCAGCTGAGAGAGATGGATGGGGCGGCAATGGTTTCTGATTTAGTCCGCACAATAAGGCTGAGTGATTTTCTCTGTGGAGCATGTCTTGCCTCTCTTAACCCTGCAAGGGGGGAACTCTTCCCCCCCAACCAAGCCCCGTCCTCTCCCCTCACCACACACTCCTACCCCCCCTTTACCCTCCTTGCTGCTCAGAAGATTGCCTCCCTTCTCCTGGTAGGATTGAGGTGATAACCGCTAATGGATTTGGAGCCCTGGGTGCATTTAGGAGGAGAAATGTTTGTGAATCTTGCTGTAACTCCATAATAAGCATGGAACACTAGAAAACACGCCATGCTATGTAGTCTGCAAAGGGAAGCATAAAAATGGAAAATGGACTGCACTTTTATAGTCTTTGCACCAAGGTGTAAAATCTGTAAGGGCAGGGCGGTTTTGTTTGCAGGTGAGCATCAGTATCATGAGTAGTGGTTGCATTCACACCAAATAATGCAGCACAGCGAAAACTCCCATTCATTCAAATGTGGGCATTGCATTTAGTCTGCACAAGTGTAAACAGCTAAAGATGTGAAATAAAACTAAAAGATATTTTAATAAAAACCTGACAGCCGGCTGCATAGGCCAATCATAAATCTGATGGAGGAAATGGTGCCAAAAGTATAGTTTACATATAAATATACCATTTTCAAAACCCCCAACTTTGATTTCCTGGTATCTACTGAAGATTTTTTTTAATCAGTCCATGTGACAGACAATCTCTTGTAAGATTGGCATGCTAGCAGCATGGCTAAATGTTTTCACTAAGGAGAATGCAAAGGAGATAAGTGAGCAACACTCCCACCCCCTAAAGTTGGTGAGAAAGAAAGGCCAGTTCCATCTCAGTTCTGTCTTTCTATGACAATAAAGAAACAGACACCAGTGACTCTCCCATGATTTGCTTCATAAAATTGCTACCTTTGTCAGTGGAGTCTGGTGGTGCCAGAGAATGATATAATAGATTTAGTTCCCATTGGAAAGGGCTTTTTTTATGGTAGGATAAAAAGGTGAAAATACATAGAAAATACACTTGAATATACTCATACTTGTATACTTGAACTTTTTTTTTTTTTTTAATTAGGGGGCTTACGTACGTTTTCAGCAGCTGTCATACACAGCAGTAGATGCCACTGTCTTCAAAGCCACCAGACTCCTTTGACATAAACAGCAATTTATGATGCAGGAGCTGCTGGTCTAAAGTTGCATCAATCAATTTGTTTTTGTATTAATATATGAATTTCAGCCTACAGCAGTACACTGTTAGGTTCTGTGCCTATACTTCTCCAAACTTGGAGTGTACCAATAACCATCCATATTAAACACAGGCTACATATACGGCTACATATATGGCAATATCATTTTCTTATGTGATCTCATGTGGGAAATGTTTTAAGGAGGGTTTGGGAAAGGAGCATCTTGATATTAAATACATACACACGAACAAAAATATGTGTTTGGATTTCTTGGACATCCAAGAAACCTGAAAAAAGCAGGCCTCCTTTAAATAAAGTTCCTTTGCAAACAGCACTTGAATAAACAGGTTGAACAACAGCTCAGCAAGGGGAGACCTAAAGCTATCTAATCATAGATTCATACACACAGGCACAAACACAAACAAATGTGTACAAACACTGGTGCGCCTGCACAGTTTGATGCATGTACAGGCTTCTTTTATGCTTGCCTCGGGGCGGGGAACCCTCATTGTCATGTTGAGCAAATGTAGCGTCAAAGCTGCACTTTAAAGATGGGACGTGTCACAGGGGGTATATGGGAGGAGGAAGTAAACACAACAGGCGGCGGCGGCAATCCTTGGCATTTGGCTACGAGAACTCGTCTTAGCTGCTGCTGAATACATCATCTGAGCGAGGGAATGATGAATATCCTGCAGGCGAGGAGGGACAGACCTCCACTGGGGGAAGAGTTATTGGGTGTGAGGTGAGGAGCCAGAGACACACTGGGAGTCCATTTGAATTTGGTCCAAACAGAGCCAAATCAGATGTTGGCTTTGAGCTCTAGGGCTCGCTGGTCCTCTATGCTGCTCACTTCATAAAAACACACTAAACCGTCTTCAGGGGGCATTAAATGATCTTTGGGCTGAGTTTTATTTACATATAACAAATCCAGGAACTTATCAGTGTTTAAAAAAATGTGTGAACACGTACCTGGACTATTGGAGAGGCCTGTGAGACAGCACTGGTGTCTGCTTTTTTTTGGCTTGTCTTGCAGCACATTGCAGCTGCTTCTAATGTTGCACACTTGAGAATATACAAGTGGGCCAGTGGGGAGCCACAAATCCCAGCACCTAGCAGAGTACCTGCGGCTTTGTTTGAGAATCGTTTTGTGAAATCAGACAGCGATGACTGTACCACTTTAAGATGAGTAAAGCAATCTGTCAGTGGATTTTAAATGCAGCCGCCGTTTCATGACGTTATCTCGCTGTGGCATCGAGATTGCATCATTTAATTCTTCTCAAACAAGAAAACAGTGATGTTATCTCATCTGACTGGCTTGATGTTTTCTGTCTTAAGAAAAGTTTTTAGATTCCGCTGCGAGATTGAACTGTTTGTTGAGATGGGCTTTTTTTTTCCAGGTCTCCTTCTGTTTGTCTCCTCCTGTTATCCTATTCGTATGCCCCGTTTGCACCTCTCTCTATTCCGTCTGTCTAACACGCCGCCTCAGAGGGCTTTCATGCTTCAGTAGGTGTACATGGAACTAGATGGAGCTTCTTAAATGGGTAGATAGGTCAAACAGTAACAGAAGCAGGAGTGTAGTCGACCCAGGGCTTAGAGCTGGACGCACGGCCAGTGTGGCCAATTATTTTTTCCTCTGCTCCATGTCCGCTTCTGTTCCTCTCCCTTTTCACATGTACAAACACAATGATGAGTCCTGCTTCAAAGTAAAAAGTACCCTTCTCTTGTCTTTTAAAAAAATGTGTTGAAGGTAGCGGGGAAAAGGTGTGGGTGGACAGCTTTTTGGTGTCTTCTTATCAGTTTCATCCACTCTGACAAGTTTCCTGGCTACTCTGTAAAATGCTTTGGCATCGAAGGAGGAAACCAACCCGTGCTGGCCTCAGTGAGAAAGTGTGAAAATCAATGATGTTTAGATAAGCTTGCTATCAATCTTGACATCTGCTCTGCCTCCTCTTCATCTCTTTCCTCTACGGAGCACAACAACAAGAAAAACAAGCCTCAGAAACATGGTGCTTTGTGTGTGTGCATGCACATGTCAGATCGGAGCGTGTCAGGGTGGGGCTGGGTGGTTGGAGTACAGAGGGAAGCTAAATATTAGGGAAGTTTGCGGGGAAGGTTGCAGGCTGGGGAACGCTCACTCTAAATTATGCTAATTTTGCTCAAATCCTGAGCCTCACACCAGCAGCAGTGGTGAGATGTGGAATAGATCTGAAACGTTGAAAGTCTGGAAGTGAAAGTCGGCAGATCTCACTGTGAGAGTGATGAGGGTTCACAGGACTGAGGACAGAAATATTCACTCACAAATACCTATAAAAACAGCTGCAGAGAGGAGAGTTTGAGAAGATACAGTGGCTGACTGCTGCTTTGTTTTTCTTTCATTTAGAATTTTTTTTAAAAATTATTTTATTATTATTATTTTTTATTTTTTAGGACAATTTACTCTTACCTTTTTTACTTATTTCTATTCTTTTTTTTTTTTTTTTTTTAGAATTTTTTATTCATTTCATTTTTCAAAATACAAGAGAACTCTTCTAGATATTTTTTGTTAAATTGTATATACACATTTTATTGATTTATATTTCATTCATTTGTTTTTTTTTTATATTTACATTATATTTAGATGCATGTGTTTAAATTGATTGATACTCTTTATTATACATTATTTTATTTATTTCTATTTATTTATCTGTGTTTTTAATTTTTCAAATATTCTATTATTTTTTACATCCAAGTGTTTATGTTATTATATATTTGTAATCAAATTTCACATATTGAATACATTTTAAATTTATTTATTTATATTTGATTTTTCCCAATATATATTATTCTCATTTAAGAGATAAAATAATGTATCATCTTTTTAATTATTACTGCAATTACTAATTTTTCCCATTTTTTAAATACAAGATAATTGAAGTAATTATTTAAATAATTATTTAATTACTTACTATTATTATATTAATTTAATATGTATTTGTTTGTATTTT
Source organism: Hypoplectrus providencianus (assembly GCA_028566105.1). Classification (NCBI taxonomy): domain Eukaryota; kingdom Metazoa; phylum Chordata; class Actinopteri; order Perciformes; family Serranidae; genus Hypoplectrus; species Hypoplectrus providencianus. The sequence continues at coordinate 1,087,732 of JAOWBC010000812.1, read as the reverse complement.
TTCTGTTTTTGTTTGTTTGTTTGTTTTTTTTGCTTTTTTTTAATTCATATTTGTTTGTCCTATATTTTCACATACGATTATTGTTTTCCTACAATCATGTAACAGCACAACCAATTACAGCCCATCTTGAATCAGGCCATGAGTCACGTCTGCTGGTTGTAAAACACCCCTCAGATGAGGATCAGAGAACTTATCACGGCATTCTGCTCCAGAGCTTTCTTTTATCCATTTGCTCTCCCTTCAGCCTTGCTCCATTTCAGACGTGCTGAGAAGGGATTGAGACCCAATATTCTCTCACCACACGTCACATGAGACATGACAGGAGGTAGGAGATGGAAGATTCGGCTCCTCGGCAGCAGAGTAAGCCTCAAATTACCAGATAGATTAGACGCAGCATCAGAGGGGCACAACAGGCCTCTCCGGGATCGGAAATACCTGGTGTGAAGAGGTGCAGGTCAACTTTGAGTGCATCCTAGAGCCACAGCTGCATATGGGCCCTGTCGCCAGCAGCAGATGGCATGTGGAATTACACGTAATGAGGGATACTCGGTGCAGCCTGGACGATAGGCTCTGGGGTTGGGGTGAAGGATTGCAACCGGAGAGCAAAGCAGCGTACTCATGTCTAATTCAGGAAGCTCAGCGAAACACAGAGCTAAGTTTCTGGATGGGAGACAGCTCCTGTTCTCTTCAATGCAGTTATTTTATGGCTGAGTGGAGATGGAGGTGGACAGAGGCACTAAATGAGGAGTGAAGATGTAATCATGGTTGGACAGCAGTGGAGGATCCGGAGAGGCAGATGACACTACAGCTGTACTGTAACAGAGCCTCACATCCATTTCTCTGAGGTGTTTAGCTACAGGTTGTTAGTTTAACTACTTTTTCAGAGACGGGGCTGCTCATCGGGGCAGAAATAAGTTCTAGTTTTAGTGGGTTTTTAAAGTTGGCATCATGCGAACAGGCTTCTCCGGAGGTTTTTCTAGATATACAGAGATTTGGAACCAAATATCTCTACCAAATGCTCATTTATGCCCCGGCTGCTTCCTTTCATATCAAGTCCCTGCCTCAGTTACTTTCATGAATCCTTTTCTTTGGCATGGATATTTGCCATAATAGGAAAAAAAACTATTGCAGAAATTTGGTGGTTGGATCAAGCAGCAAGTCCTAGACTTTCATTTTTCCTAACAAACTCATGATATTGATATGATATTGATTTCTGGACTCTTCCTAAGTTAAAACATCTGTGTTGTTTTGTTTAAAATGATCATGAACTGGTTTTATATGCATTATTTGAGGTCTAAAAACAATACGTTTTTGTTGTCATTTTCTTCAAGAAGAAAATGCTTCCAATGACAAAAATTGTCTTTGGAATCTCTGGGAGAAATTGTTTGAGTAGTTTATAGAGTCCAACAGAAATGTGCTTTTTACTTGCTTTACTACACAACACATTTATAGTAAAACTAGAGAAACTGATTAATTTGGAGTGGTCTTTTATATTGTTTTCCAGAGCTGGATATATATTTTACACATCAATTCAAGTTTAAAACATTAACTTTCAGGTGAAGCACCACCCATTTCCAGCTTCAAATCAGCCCTTTCAGAGAATGGAAACAAATGCAAATCGTTTTGTTGGTTGAGCAGATACAATCTGTGTTATACTGAGTGATTTCATGCACATTTTTCTCAAATGTGAAGTTCATGATGTGTTTCATGAAATCTTGCATATATAAAAATAACTACAATGGCATTTCGAGACTGAGACCTCTGTCAAAACCAGCAGCTATCTTGCAATCATAATGAGAGAAACTCATGCATTTGTCCTTTGGGTTGAAACCAAAATTTAATTGGTGTTTCCTTGGTCCAGGCTTCATCCTTACACAAAGTTTCATAAAAATCCAGCCAGTAGTTCGTAATCCTGCTAATGCAAAAATGAAGAAACCACAAACAGAACCTCCTTGGCTGAGGTTAGTATGCTAGCATTGCTAATATGAAAACCAGCATGTGATATATGTAATCTAGGGACATTTAAGCAACCTTTCCATTGCTCTGGTGAAGCTGTGCATGCAGTGTCAGTTTGCCAGGCCAGAGCCTCAGGGAGGATAGTATAAGCCCTGCAGAGGCCAGAGCTTGAGTAGAATTTAAAGATAATTCAGCCAGACGTTTTGGAGCTGGAGACAGTAAGCCTCGCTGAACTCCTTAGATTATGTCATTTATTCTGTCCAGATTTCTTGCTTCACCACTAGTCATTCTTCCACTACTGGTTAAAGGAAAGGTTTGGGGATATATGTTTCATTCATTTTCGTGCTGAGAGTCAGAGGAGAAGATCGATACCACTCTGAAACCTGTACAGTAGATATGAGGTTTAGCTTAGCTTTGCATGAACACATGGGAACAAACGAAATACGGGGAATTCTAAAATAAATTCTTATTTCTACAGATTTACTCAAATTTGGTTTCCTAATCAGGAATATTCAAGGGTCTGTTGACCTTTAAAAAAAAAAAAAAATCTTGTACAGCCATGTACAGTATCTACCCAAAACTTGATGCAACAACTTATGAGGCATGAGTAAGCAAGGGAATGGCCTTCACATTCTCCCATAATGTCTCAAGCACTTATTCACTCCTAACTTTCCACTTTGGAAAAGGCACCAACCAAAACCATGTTTATATCAGATCTATAACTCCAACAACTTGACAGAGTTTGTTGAGCTGCATCTCAAACTAATCTTCAGGTTGACAGATCATCTCTCCTGGTTGTCAGCAAGAAGGAGAATACTCATATCTCAAAAATTAAAAAAAAAAAACTGATTGAAAAACAATATTTTTATTCTTGTATACTTAAAATGTCCCTGTTGCATATGGTATCTAAATAATCTCCAGTGGTTTTATAGATTCCTGACATCTAGCTGTTCAAGCAGTATAAAAATAAATAAATAAATAAATAAATATCTGTTGTACTTAAAAAAAAAAAAAAAAAAAGTAATTTTGATGGAATAATCCAATTGTCATATGTCAACAATATGTTGTGATAGGTTCGCAAGGAAAAACAAACACATTAATGACAATAATTTGACGGTTGTGTCATTAGCTACAGCTCTGAGCATGTGGCTACAGTTGGCAGAGTGCTAAACTGTTATTATTAGCTATTTCTGATGCTAATTGACTTTTACTCTAAGATTTTGCTTGATTAGAGTGTATTTTTTTCTAACAACCAACAAGATTAAATGCCATAATAGAAAATAAAGTTCCCATGTGAGTGAACTAGTTATTAACTATAGGAGAGCAGAAATAGAAAGAAGAAAGTAGATGGCACCCTTGGGCCTCTGGTTGTGTCATTTAGTTGAAACCCATCACTGTGCCAGTCCGTATTCCCTTTGGGCTCTATTACTGCCGATACCAGCTCCTGCTGCCCAGCCAGATACAAACATAATCCCTCTGTGGCATGGTGGAGCCAGGAGCTCGGGGCAGGGCGCATGTTTAACATCTCGATTCTTCTTATTCCACTGTGGGGGAAAGCGGTCTTGGCAAGATCCCGCTCCAAGATCAACACGGGGTTGACGGCCATCTGGTCTACAGCACTGAAAATCCTCAAATGGCAAATACCACCCACAGCCTGGGCTCCGTCTCCCAACAAACACAGCAGCAGCAGGCTCCAACAATCAGTCAGGCAGGCCGGCCAGCCCAACAGCAGACCAGCGGCCCCAGACCAAACTAGGGAGATTAGATCAAACAAACGATCCCATGTGTGGGAAGGTGGCACGTCTCTTTAAACAGAGAGGTGATTGGCTTTGTACTCTTTTTATTTATAGCAGCGTTTATCTGAGGGAGAAATAGACTTTGTGAAGGCCAGGAGGTTCAGTCATCCGGGGGAGCAGGGTTTGTGAGGCAGTCAAGGCTGTGCACCGCACTCTCTGTGGCGGATGGAAGCGAGCTGTGCACCAGGGTGCTATTATCCTCCTTCGCTAACATGCCCTCTCTGGATCATCATTTCTATGAGAGCTGCTGTAAATCATCTTTACTGCAATGGAAACATCTATTGTGATTGCCTGCCCTTCTATTGGCAAATGTCATTGTCATAATAATACCCGGGAGGTTTCGCTTTACTGTGATTATGAGTGCCACGCAGATGCGGATAGGTAGGCAGCACCAAATAATCGGAGTGAAGAACATCCTCAGGGGGAGGATGACTTTTATACGGCAGTTAACAACTCATGTATGAAAAGTTCTGTTTGAAAAGTTTAGGAGGAATATCAACAGTAGCGCTGCTGCGACGTCCGTTAAAACATGTCGTCTCAGTCTGCTTCTCTACCTGAACACAGTTTGCTGTGAAAGTTGCTTTGTTTATTGCAGAGAACACATTTTTGGTTTTTGGTTTTGAAGTGTTGGGGAAGAATACGATGTCACAAACCTTAGTGCACCTCTAGACAACATCTGAATAACAATGGAAGCTGACAGGCAATAAATAAACACAGTTCCACTGTAAATTGAATCGGAAAAGGTGATAATTGGTGAAACAACCCACCACACTGTAGATCCAATATAATTTTCTCTACCAGGAGACCAATGCAGCTGATGTGTTTTTGGTTCATAACCCTCACCATTTTAAAACATCAGTAACTTGCTTAAAACAGCAGTCATGATGTGTTTGAACTTACCAACTAAAAAAAAAAACTGATGATTTACAGTAAAATAGCAGCAGCTGTAGTTGCCAGAACTTTAACATTACAGTGAGCGGGTTTTCTACTGTACATTTAAATGTAAATATCATGTTACTTTAAGGGCAATCGTCCTCCTGTGGCATTGTGGTAATTCTCCATTCATTTTGCATGATGATTTCTGACACTAGAGCCAGTGGTTTTGTAGCATAAATGCACACCCTTTCTTACAACTGCTAACCACATGTGTTTTCATACTTGTGTCCCATTTTTGAATGCTCCGCTGTGCCGTGAGCTGCGAAAAACTCATTTGTGTTGTTATGGGTGGTATTGACAAAGGGCCTATTCAGTCGTATAGATTGGAGATGTTGTTGTTTCACGGCCACAATGTAAAGCAAGCATTTCACCTGTCTGCACCAGGAGGGAGCAAAGTGTCTTCAACATGCATACAGACATGAGAGCACAAGCACTGGACTCAACTACCATTTTGAAGTATCTGTGTATTACTTGATTACCTTTATACTTCTACTTCACTTCATTTTGAACCACATATTGTACATTTACTGCACAACATTCAGCTGACATTCTTGAAACACCTCAATTAATCAAACATAGCAGATCAAATCAGGTAAATAGAAAATGATCACACTTTTATAAATCAAAACTCATATATTAAGCACTTACAGTGACTGCAATTTAACACTGCTTACTTGAATGCATTACAAATAATAATTCAATGCTTTATTTTGAATACAAAAAGCAATTTAAATGGGGTCATTCTGTATAATGAGTGCTTTTACTATTGATACTTTCATCCTTTTACTTTTGCATGCAGGACATTCACTTATAGGAGAGTAATTCAGCAGTGTGTTATGAGAACTTATACTTGTGTACAGCAGCTGTATAGTTCTGTGTGTAGACCAGGCTGTGCACATACAGTAGGTGAGGAGGTAATTAATGAAAAGCTTTGATTTGCTTAAGTGCAGTGAGATGCGATGAGCCGGATGAAACAGGCAAATCCTATGAGCTACATGCAAACAAAAACAGGCCAAATATCCGGAGTTTGAATTGTGCAGGAGGCAGACACCAGCCACCAAAAACTTCTTGTAAACAAAAAGGAGCCTCTCTGTCCAACATGAGCAGGATGGGTGGCTTCCTGCTCCCCCAATCCACTGCAACTCCCTTTCTATGTTACTTTTTCTCCTCCTCCATCTTCCAGTCACTTCAGTCACATATCAGGTTCTCCTCCCTGACAGTGGAGCCTCCCCATCTCTCTGCTTAGCCGTTCACGGATCAATCCTCGGCCCGTTTAGCTAATTGTGGCCTATTGTGAGCGGTGTGTAATTCATCCCCAGGCGTGATCCATCAGCCGATCGATCGTATTGACGTGCAGAAGTCTCGACATGTGTTTATCACAGTGCCGCAGAGAACACATGCAGAGGGAGGCTGATGGATGCTCGTCATGTTGATGAATATGGAACGACGCACCGGAGTTCTGCTCGGTGCAAATATTAGTTCAAACTTATAATGAATATTTGTTGTTTATTTGTCTCTTTATTTGCAGTTTTGAAATATTGGCTCTAACTGTTTGCATTCAGTATACAAAACCTATTTCTGTGTTTAATATTGAACTTTATTCACATCTTATAGTGCATGTATTTACAGTATTTATAGCTCTCCGCGTACTTCTGTTTTTCTCTATGTAGAAATATTTGTTTTCATCTGTCAATCCAATCTTCTCCCCATCCACTCATCCTATAAACATGCCGATAAAGAGTGTCTGTAGTCTAGGCTTTAATGTATATTTTTGATAAACTGAATGGTATTTGGCAAACCAAGTATAGGCCAATCAAATTGATGGGTAATTAAGATGAGTTTTATATATTTTTGGAAGAAGTATTCAGATCATTAATTTAAGTCGAGTAGAAAAATACTCCATTATTGCCAAGTCCTGGAATCAAACAGTTATATAGCGTTAAAAGTAAAGGTAATTATTATTATTAAGCATAATTGCTCCTTTCACAGTGTTTTATTACATCATTCTTCTTTATGACAAGTATTTTAATGTAGTAGTTTTTTAATGTCGACTAGTTTTTACATAATTCCTTATCTAGTGGGTACATTAGCAGCATTGTACTGCAATGTAATATATAGGCATATAATAGGTAATTTAAGTGTCGGACCAGACTGGTCTCCACTGAAAAAACAATCAAAATGTTGCTTATGTTGTAGCATCACAAATAAAAGACTTTATTTCACTGAAAGGCTCCTTAACAGTGTGATGTTATCATGGAATATTATATCAGTTTGTTCAACATGTAAGAGCATTGAAAAGGTGTGGTTCAATAACGTTAAGCCAGTCTCAGAAAAAGTGTAAACATCTGGGTAAATTAGCACTATGGCTCTGTAATATAGAAGAATATAATGTTGAAGAAAAACACAAATGCATGTGTTAGATAAAGGAGTATAAAGTGGTATAGAATGGGAAAAACTCAAGTAAAGTACAAGTATGTCACAATTGCACAAGAGTAAATGTACTCTGCTACATTCCACAACTTAACTTTTTAACTTTTAATTTGAAAATATTTCTGTTTTTGACCAATTAGAATAAAATACTTTTAACTTGAGAATGTGACTTTGAGCACAGGCACATATACAACGTTAAAGATGAATCCAAAAAAGCAAAAATAATCATTACTTGCAGCCGTATAGTCAGAAGTCGCAGTACCTCTTGGTTTATGTGACTGATTCTGATTCTATAAACAACACCTGATGCCAGACACCTTTCCTGATAGACATTCAGGGCTTTAGAAAACCTGAAATCCTTCCCACAAATCATTGTGTGAGTAATGAACAGCAGGGCCCAGGACTCATTTTTTGATGGAGATGAATTACTGAGAAAGAAACAAAGAATAGAAGACAAAAAAAACAACAACACAAAAGCAGCAGAGACACCAACTGACAACGCAGCCTCAGCGCCGAGATCTGAAAGTCCAAGTCTCTGACAACAGAGATGGCAGCGTCTGCACTGGGTGACAGGCCCGATCCATTTGGCGCTGGCGGAGACACAAACACAAGCTGTCTGAAGGGAGTAAGGTAGACTTCAATCAGCTAAAAGGTGATAAAACATAATTAATTCAATCACCCACTCACTCTCCCCCCTCCTTCTCCCTGTCCGCAGAGAAAAGAAGGAAAGAAAAAAAAAACAGCAGCGAGCTTTTCCTTGTGTTGGGGATGCATTCACACAAGCTAAGTTAATGGGAAACTGCATTCACGGTTTCTTTCAAAGAATCCTGCCCTTGCTCTTTATTTATCCACCACTCAATAACAAGCTGTGTAGTTTCACAAGGTGGCTCCCAATACACCCCACGCCATTAAAAACACACACACACATCATTATCTGTGCACGCGGACACCGCATGCTGAGACGCTCTTTACACTTCTGCCATCATTCATTTACTGGAAGAACTGGAAAATGATAAATGGCTGGCGGGCGGGCGAGAGTCTATATAGACCCGTGATGCAAAGGAAACCAGCGAGAGAGCACCATTCGCACTTATTCGCGCCCTCACACAGTCTGCGAGACCATTAACACCCCGTACCGGCGCAGACTTTGTCCGTCAGGGTCAAGTAGGCCGTGATTACTCCACCGCGCCACGCTCCACATCTTCTCCAAAAAGACAGCGTGAGACGGCGAAACAGGCACAGAGAGGAGGGAGGGAGAGGGGGAGGGATAGAGGGAGGGGTGTAGCCTCTGCAAATGAGTTAGCATCAGATTTTTTGTCAGGCAGGTGTGAAATATGCGCCGGGAAAATTAGTTGTCTGTGAAGATCACAATGGCCTGAAGGTAGATGTGGAGAGATCAGAGAAGCGTGTGATTTGTGAGTGTGTGCGCCTCTTTTGTGAGCCAAAAAAAAAAAAAAAAAAAGAGCAAGTGTGCTGTAAAAAGTGGGAGAGTGAATCTGAGTGGGAGAGTGGATGTTCATTTCAGGCCATAGAGGCAGTATATATCCCTGGGAACTGGTGCACCGGTGAAAGTAGAATCCACTTCCCCGAGGCGCTGCTCTCCCACTAGAGCAAGGTGTGAGGAATGAGAACAATAGCCGATGACGGCAGAGTCATGTTTCAGCACAATTGCTGCCCGCTGTAATACAAGGCCGCTACATCCTGTCTCCCATGACAACCAGCCCTTCGCTCCAGGGACCGGTCGGTAACGTGAGGAGCTTTGTCCTCTCCGGTGTTAACCTGACCACAACAACTAGAGACGTCAGGAAAGAAAACAACCTCCTCCTGTTAGCAAGGAAAAAAGCTACAAACAAAAGTAACTTTTACTTTTTTTTTTTTTTAAAGTAAGGTTTCTACCTCTGAAAGAATCATGGCTTTCATTAGTCTTACACTGCGTACAATTACGGTCGATTTGGGCTTTGAAAGGCCTAATGCTTCTGTAATGTCGCTGCCAGTTGCAGCTGTGTTATATCAGTATCTTTTGATCTAATTTTAAAGCTCCACTTATCAATATTAATGGAATTAATCTAATATTCTACATTAACAATGAATCAAATGATGACATGTAATGTCAAAGGGGTTGCTCGCCGTTGATGAACCCTCAAGAATTATTACCAACTGTGCCGCTTTCAGCCTCTTTTAGAGATTTTTGGGCAGGTTTACAGCACATTAAGCTTCAATACCGTGTTGATCCTCACATCGATTACTTTTAAAAATCTCTTCCAGAGCATCAGTGTGAAATACATTCAACAAAACAAAGCTGTGAAAAGCCATTAAAACATCTAGCTGCTGAGATGCTGGTGGAGACCAAAACTGAGCTAAAATGTGAAGGAATGTTTGACTTAGAGTCAACAGTTCTTCTACTTGGATGACATTTGGATAAGTAAACTGCTGTGCACATTAGAACATCTCACTTAATAGCCCACCTATAGTAAACACAGAATTCTTTCAGTCAAATTCAGCCAGATTGTGAAAGACCAGAAATAAAACTGTATGTTTGCTAACAATGTGTAGAGAGTGCAAAAACAAACTTATATTGAATTTAATACCAATAAAAAGAAAGGTAAACTTGAACAACAAACATCTGGGTGAAATCCAAGACTGTAAGACACCAAGACAGCTCCTCAAAAAGTGGCGCAAAAACATCTTGATCGCCTCCTGTTGGCTACATTTACCTCACAAACAAAAGTACATCTTTTACCTAAAACTTGAAAACTAAAGTTTGCAATAAGCCCGTTATGAAAATTAGCTGGTTTAGAAAGAGACTTAACATCTAACAGGTAAAGAGCCAGACATTTGTATCTAAAAATTCAGTCCAAAAGGATTATAATGGCCAAATCTTTAACTATTTTAACTTGCATTTAAAGTAGAATGCAATTACTTTCTTTCCAGAAAAAAAAGGGGGGAAAAGCTTATTAAAAACCTAAACTTCTATTTATGGTTTGCTGCTCTTTAAAGCTGATGACTCACCCTGTTAGTAAAATAAAGGCTGGCATGTTGCTGTGAGATGATAACTTACCCTCAAACGAAATGGGTAATTTTGTCTTATAAAGATTGATTTTATGTCTAAAATGATCAGCGAATTCATGCAAAACTAACTTGACATAGATTCTTTATCCGTTTGATGACTCCTTTTTGTGCAACTCAAATAATATGTGAACTCATTTCCAATGGCTTTATTCCACCTGATAGATTACTGCATCATTGTGCAATGTAGCATAGCCCGCTTGCAGGACAGCACATTATAATCCCATTATGAACAAGTAATTTGGTTTGAATTGAGTCTTATAATCTTGTTTTCCTAAAACCAGGTCAAAATATCTTGCCACTGGAGTGATATCATAATGAATACAATCATAATTTTATGAGTTCATAATGCTGTTTTGCCTGTTATGAGAATTTCTAAACTGTAATAAATGGTCTTGACGCAGGTCACAACACACAAAAATTGTTTTAGAAAGCATTAAAATTATGAGATGGAAGTTTTCCAAAGCTAAAACACAGTTCTTGCTCTTTTTTTTCTGTATTTTTTTCCTGCACCAGTGGGTGATGTTGCCCATCAAGAAGGAACTAAAGAGCAAGAAAGAAAAGGAAGCATAATAGTTAGACGGACTCACACAATGAGAAAGAGAGCGAAGGGAAACGCAGGGAGGTTTCTGTCTCAATGTGGATAATTACATTTCTACCTTTCTCTGGCAGTTGCATAGCCTTAATGCTCGTAATTAATTTCATTATTTTTGGCCCTGGCTGTTGAGTGCAGATTAGTTCTCTCTGAGTTGTGGGGATAAACACACGGTAATTGCTTATTACTCTCAGAGCCCACATTAGATTATACTAAAGCCAACGAATTAGAAAATATCCAATCACCTTTAGCTAAAATTCTAAATCTGCCTCTGTTATTGTCGTCGCTTGTTTTCACTCGGCCAGTAAGTCTTTCACCGTGTGCCGGACACTGTGAATCCACTTAGAAACGTGTATTAGTCAAATCTCTGATGCTTTAAGGTTTAATTGCTTCAGTTATGACAAGGTTTTTTTTCAAAATAAGTTAACATCATAAAAGTGATACAGATGTTGTCTGAAACTACTTCTTCCTAAATTATATTCAATGACAGTCTCAATAAAACATTTTCCATTTCATCAAACTCCCAAGACCTTGAGTCTGTTTTCCACCTGTCCTATTTTGGGGGAAGGTTACCAGAGCATTGCTGGCATTTTTCCAGTCTATAGCCTTTTTCACAGCACACAGTTACATTTATACCCCCGAGCTGGCCACGGCAAACACGGTCCCCTCCTGCTGACTGCTGAGCAGCAACAGGGATGAGGAGCTGTGCTCAAGGGGACCTCGGTGGTTGTTGTTTATCAGCAGCTTACGACTGAGACTTTGCCGTCTGGACTGGAATCAGCAGCCTCTGGCCAGCACGCTGGTTCTGCAGCATCTGTTCAATTACCAGCTGGTGTGTAAAGAAGGTTTCTATGACAACTTCTTCATCAACACATCCACTAATTTCTTCAGAGATAACTATGGGATATTATCATAGCTCTAGCAGGGGTTTTTTTTCCCACTCACACCAATTAATTCTCTGGGAAATCATGTCAATATACTTACAAACAGCAATTACTCTTTTCATTTAATTTGAAAAAGAGACGTCATGTGGCCTTGAACAACTAAAAATAACAAAAAGAATAACTAGTGACAACTATGAACTCAGGCTATCACCAGTATTATTTGCCAGTGTTGCTGTCCAAAGACAAATACTACATGCTTAGTGAACCAACATAACATTTATTGAGGTTATTATTAGTTTTTAGGGATAATACATTTTTATAGCATCTTTCAAGAATAAAGGTGCTTCACAATGGAAGAAAAACACCAACAAAGAACAGACAATATGACAATACATCCTTTCGGACAGGGTCTGAGTGTCCATAGAGCCCTTTCTGTTGCATTCTCTGATTTAACTTCAGACTGTGTTTGCAGATCAGGTCAAAAATGTTGGGTCAATGAGGACTTCTAGTGTGGGCCTGACTGAAAAGTCCCTTCAGAGGGATTTTCTAGTAATTCAGAAATTGAATTAAACAATTTGATTAACTAAACCAGCCTGACCTCACAGAAATTTAAAAGCAACTGCTTATAAAAACAGAAAAACTGCTCCTATTTGGCATTTATTAACAATACTGCACATTTTTTCCCTAAGAGTATTTTGTATTTCATTTCAGATATTGCTATAATAATGAATATAAACAAATACGAACACACAAGCAAATAAAAATGCATATGTTTATATATTTATACAGATACACAATGCAGGATAAGGGTTATAAAAATATTGAAGAGACATGAAATACAACTGCTGCATTTGGGTAATGGAACATTTGTGGTTCAGACGCTTGAAAAGTCAAGTAGAAAAAACAACTGGTGCACTTAAAAGCCTTTTGACAGAGCTCTCTGCTTGTATATACAATCACAAACACACGTGACAGAAAGTAGACGTGGAGCCTAAAATTGTGCCTCGGGCTGCAGTTATATGGATGAAGCATTATAAGTTACAACACAGTTGAAACAGGTATGATACAGATGTTCAAGCTGAAGTGAAGCACCTGACAACACTAGAGATAAAGCATATCACCAACACTTTATGACACAGTAAAAAAGAAGAATTAAAGTACCCTGGAGCTGTAAATTAGTAGTAACCCATTACACCAGTCTTTCTGCTATTACGGACATACCCTAATATCTATCTTTACACTTCTATTGTGCGGTTCCACTTGAGTATCTCTCCGACTCAAGGCTAGATATGTGGTTACTTCTGCTCAAAGGCAGCCACCCACTTATCTGTCACCACCAGCAGAAAATCTACCTGAGCAGCGCATCGGCGTGCAGGCTGTTATGAATAGATCATAACTCCCGTAACAAGATCTCAACACAGACACCTCTTGTTCCATCAGGCGGGAGGAGAGTTTGAGAGGGACTGAGGCACAGACTTTTGACAAGGCTTCTTTGTACGGAGCCAATTTTCAATGTGGCTCATTGAAAAGGCAATGTAATAAGATCTTGCAGAGAGGAGACAATGACCCAACGGAAAAAAAAAACTGAAAAGAGGTATTACTGCAGCAGTGGAAAAGCATACCACTAAGAACACAAAGAGTTTGGATGGTTTTCTTACTAGATCACCTCTA
>JAOWBC010000812.1:1051819-1074298 GCA_028566105.1 Hypoplectrus providencianus | reverse complement strand
TGTAAAAGTTCTTCTAACATACCAATACAGTGGAGTTGTTTGTTTTTTTGCTCACAGCATTGAAAAATGATCGGAAGCTACTTGCACTGAGATTTCTGCAAAGATACCAACACAATGGAGCTGTTGCAGTTGTTGCTCTCAGCATTGAAAAATGATTAGAAACTACTCTCTGCAGCAGAGATGGTGTAGTTCACACTGCTGACAGTGTGTTGCATGGAGTAACTGGGGAACGCGGCTTTTGCAAGGCTGGGCTCGCCGCTGCTGGATGTGTACAGAAAATTCCCTCAAGTTAATTGAAAGCGTTCGAACATCCACACGTTCCAGTTCTCAGGTGAGGAAATACTCAGTGTGTCAAATGCCCTCAGTGTGTGAGTTTGCGACTATATTAGATGCTCAGAGAGTTCCCGATGTGAGATGATATAAAAAGCTGCAAAGTCTGCATATGGAGGAGTCAGAAGTGATGCGACGGGTCAACAACTACGACTTTTACCCAGGAAAGTGCTGAATAGTTCACTTGTAAACATAATAAGGACTTTTTATTAACCTAAACTATGATCTTTTCCTACACCAAACCAAGTTTTGTTTGAATTGAAACATTAACCACATCTTTAAAACTGCAAAAAGTAATGAAAAGGGGTCCTTGCCAAGCAGTATGTAAGCATCTAAAAATGTTACTGTGCCACTGGGGCCCCCAAGTCACCAAAAAAAAACAAACACTGAATGCATGTTTATGGCTCAGTATCAAGTGACATGATAAAGAGTTTTTAAAAAAAATGGTTCTTTTGCCTAATCTATAGACCTTCATCATTTAAGTTTAGCATTTTTATGCTTAATATTCCTAGATTAAAACCCTAACTAAATTACAACATTTCAAACCAGGTCAGGTGTTTGTCAAGCATAGAAAAACCCATACATTTACATTTTTACTAATAAAAATGCAATTATTCATCCTGTCCTGCAGGATGAATAATTTTTTCTGGACATTTTGTTTGAATTCGTTGGAAAGTAATGATGTTAACGAACATCACGATTGGCCCCATGTCAATTTAAAAAGTCTAGTTTTCCTATGGAGGCTGACAGGCTAGGGGGCCAACACACACATCATCTCGCTAATGCATACTAGACTTGACACACAGATCAAATCCGTACTGTCAGTTTCTGGCTGTCAGGTGCACATGCATGTACAGGCACATGCACAGTGCAGCGTGTCTGCAGAGCTGCAGAGCACTTTAAAGCCTGACTACATATCTTCTGAAGAACCGGAGGAGGTCTCCTGGGATGCAGCAGCCTGGCCCTGCCACTAAAGGTAATAGGGTCAGACAGCTGCATATTAGCCGTGGATCATCTCCTTTGACACAGCCGTTGATCTCACTGGCGGCAGCAGCGCAGAGCCCATACCTGTACCTGCCAGGCATATCTGTGCACACTGCAGAGAGGGGGAGGAGGGCGGGTATGTTAAAGCAACGGGCAGTGAGTGGAGCGCCTCTTCACTCTTCGCTTCCCAGGTATACACTTCACGCCTCACATACTCTCCGGTGCAGCACTTGCCTTCGCAGACAAGCTCACTCTCTGCATGTGAAGGGTGGCAGGTTTGTTTCTTGCAGAAATCACTCAACCAGGTGTACGCGCACTCTTATCATAGGCTACACTCACTGTAATATTCAACAACTCCTCTCTAGCCATGCATTTTGTTAGAGGAGGATAAATCCTGAGAAGATAGGAGGTCAGGCCATGCATTTCACAGAAACAGGAACAGATCAGACTGAGAGAGCTGCATCTCCCCAAGGCTCCTTATTTGAACAAGACAAACACAAGGTCTGTAATTAAAGATGTAACAAAAGCTCTGTCAATTGTTCCTCCTCTCATCTCCGCCGGCGCGTCGACTTGCATTACAGCACAAAGCCTAGTCTGGCGTGCTCCACACACAAGGCTACGAGCTCAGGTTCAGCTGTCCTCAAATTCACTCGGCTAAAAAACGGCTTTGCCCCTCCGAGAGAAAAAACAGCACCACTTCGACGCTTCGTTGTTTTGTTTTCGGCTTTATGATATCAGCAATGGAGATAATGAAATCCTTCAATGCATGAGTGATTCATACTGAATGACTGAGCAGGTCGGGATTTGGAGTCTCGCTCAAGGACACTTGACGGTGGACATGACTGTTGATGGACGTATGCTGTCTGGAGAGGGATTGAGCCGATTTGGGCTCTCTGCTCATAACATTTCTCAGAGACGGAGCTGCTCCGGAGGCAGAAATAATCTCATTGATTAAGTCAAACCTCAGTGGTCAGAGCCAAAGGAGTGTCTGAGAGCATGCAGAGGTAGTTCACAAAAGCCTGGTCAAAATATATATTTTTTACGTAACTTTATTATTGAGTAGTTTGATACTATCTCGCCTTACCTTCCTTTCTAATGTGGCCATGGGAAATACGGACATTTGGGATTCGGCCAATAAGCATCCACTGACAAATGTTCGACCACTTTTAAAATTTTGATAGACATATCTACAATATCCTACTACACACTTCCTAATGATTTCGTTTCATGCACTTTGCTGTCAATCAACAATATCCTCTGGATATTAGAAATCATGTAATGTGATTTTTAACAAGCCATATGAATGTGAATACCAACACATCTTTATGGAGTAGTGGAAAGGACTAGGAAAAGAAAAAACCTGATTTATTACTATTTAGATAGTACTTTTGTCATAGTTACAATCACTGCTTCAATCGCTTTGGGAGCACTTTACAATAAGTGGTATTAGCAGGTGTGTTTTTGAATTTCACTTTCAGTTATTTTTTAAGGTTTCATCATCTGTAATCATCTCTGTAGCCTTTTTTTCTGGCCAAAGCAGCCGTTTACTCGCAGTGCTAGCAAAAATTGGAAAAGAAAAAGGTAATCGACTTCACAAACAAGTGAGTTGAAGACTTTGCGCTGCTCTTGATTTTTCCCAGGACGGCAATATTATTCTAAATTCAAGGGCTTACTTCAGTGGGCTTCAGGCTCAGCCTCCATTGTGGCACCTCATTAGGCATTAGAGAGTAAAATGAGTGATTTGAAGAATAGTGACACTCGCACCCCAGCACGCACTCCAAGTTACACTGGGTCACTTTTCCAGCCGTGAACTTTAAAATTCTCTGACACCGAATTACCTATATTCTGCTCCTAATATTCCATGTCAGTCTGACTTCCTGGCTACAGCATCTCTACTACATTTGCAGATGTCGAATCGGCGAATGTGGAGGTGTCATATTATCCCATTTTGTGCATGGGGAATGAATTCTGATTTAATTTTCCCGCAGATAATGCCCAGATCAGTCCCAGAAGTGTCACATCTTCAAAACCTCATTCACAGCAGCGGCTGCAGCGGCGGCGGCGGCAGTGACGGCAATTAATTCTGACTTTAGGAGCGTCGGCCCGCTTTCTTCTACTCTCGTCAATACCAAATGTTTCCACATTCTTGGGATAGTTTTTGTCAGCTCCGTAAATGAGGTATTAAAATCCTCCTTTGCTTTCCGTGGCTGTCTATCCAGCACACAAATGACTCTCTTTTAGAAATAACTGATGGCGACGTTTCTCAGACGCCTCCGGATTCGGCAGCACAGAATGCTGCTTCACCGTGGGGCTGTGCACAGCAGTGGAGTCATTAGAGCAGTCAGAGAGAGATGATTTGAAATCAGTCTGTCACCAACCCCTGGGTTGCAACCCCAGCGTAGCGTTAATGGGAACATTATTAAATCAGCTAGAAAAACAGGTGCCACATTTTACTCTGAATCAAGCAGCCACTTAAAGCGTTGTTTCATCCCGCTCTCCTGCTTTACTCTCCCCATCTCCTGCTCTCTCCACCAACAGTGTAACAATACAATCAGCTCATGATTTGATGAGATACAAGATAAGGAGAGCACAGATCAATACACTTGTGATATTTTGATAAAGTTAGATTGAAAACAAACGGTGGCAGTGTGAAATTCTAGGTAGAAGAAACATGATTTAAAGCTTAACCAGTCCAACATATTAGAAAGGTTTGGCTGCAGAATGCACATAATAAAATGTCTTGAATGGAAAGGTACGACAGATGCAGAATGCCTGTTTGACAGTGGCCTTGTACAACTTCAATTTGAGACCGACTTTATTATTTTCAGTTCAGTTTTTGGATCACTTTTTGTCATTACTGTAACTGTTACTTCTATTTTCTAATCCGAGCCCTGTTCCAATGTGACTTGGCATAGGTTGCTATATAGATATAACAGCCATTCTGTTTAACTAGTGTTTTGGAGAGCAGTGTACCTGCATGGTAGCTATGTAATGTATGGCTGTGGACACCACATTCAGCAATAATCAGTGTAGCAGTGGAACAACAACTCCTGTTTTTCATCAGGGCAACATTACTAATGTTGTAAAACTGCTACTTTTATCAATGGATTCTGGTGAAAAAAACATATCTATATGAGTATAAGAGCAGCAGCCCTGTAGAGTGGAGAACTAAAGCTGTTACCTATTATTTCCTTGAAGCCACCAGACTCCATTGACAAAAAAAGCGATTCTATCTTACACAATGCAACAGTGGCCTTTAAGTTTAACCAATCCAACGTTTTACCAATTTGGCTGAAAAATACAAATTCTAGAATCTCCTTAATGGAAAAATTAAGGCAGATGCATCTGTGCACAAATTAGAATGCCTGTTTTAAAGTGTCCTTGAAAAACCAAAATTTGAGATTAAGTTCAGAGTTTTGGGGTTTCTTTTTTTTAGGTTTTTATAGCATTTTTCAGCTATAAATTAGTGTTACTTCTGTATTCAAATTCAAGCCCCTTCTCTAACATGACATAACCAAGGTTTCTGGATGCTGAAATAGCTCTATAGATATTTACGCAAGTGGGTTTTATTACTGGGAATTATGATTGGTAAAATTGCCATTTTTGTCAAAGGAGTCTGGTGGCTTTGAACTGAAAAATATATTCTACTTTGGACAGGAGCTACAAATGAACATATTTTAGCTGCCGAAAAAAGGAACACCCAAACAAATCAGTTAAAGTGTACTTTATGTTATGAATGGTGACAGTCCTTTAGAGTGGAGAAATGCAGCTGTTATCTATGCTTTTCTCAGAGTCACCAGACCCCATTGACAAAAATAGCAATTTTATCTTGCTCAATGCAATGATTAGTGACCTAAAGTCTAGTTTAAACTTAAGAACGAAATGCAAATAGGCTTTTTACACATATATCTTTATCTGCATTGATCCAAACTGTGCTGATTTATTTTTAAATAGTCAATATGACTTACACTAAACCAACTACTGCTTACACTAAATGTCTCAGGAAGATTCCTACAGAGGGTCGAGGACAGTTTAAAGATCAGAGACCCCCTGGCATTCTAAACTTTAATTGGTAGCTTTTAGGAATCATAACCTATCCCTTTTAGTTAATGCCACGTTTCTGTCCCTCCTCCATCATGATGTGTTTTACAGTAAGTTTAATGCAAATGTTTCTTCTTTCCATGCTCTCCATCCTGACATACACACACATGATGGTGTAAAGACTCTGACACACATGAAATCAACACCTTTTAGCCTGTTTTACTTTACCAGGTCACCAACAAGGGGGTCTTCAACATAATCACTCATAAAGTGCACAAAGGGGGGAGTCATGTTTGCTGGTAAAAGGGGTCAGAGTCTGCAGTCCAGGATCCTTTGACCTCTAGATAGCATGTTTGTTTGAATAAAACCACGCAAAGGTTTTTGTCAATCCAAGACCTTCTGAGACGAACAGGTCCTTTGAAGCTTTTAGTTGCCAGGTGACTGAAGAAAAATGTACTTTCCCCTGCACAATCCAACCGAGCATGCCATTCCAGACCTTGGGAGTAAGACTCCAGGTGGAAGGAGAACTTCATAACTATCCTAATTGATTTTTTTCATGCACCAGTAGTTAGTAAGTAATTGGCCAACAGCTCCATTTACAGTGTGGAACAAGTTGGGAGACTAATATAATGGAATAAATGCAGCATCTTCTCCTCCTGCTGTCACCACTGTTTCTTTTCCCCCCGTTTAGATTTATCATGTTTATGTAGTTGGAAAAGTAAATGGAAACTTTTTACGCACGTAGCTTTGAAAGGAACCCCTGGTTTTTCCACTGTGATAAGCCAGGTTTGTTTGGAGGTGGAAGGCGAGTGGCGGCCGGGGTTGTTTAAACCCCCGCTGAACTATTTCTTCCTCTGATCACTGGATCAGTGTGGAACTACAAACACACAGACACCAACAAAGGAGACATTTATCCTGCGTGTGTTTGTTTCTGGTTAGACGTGGCTGCCTGTGTATACTCCCCCCGCATACCAAACATGTAATGGAGCGCGCACACTCCCCCTACTTGTTATTCTATTGACTCTGGGAAGTGAGGTTGGAGACTTAGACTCAAACATGCCGATACGAGACGCGTGCATTCACTACCGGGGCATGAGCCTTTTTGAACTTCATATATATTTACATGAAGTTCAGAAAGAATGAATTTTAATGCAGGAATAAAACTTCCTTATTGCTGCCGCTGTGTGACCTAAAATGCTTTGGAATGGGATGTTAAATTTCATTTGTAGAAACATGTTTTTGTTTCTTCTTCCTACATTCATTTTTGTTGGCTACATGTAAATTATTAAGCAGGAATCACATGGCAGACAGAATACATACATAATTCAGGCTTTTCATGTTCTGTGTGCATCTGTGTTTGTAGCTTGCATCAGTCACGACGTATGTGCCCACCCTTAATTGCTACTTCAAAAGTTACTTTAGTCTTTCATTTTACATGCAGCGGCACAGACGGGGGGTCACAGGGACGGAGCACGGCGGAGGGGTTATGGGGAATGACAGGAAAGGGAGGGGTAAATATCAGAGCAAGGCACACTGTGCCTGAGGTTTGTGGTCCTGCTGCTCCGAGGCCCCACGTCTCTTCAGCTCCTGTCAGCTCATCAAGGCCAAGTCCCTGCCTATCCCCGCTGGAATACCGCATCAAACAGCCCGGGGAGCCTTTTATCCCAAACAGAATGCCGCCTCTTGTCACAGCGGAGGCTCTGCAACGAGCCGCGCACGGATGGCAAAGTTTAACACAGCGGAGTGAAAGTCGATACCCTGCCGAGGTGCCGTAGCTCAGACACAAGAGGGGGAAACGGTGAAAAGGTCACCAGGAAAATGGGATCTTGAAAGACACAGCTTGTCTGAGACAAGAGCACGCAAAAGCAGGAAGCCAGATGATGCCAGCAGCCAGTTAATGTCACGGTTCACTCTTTCGACCCCTGTGCCAATTCTGATGCCTCACAATTAAGGCCTAACATCTTATTTTTCTCTTTTCCACCAATTACTGTAAAGGTTACTGCTTCAGCTGTGAACTTGCCGTGCGTATACAAATCCTTCTTCCTTGTGTACCTCTCCCCCGACAAAGAAACAATAACTTCCTCCATCTAATTTCCCTTTGTTTCCACCTGTAGCCAAATCAGACATGAAAAGGCTTGACTGCGCACCCCAAAGACACAGAAGAGCTCTTTGTACTCAGGCTTGTTCTGCTCCATGCCATTTTTAATCTTGGGCAGAAGGGAAGAGAGCTGCTCCTCTTATCTTAGATGACATGGAGGCTTTGCTCCCTCTCTCCGGCGCTCTCTCATCTTGTTCTTCTGAAACCTAACCCTCTTTCATGCTTTCCCCTAGTGGTGGTTGTGGTGGCAAAGTGGTGCACTTGATGAGACTGGCTGAATTTTGTTTAGGTTATTCCGTCTGAAGGCTGTTACATGATAAGTGAGGGTAAAGAAGGGCAGACAGCAAGTAGGGTATTACCTTCCTGGGCTGTATTTCTCATCAAGCCCGGCTCACCTAACTGTTGTCATTATTTTTAATTGCCTATTGGAGGCACAGCACTTTTAAGAGCTTATTTAACTTTCAATCTTGGGAGAGAGGGTCAGGAGTGTTTATTAAGTGGAGGATCCTCGGCTTTTACAGACCTTTGAAATGTCGCACATAACTCTGGCGAATGGCTGTCTACTTAGTTGGAGCAACAACTAACCCAATCTGAGGCTCCCTCGGTGGTACGGAAGTTGCTGTTGTGATCAAACCGGGTAGATTTTAGACATATTGGGTCATCCAAAATATAAGTCATAGCTTAGGACAAGGACAGAAGGACATCCATCAATGAAAAGGCTGCTATAACTTTAGTACAGACCAACATAATCACCGTTGAGTAATTTCAATTAAATAGCCTGAATAGTTTAAGGTCTGTTTGTCTCACCAAAATAATATCTCACCAAGAGATGTGGAAATGCGTGTACATCACATTTTGGGTTATGCAGCAATTATTAATCCTGCCGTACTGACGTTTTGTAGCCCTGTATGTGGACACTAACACTGCCACCTAGTGTCAGAGGAGCACATCACACTACAGGTAAAATTAAAAATGGCGGACAGTATGAAGGAAAGTGTGAGCGGCCACTTTAAACCCAAAAATTGGAATTATAAGAAGTCCAATCATATTTCATGGCTTATTCTTGCTTAGATATGAATATAAGCACTGTAAGTTCGCAATGGCATGCAAATAGTTAGTAAATGTAAAGGTCTAATCTAATTCACACCTAGTGTTCGCATGTGGACCATTTTTCTCTAAAACTACATCTTGTCAAAATATGATGCTCAGTCTTTATACTAAGCAGGTTCCAATAAGCCCAAACATCAATGAGGAATAAAAAATGCACATCAAACAAGAGCTCAGGTCTTGGGAGGTTAATTTAAAGCTGAAAATAAGGTTTGCATCTATATACTGACATAATTTTCTTTTTTGGCCAACAATGGCTCTTGGGAGACCTAGGAGGAGCTGGAACATAAGATAACCAATCGATCAGCTGTCTGCCTGAACTAAATGTAACAGGCTGACAGCTAACATTTGCAATTTGTCTCATCAGTTAATCAAGTCAGGTTCCAGCCTCTCAACTGAGAGGATTTTCTGCATTTTTGTTTAAGTAAATTGAATATCTTTGAGTTTTGGACTGCTGGTTGGAGACATTTAAAGGCATTTCCTGGGGCCATTTGAAATTGAAATGCCCTTTTTTTTTTTTTTTTTTACATTTTATGAACTGGACAGTTATAGAAAAAAATAATAATGAAGCAGTGCTGCTAATCTATTGGGAATCTTGTCCTTTTTTACAGGATAAAGGTAAAACGATGCATTTTGTTTTATAATAATTCATGATTATCAGGTTATCTTGGGAACATTTAGTCATATCTTTGTCCTGATGAAAGTGCAGTTGTAACTGGTGGAACACTCTACTTTGTCAATTGGCCATTGGCCTGGATATGGACATGGACATGGACCTCCAGGTAGAGTTTTTGAAATGCTACTGGTTGAGACAGTAAACATCAGATAAGCAGCAAGTTCAGTAATTATGTTTCCCTTAAAGTCAAACTGAATTTTGGAGCAAAAGGTGAACTAGGGACATTTCCATCAGCTGGTTTAGATCTAGGAAAAGCTGCACACTATGGTCCAGAGATGGCAGTGTAATGTATTGCTGTAGGCTTTGATGCACATTTTCAGAAATGTTTTCGTATTTTAGTGTTTCCATCAATGTTTTTTGTAAATCTTCAAAATGTGCATTAAAGTCTGATGAAAACACAGCTAGTCATAATGAGGCTGTTAAGATCCTTCGACCATTGTATATATATATCTATATATTCAACACCATTAACTCACTTAAATTTTGTGGTATATCACTGCTGTGCATATGTTGGGAGCTTCATATGGCCATATTTTTCACACGACTGAAGGTGACAGAAGACTGGCTGGTGACAGAAAACAGATACCATTGATACAGGAACGTGTATAAATCTTTACTCCGCTTGGGACCATTTTGATTGTTTTGCTATCAAAATACCAGATTGTGCAATAAGTGCTCATTTAACCAACAAACTGCCTTTCTATTAACAGAATTTACATTCTCTGCATACTTCTAAACTGTAACACTGCCTTTCAACCAAGACTACATCAGAGCTAAAGTTACAAATGACTGGGGAAAATACAGCTATTAAGATGATAATGTGAGACTGATTAATGGAGTGGTAGCCAAATGGTAATTAAGAGGACTCTTGTCCAGAGGAGGAAATGGAACTCTAACAACCATGAAATCTGCGTTCCTAATGAAAGACCTGCACAGTGTGTAAGTGCTGGTTAAAGGTACTCTGAGGCGACAGAACAAGTCATGGCCTTTATAAACCTACAGCCCTCAACCTTAAGAGTAGGCGTATATGATCGGAGGCGTGAAAAGCACCGTGTCCCTATAACATCCTGCATATTATCACAGAACCAAAGTCCAGCAACATGCAGAACATAACTGTATCCAATCTATTTCTACGGCGGATCTGGGCCTTTGTGAGAGGACCCGGAGGGACTTGTTTTGCAGATGTCTACCACCGTAACAGACTTTTAAAAACAGACAGAGCCCCTTCCATAAGCCCTATAGCTTCAATTTGTTCTGCCAATTATTGTCCTCGGCCCTGCTCCGGTGATGGAAGGTGTTACTCAATGGGCCTGAATACCACCCTCTCTGTGGCCCACCCCAACAAAGAGGGAGCCCCTGACTTTTTTTCTGGGGGTCCAGTCAAGCATTCGCTGACAGATTGGCTGGGGCGCTAACCAGTCAGGTCTTCAAAGAGACAAAGAAATGGGGAGGGCAGCAAGGAAGGGAGGGGGGTAATGGTGAAGAAGAATGACCTGCCAAATGAGAAAGAAGACATATTGAAAGGGACAGAGTGGGAGAAAGAAAAAACATATTGAACCAATGGAGAAGTACAACCTTTTGACCATCTGGGCTTGGTGGGTGACAACAGCCTTCATCTGTATTTTTAGAGCTGGACAACAAACCAAATTACTCTGTCAGGAAGATTAAGGAGAGTCAAAGGCCTGTCGAGTGAGGGAAAAAAAAAAAAAGAGCAAAGTCGTCCCAGTTGGGTTTGAATCGTCTGAAAGCTCAAAAGTTTGCTCGCTGATATCTGGAGCTCCATCACTTTATTTTGTCTATAAATATAATATGAAAACAGCTCCGACTATGTGATGAAAAAAATACAAAATAAGAAGCCGAGCAGCAGCCTAGAACGCTTCTTGTTTCTGTGTAATATATTCTCATTTCTGTTTAAACATGGTTGAGTACATCTCCAATATGATTTCACTTTCCCAGTCCTTCTCCTCATGAGGAGAAATATGCAAGAGACTCAAGTCTGAAAACCTCTTTTTGCTGCATTAATTCCATGATTGCTTAAATGAAACACTGCTATTTTCTCGCTCAGTGCTAAACAGGGATCAGATCTCCGTGACCATGACTAATCTTCCGCTGCGCTTTTTGTGTGTGTTGGCGTGCGCCTAATTTTTCAGGATCTTTTTGCCAATTTGGAAAACTAATTGCTTTGACTCTGACTGGGCAAGCAGCAGAATATAATGCAGTTTAAAGCTTCATCTTTTATGCCTATAAATCCCTCTACAGATCCAGTCGTGTACAACACCGGCTCATTAAAATGCATTAGAGCAGGTTCGCCACCATGAGAGTGAAGGTGATTTTTTTTCCTCCCTTCATCCTTTGCGTTTTCTACTTGGCTGGTCAGTGATCCAAGGACCCTGCACCCGCAGCAATCTCCACACACACTCCAAGCCGTCACACACTCCCGACTTCTTCCCCACCACGCTGGTCACTTTTTTCACTTGCAAATACCCTGAGATGAAATGCTTTTGTCGTGCGTGCGGGAGCATTTCCCTGCACTGCTCACTATCTACCACCTCATGTCTCCCTCTTCTCATTCCTCCGTCCCTTTGCTTGCCTGATTTCACCCCACCTCTTTGATTTTCACCCCCCTCTTGCTGTAATTTCACCCCTATCCTGCCTTCAATCTACCCCCTATGGCTCTTTCTATTCCCTCCTCTTCTTCTTCGCACCCCACCTCTTTTCTGTCCCTTGCTCCTTCCCCATACTGGAGGTTGTAGATAGCTGGATTACATAGGAGCCAAGGGAGGCCGTCCCCCTGATTGTAAAGAGAGGGACAATTGGTCCTTTAGTCTGATTGGGTCCCCAGATAGGCAACACCAGAGATTAGAGTGTGCAGACAGCTATGAGAGGCAGAAAGACGCTGTGACAGAGAAGAAGCAGCACGAGAATATATATGTATATATACTTATATATAGATGGAGAGAGGGGAAACTTTACAAAGAGGACAGTGAGAGAGAGCATGGACTCAAGGTGACTTTAGGGAAACTGATGCACTGCAGGCAGCAGCTTTCACAACTTTTACAAGGGAAATTTAGGGAGCGTGCAGGGAAAAGAAGAACAAAGAGATAAGAGAAGAAGAAAAACGAGCATTTTTCACAGAAGAAGGACTGAGAAAGAGGAATACAGTTGAAAAGCAAAAAGGTAAGGCATGGAATTTTTCGCTAAGGAAGAATATAATCCATGACTTTCACCGGTCATGTTTTTGAAACACAGTAGCGCCAATGAGAAACGCCAATAAGACTTTCAAGCTGTAAACAGTGAGTGGTGGGGATGATTTAAGGGTGACTGGGGATTTGCCAGCTGTAACTGAGCGTTGAATCTCTGAGTGGAGATGGAGAGTGCTGAGATGAATAAGACACGAGGTGCAAGCACTGTTTCAATAATGCACTGAATCCATAATCCATTTTTCGTGTGTTAATTGATAAACAATGTTTACGGGAACCAATATATGGCGTGTCTGGCTTTTAAAAGTAGGTCACGGTGAATATTTGGAGAGCCTTCCCTCAGCCGGGAGGGGGTTTGGTGGCACATTAAAAACTTTTGTGAACACGAGCTCAGACTCAAAGCGTGGCTCCAATTCTCAGCACGTCTGCACTGTCGCTACTTCAAACAAGTCATGCTGAAGGAGAGGAATGCCTATCTGCTTTTTACGGACCTCTGTTTGGCATTCAGACCTCATCCCGGCAGCCTGAGCCAAGGTTCTAGTTTCTCAAGATGAGAACAGATTCATTTTTTTCCCCCCTATAAAACCCATTAAGCTATCGGCTGTCTTGTAAGCTCCAGCCAACAAATAAGACACCAGATTGGCATGTGCGCTATCGCCGGGGCAGCAAGACTTTTCTTGCCATTATCAGTGTCAGGAAGACGCTGAAAAGGATCCTCTGAAAGATGAGCATTGTGCGCAGGCGTCCATATTAACAACACCTTTCAGGTTTCTGTGATGCTGCACATGGTTGAGATATCTTAAATGACATTCCGGCGCAGGATAGGGTCTAACAGAGGAGCGAGGAGACTCCGGCTGCAGCCATGTGGTGCATGGAAAGTGAGCATTCTACTTCTAGACAAAACTGCCCGAAATCCTAAAGAGATTATGAGTTCGATATTAATTTGAAAGGATCTGTCCTCAAGACACCACTGCTTAATTTGTGGTGGAGTGACACTGATTGCAAAACTTTTCCAGATGACGCTTATGCATGGTGACATCATTTCCATGCACCAGTGGCTGGGATGAATGCCAGTTTGCGTGATTTAATTTCTCCATAAATGACAAGGCTCCTTTTATGGCCTCCACCGAGCGATGAATGAACTAAATGTGCATCGGAGAGGGAAGGGGAGGAGAAGGACTCCAGGATGGGAGAAAGATTAAAGAGAAACTAAAAATAAACGCAGAGTTTGAATGATACAATAACACAGATGTAACGCAGATGTTGTAAAAAAAAAGACAGGAGAGACAGTACGGAATGGAAGGTACAGAAGCAGGGCTGAACAAACTTCTGAAGCTCACCCGGCACACAAAAAGCCAGAAAGAGAGTGGAGGGAGGGACGGGTAATTAAAAACACCTTACAGTAAACGAGCCGCGGGGAGGGAGGCGCTCGTCACGGCACAGCGGTGGCGGTGCACACAGCTGCACATGCCGAGGCCCGGGGAGCTCCCCACAATTAGAGAGCACGACAGAAGCAGGTTCAAAGCCTGCCCCATGCCAGCGTCTCTGTCCTGAGGGGGGACAGGGTTAGAGGAATGAGGACGAATAGAGGGTAGCACTGACACACACACACACACACAGGCATGCTGTGCATCCACAGAGAACTCATATTCATACCCACACACAAACAACTGTGTGATCATGAGAGAGTTTGGCCAGAATACACACCTCCCTGAGCCTGGCTCTGCCTTTGAAGGCTGCCATCTCTCCCTGAGAGGCGGCTGAGGAAACTGGGTCCCTGCTGCAGGCGCTGACGCTACACACCCTTTGCTTTAGAAACCACGAGACCTGGTCAATTTTCTTTCTTGCCATCCTTATACAAACACACACAAAACATACCAGAGGCCATACTGCGGGGACGGCCTACTTATTAAAAGTTGGAGCGGTAGCAGAATTTAATTACGTGTAAATAAGTAAATAAACATTCAGAAATTAAAAAACTACGCTTGGTTGAGGAATGTGGCTCGTCACGCTCAGCACTCGGGCCGGGAAGTGAAATTAGATTCAGCGGCTGTATTTAAGAAAACGCTTCTACATTTTGCAACAGCGCCTGCTCGGCTTATTGTACTCGGCTTATTGAAAGACACTTTCCCATGCTTCTGCATTTAAAAAAAAAAAAAAAGTCAAAGTGCATCGATGCAGCCTCTCGCCCGGGTCGGAGATATACAGAGCCTTCGCGGTGGCATCCACCGTGCATAATCAATTGTGGTTAACAAATTGGCCATGACGTTTTGGCCTGCCAGGGTGGGTGGGACCCTTTTTCATGGGTCCACCCAGATTTTAAGGACCTTTTCCACAGTCTGGGAGGCCTCCTTTAAGAGCCGAGGTGAGTGGAGCACAGACATGGCCACTGTGAAATTAACACTTAATAATGCTCCACATAGCACTTAAACAGGGCAACCCCATACTAATGTACCACACACTGAGCTGGCCCTTGGTAACCTCACTCAGTGGCTGGGACCAAAAGGTCTGGCTGAGGTTTTAGATAACATTAGGCCTGGAACGAATGGTTTTCCCCTAGTTTTACCAACCCAACTCTGGGTTCATAAAATGTAATTTTTCTGTCCAACCATCAGTCCAAACCAGAAAAATATAATGTTTGCTCTTACACAAACCAAAGAAAGCAACAAACTTTAACATCTAAGGGTCTCAAACTAGGTATTATCTGTCATTTTTGCTTGGAAATTACTTAAACAGTCAATGTGTTTTAAACTGAGCAATTGTTTCAGGTCTAAGTGAGAGAATTCTACTTTGTATATTTAATATTATGGCTTGGTAAGACTGCAAATGCATTGTTTTACAGCCACTACAAGAAGAATTTTGCATAACTGCTTGTTTAAATGAACAAATTAATCCGAGCATCTCAAATGCACCAGTGTTTCACTTTATCTTCACACAGGAAACCAAAATAAGTGTAAAATCTGAAGTCTGACAAAGCCTCCTATTCAAACCTTCCGTGTTTATATGAGCTTTCATACAAGAAAGTGATTATTTAGCTAATGTGGGACTAACCATCCAATCAATCTGAACAGGTGGAGACAGACGGATTACAGGAGCAGCCTCAGCCCAGTGGTGGTCACTCAGTCGTACTGTCGCAGTTGTTTCCAGTTTGCTTTTCCTCCATGTAGTGTGCTGTCCTCAGTTCACAGTTAATGGCGCAGCAGGTGGATTTGGAGTAAGATGATTCAACAACATGGCCTATCATTTTGTCACACCAGCTGCTCCCCCTGACAATCACCACCTCACCGTCACTCAATCTCTTCCTCACTCTCCACAAACACCTTCTCTTTCAGGGGTTTCATGCTTTTCAAAACAAACACTAAAAATCACATGTTCCTTTTTTCCTCTTCTGCCATTTTCACTTAATTTTCTCTTCTACTGTTGCACCAAAACAACTCTAAAATGTGTTATTTTCTTTTGAGCGAAAAAAAAAAAAGGCGATTTTTCAAATGGTAAAAATGTTTCAGCCCTGTGGGAAAATACCTCAAGTCTTCGCCTTAAGCTGTGTCATATGATTGGCTGCCCCATCCTCCACCTCGCTCCTCATCCCTTCATCCTCCCATCTCTTCCATTCCCAGCTCGTGCTGCAAACGCCAGCTGCTTTTCCTTTAAACAAGCGAAATGCCGTAAGAAAGATGTGTGAGATGTTTTACCAGGACAATCACGTAGCATGTCACCTCATTAGGGACGACAAAATGGAGCAAAATGCTCGGGTGCAAGCTGTGACCTTTGGAGGGGAGGAGCTGAGAGGGTGTGTGAGCCAAGAACAGGGAGCTAATTTTACTTCATAATGCCAACCAGGCGGCCTGAATAGACAGAAAAGAGGGGATCAGCGAGGTCAAGTGTCACCCTTCTTGCCAAGCAGCAGAAGAGGCCCAGAAACGCACACATACACACATGCATGCATGCACACACACACTCAGCCCAGCCTCCCGCTGACAATGCAGCCACGCCCCCCACCCTTCCCTGCCTTTTGTGCCTCTTCAACAATGATTAACTGAATTTGGCGATTCAGAGGCAGTCTACAGCAGCACAATGCACTCTCTCTTACAAAACATAATGGAGTCAGCCCATGAGTCAAACAGTCTCTCTTTCTTCCGCTGTTTTTTCTTTTTTTTATTATTTTCAGCCCCAAACTCTCCACCTCCCCCTGCTAACAGCCTCTTTGCTTTTCTTATCCCTGTCTCCCCCCTTTCTCTGCTTTTTCTCTGCCTTTTCACCATAAATCTGCCTTTTTTCCCTCTCTCCCCCCCCCCATGAGCTCGTTAATGCAGGAAGAGATGCAGATGCCGCCGTCATTATACATAAAAACAAGATGCAGATGGAAAGGCACGGCGTAGGTGCCATGCACTGCATGAGAAAAGGTATTGATTAGCTCAAATCGATGCATAAGCTTAAAAAGCATCTCCTGCAAGAATTTTGTGGAATTGACCCCGCTGATCTTAAAGCTTCCTATGATGTTTGTATCAAAAAGAGCAATGCAGCAGGAGATAGTATTTAAAGGCACAAAATCCGACATCCAGGCAATACCATGGGGGCCTTCAAAAACCTGAGATGTGGAGAAAAAAAACACACACAGTACACTTATAATGAGCGGTGTGCAGCGCTGAAGGGAACTTGTAGAACATGGTGTGAGTAAGGCAGAGCAGGGGTGTTAACAGAAACACTACAATCTCAGAACATCACACCCCCGGGCCTTTTACACGAGGTGTGAAGGAGTTCGCCTCTCCTCATGACAGGAAGAGGAGGAAGGAAGGGAAAGACTGTGGTTTTTGTGTGTCTGATTGTCCTGAGCTGGAGGGAAAAGAAGAGGAAGCTGGTGGTTTCAAAGTGCACAATCATTTCTGTTTCCTCCTGCGAGGTACAAAAAGTGACAAAAGTTGTGTTTCCATTTGAAAGTTTTATGGATATTTTGGCAAGGAGCAATATGAATTGATGCATTTTTTTGTCATGCATGGGGAAGTATAGACATTGTGGTAAATATACTAATTTGCTTCTTGCAGAGCTAGATTTTAAAGATTGATACCAGTCTCATGTCACCCCCACAACCATATTTTCCCTCTCATCTACTAATCATCTGTCTGGATTGTTTTCGTGCGAGTTGCCAAGCGTTAGAGATATTGGTCTGGCATGCAGCTCCTGGTGCTTAAGGCTTGCTGTGAGATTTTTAATGTAGGAACTACTTTCTTCATATTTTTGCCATTCCTGCTCACAATATCAATTATCATTAATTGTCCTCCACAACAAGGTGAGGATTTCTGTCAAGAGATGTTGCTGTTGAGTTTCACTACTGTATTTTTTGGCAATTTAACCACCACAAACTGATTGCCATCTCATTTCATCATATCCTTGTAATGTATTCTTGTTAATAGAAAAAAAGGATGCTGTTTTAAACACATCATGGCTTCGGTTTGAAACATGGTGGTAACATTAGGATGCAGAACCACTTCCGTTAGGGGAGAATCCACCTGGTTATGGTTAGGAAAAAAGAAAAGGGTTTGGCTCATAATTAAGGGTGTTACGATTCTCCAGATGAACACTTTGGTTCAGACCCAGACTTCTGAGCTATGGCTTGGTTTTAACCCCTTTTTTGTGTCTCTTCAGTGAATTAGAATAAAAAAACTAAACAACACTCAGGTAGATGAACAACATCAAGAGAGTTCAATTGATTTTGTCCTTTTGTGAACCTAAATCAAGAAATTTTGCATAAATGGTCCACAAAATCAAAGACAAATGAAATGATCTTGCATCTGTAAACTCCATCAGCAGATAATCGAGTCAGTTTCTATTGGTCAGTTATTACATCCCTACCTACGCACACTTTCATACAGAACTGGACGCAGTCAGTCTTTTATAATGATCATGAGTTTGAAATTTTCCAGTAGGAGACAGGGATCGATCTCCTGGGCAAAGCTTTGCTTTTGGTGTCCTATTGTCTTCATGCTACATAAACAGACACAACTTTGTAGGACAGCTATGGAATTCAGTGCATTTCTTGTTTTAAGGATGGCTACAAACGGTTGAGGAGAACAGCATGACATCTCTCCAGTCGATATCTCCAGCAGTCGTCAACTCACACCAAACCAATTTAGATTAATGAAAAGCACAACAGGTATTTTTGTAATGAGACCCTTTAAGTGTGGAAGTAAAACTGCCTTTAAACGCCTCTAAAAGCTCACTAATTAACACAACGCGTCTCATTTATTTATGCCGTTGTGTGGTTGCTTGGCTACCTCCGGTTGGCGACAAAAAATAGATGAATTTAATTCACCAAGAATTATTTCCAGCACGAAACACTGCATGAAACCGCATATTTACGACACGTATACCACCCTAAGTTAATTGCCTCACTGGGGATGTTGCATTTAGGAAGAGCCTTGACATCCACAGCCTTCTGTTCCTTATATTTACTCTCTGGTGGCGAGGAGGCCTGTAATAGTGAGTGACAGCATGGCATGAATGTTTGGTACCTTTGTCCCTGTCTTTCTCTCTGATATTACATCGTCTCCTCCTCCACGTGGCCTCAGCAGCAGCGGCATATGAATAGCCTCGCTCGTTCGGCTGTGATAAGGCTCATTATAAGTTAACAAAAACTCAGTAGTGGAGAGCTAATCTGGAAGCAGGAGAAAAGACTGCAAATATGTGTCATCCGCAGGTATCCCACCGTGCAACACAGGCTGGGGCTCAGCATCCAAGAAAAGGATAACGGCTTCCAAAAGGACAAATCTGAGACTAATGTGTCTTCTTCTTTTCTCTTTCAGGACGCCACCCACAGCCAGACAGAACCAGGAAACAAGTGCATTCGTGAGGGGAGAGGAAAAGTCTTTTCAGATCCTGCTCCGGGCTTAACAATGGGAGACCGATTGCATCCTCCAGCAGTTGCAAGCCCCTTGATCCCTATGGCCCTCTGCATCTTGACCCTTCTGCCCCACAGCCTTCTGGGTAAGCCTGCAGAGGAGGGGAACGCAGGCGGCTCAGCACTGCTCCAGAGGGTGAAGAGAGGCTGGGTGTGGAACCAGTTCTTTGTTCTGGAGGAGTATACGGGGCTGGAACCGCTTTACATTGGAAAGGTCAGTGTGTTGTAGAAACATGCACATGTACATGCACAAAACCTGATCCCACAAAATACATGAGATGACCAAGAATTGCAAACAATGCATTCCAAAATAACAGGCCACCTGTATGGAAACAATGCCAGTGTAAAGTCAATAGGGATCTTATTCGTGCTGGACACATATTCCTGCTATAACAACATCCACTCATGACTTTCATAGTCATGATTGACAGCGTGACAGAGTTTATATGACGGACGTGGAAGGGATGGTGGGCGGGTCAGTCAAACAGCAAACTTTCACCCAAGGCAAATGGATTCATGTTCTGTTTGAAACCAAAAGTAAACTACTTTTCATGTTTTTTTTTTCCATTATTATGTTGCTCAAGATCTGTGAATCACATATTTTAACTGAACTTACAGTATGCCCCTAAACCACTACACTTCCAACATTTAAAGACCCAGGGGAAAGGGTATTGTGTCCTGTTTGAAACCAAATGTAAATTATTTTTTATCCAACTTGTGTTTTTTACATAACTTCCATGGCTCTTGGTCTGTGAATCATGTTTTTGTTACGTAAATTCCTTTTTTTTTATTTTTATTTTTTTTTACATAACTTCCATCTTTAATCCTCAAGGCTCAAATAACTCTTATAATTCACCAAGTTATGTACATTTATTTACTTTTTTATCTGTCTTTAATAATGCCTAACCAGAAAGTTTTCTGCCCTTGACATAAATCAGTGGTTTAATCCCATAATTTCACAGAAACTCCAGCGTTTTTTGTTAGAACCATGAACCACATTACCTCGCTGTTCCATGACCCGCGAGATGCTCGTATTGACAAAGGACGACTCTGTTGCTGAGGTCGGAGATCTTGTTGGAACATGCCTACATACATGCTCATATACAGGTACACACATAAAAGATACTACCTGAAGGAACGCTAAGGGCTCTGACGAGGTAGGGGGGCAGCTTTCCTACGTGACCTTTCCACTTGGTGTACAGGAGGGCGCCTCACTGTAGGTGTTTCAAAGAGGTTTCAGCCAGCAGCTTTCAAACAGGGCATATGAACTGATCTATAGGGGAGCTCAGCAGCCTGGAGGTCCTCTGCTGCTTGTCCAGGGCTGAGCGCATGAACGCAAAAGAGAAGATCACGGGTGGGCAGAGGCAAACTTCAACCAATGCCAAAAAAAAAAAAAAAGGCTCCCAATTTAATCCCTGGATGCACTGCGTCTATACTAAGACAGCCTCTCTTCTGTCCACTTTGAACCGCAGCCAGACAGCAGTGATTGAGTTAATTGACTCGAACCGCGGCTTCACTCAGCCTGCCCCCGTCCGTTCCACAGAAGTGGACGGCACGTCTGCAACACAACTGACATGCTTTGAAAAGAGCAGAGGGATACTCACAAAGGAGCACTTTGATCGCTCAGTCGCTAAAGTGAATTGAACATTTGATCAATAGTTGTAAGGCCGGTCATCATCAGCAGGGAGACAACAATCTTCCAAACTGCAATGAAATTGCCATCAAATCGCTAAAAAAAAGTGGATTTTGGTGGAGCTTTATAAGTCATATGTGTAAAGTGTTTGAGTGAGAGTGTGCCACGGCAAAAATGACTCTCTTGGAACATAAAATGCCTGATATTTTGACCAGTTGCTTCCATGAAATCTTGGGTATGACAAAGCATATGTTTGTACTCTAGCTGTAGGTAAGAGGACATCAAATGCTCATTTTTATGTGTTCCACATCTGCACTCTTTGCATTTTTTGCACCATTTGTGCATCCTAGTAAGACTTTATCTGCATTGGTATGGAAATTTCTCTCATGGAATTAAAAGGCTCAAAACTAAATTCTGTTCCAGCAGGAATATGAGCAGAAATCATGAAGAAAAAAAAAATCGGCATGCAGTAGATGTAATGTAAAGATTAACAGGAACATGCCTGGAGCAAAATAAAACATGTAGAGATTCCTGTAAACTCCTGTAAGAAGCAGAAAACAATATTGGAAACTGAGTATTCAGAACAGTATGTATTTATTAGAATTTTTGGCCATGTTTATTATGAAAGGACCTGATTGTATCATTATACATATGACATATAATAAGGAAAAGCACATTAGGATAACTACAGAAGAAAGAGTTAACTGAGACCAGTAAACATGCACAATTCAGCTTCAGTGTCCTCAACTGAAGACTGTTTAAGTAGAAATACACGCCACTCGGTATAGTAATAACATTTAAAAATGCAGCCTCGATTTTGTGTTTTTGGTGTTGAATAAAATCTGAAAGTAACAGTCTGTACTACAATTATCAAGCATTCGATGCCTATGCAGCACGAACTGACATTTAAAATCAATAGCCAGAATGCAGGAGTTATAGTAAGTAAACAGTGAATTTAGATGAGTATGTTGTTTTTATTGATGCCACATTTGAATGATGATTCTAGCTGAAGTATATCTCAGTACTATTGTTGTTGGTAAGAGCACATTTCCTGGTTTCCCACCATACATGGATGATTTGTTGTCATTGGAATATTTTGTGAATGAAACAAAGAGGTAATGTGCTGTATTTCTGAGGCCAAAGGAGTGGTTCTCAACCTGGAGTTTATGACCCAAGAGTGGCTCATGAGATATTTTCTGCCAGTTGGTTGTGGTTAGTGGTAGGTAGCTTCCATGTGTTGTATAGGAGGTTGCAGAACACAGAGAAGGGGTTGTTGCAGCAGGTCAGGAGGAGAGAAAGTCAGAGAGTGCATCAAAAAAAATCACAGAGGAGCAACCTGGACAGCAGCTAGGTTCTGGATGTCAAAACTACACAAAAATAAACTACATTCTCACCACAAACTAAGCATTATTTAAGATGGGAGATTAGGGCAATGTAGGAGAAAAAATAATGAGGATATTCTTTTTCATTTTGCAGTTTGAGAAGAAGCAGAAATGACCAGAAAAAATATTAAAA
>JAOWBC010000812.1:989235-999845 GCA_028566105.1 Hypoplectrus providencianus | reverse complement strand
GGTTTTGGATTTTCTTTTACAGGAAGCCTGTGATACAAACTCCAGGTTGCATTATGGCAGAGAATAAGTCATGATATCTTTTCATATCCATCTCTTTTGTGTTTCCCAGCTTTCTGAAAACGAAATAACCACTTTAAGACAAAGTAGTCTGTGCTGCTATACAAATAATCAATATATTCTTGTTTATTAAACCAAAAGTTCCCAACTGGGAACTTCTGGTTCATTATTTTTAATTAAATGTACATTATGGTAGCAAAATCAAACATACAGCTTTATAATATATTTTACCATCGTCTTATGAACAATCCTTGTCATTTGTGTCCAAATATTCAACAGGAATATTAACAGTAAACTGTCGTGTATGGAAGACACGTATACAAAAAAGTGTCCACGACCCCCACTTTATAAGACATGAACATTCATATTATCAACTAAATTTGCATTTTCAGCAGTGTTTCAAATTCCTCAGTAAGGAAAGTAGCTATTGGATGGCCGAAAGGTCACTAGGAGACATTAAATGACATCATCACTTAATTTGCATAACTGCCCACGTAATTTTTACGGACGCCCTAGTAGAGAGGAATAACATTGTGGGAGAGAGGGAATGTGAGTACAAAAACAAACAGGTAAACTATACAGAGAAGAGTGGCAGGTCGGAATCAAACCGACGACCCTCTGGCTGTTAGGCAAGAGTGCTGCACCACCGTGTGGCCCATCAGTGTTCCCCATAGTTTTAGAATCACCATCACCAGAATGTCCATCATGCCCAGGAAGTTATGCTCACGTGTCCACAAACTTTTGGCCACAAAGACTCAACTGAGAGCTCCCTCTTGAATGCCAAGTAGTTCCTGAAAAACAATTAAAGTATTTTGTTTCAAAGTGTTAGGTTTCAATTTTTTAAAACGTCTGCATGTCATGGGGCCCTCTATAAAACAAAAATGTTCTGTAATTAAAATCATTAAGAAATTATGCAAGCAAAGGGATTAAAATGACTCATTACTTAAAAATGTTTTGACTTCCGTGCCAGCACCCATCTCTTTCACGTGGGTGTTATTTTTAATTCAATTTGGAAACAAACCCATTCAATGTTTCTGCTCTGAGCATTTAAATTAGCATATAACTAAATCGTGGTCTGTTTGTGGGAGTTAAAATCAGCATGATAAAGTGACCTTGAGGTTTAATTCTCCAAGGACTGCCGGAGACATTTCATTTAGCATTTTACCAATTTGTTCTTTGATTTCCGTGTTTTACACAATGTCAGAGCAAGTTCCTGCCGACACGACGGTTCAGAAATGTAAGCCGAGTTCTCAATCAAGTCCAATAGGTGTCGGCCCCCAGAAAAAAGATTAGCTGCTGCATTTCCTGAGCGAGGGATTGATTGGTAATATTCTCCTGCATAGTGGACGCTGTCAAAATGCTAATGAGGGCATTCCCACCCTGAAAACCAACCAGCCATCACTTACTGAGCAGAACGAGGGTCGCATGTATGCAAGTGCACCCCCCCCACACACACACATACACAAACATACACCCACACACACACAAACACACACTAATTAACCTGTCATTATCTGCAGCACAGGAACAGTTCCACGAGTAACACAATTGATTTCCCTCCTCGCCTGTTCACTGAATTCGCCCGCTAAGTGAGGGTCATTTTCTTCGGCTGTCACTTTTCAATTTGTTTGATCATTTCAGGTCCGACTGCGGCTCCTGTCGGCTCCCACAAATTGTTAATGATCATTTTCCTTCTGGATAAGCGTTCATGTGGGGACTATAGTGCGGACAACGAAGAAGATTGCTTTACAGAAAAGCACAACTGGATTACGATGAATACCGCAGAGATAAAATACTATTAATACAATTATTCAAATATATACGGCACGTTAAACTTTGTGAATTGTGTTGTGTTGTTATTAACATTTTATATATATACAGGGCTTGTTATGACCGCCCCCCCCTTCAGTTTGGTTTTGTTTTTTTATTT
This sequence comes from Hypoplectrus providencianus, assembly GCA_028566105.1. Classification (NCBI taxonomy): domain Eukaryota; kingdom Metazoa; phylum Chordata; class Actinopteri; order Perciformes; family Serranidae; genus Hypoplectrus; species Hypoplectrus providencianus. The sequence continues at coordinate 997,858 of JAOWBC010000812.1, read as the reverse complement.
TATGTAATTACTTATTTTTAGGAAACCCAGTCATGTTTTTGCATGAAACCACACTTGTTTACTCCCTGCTAGTGTTTCTTTCTTTATTTTTCTTCATGGTTGGTTTAGTTTTATGTTAATGTATTCAGACTGCGTGTGTGCTTTTGGGATTCACTTCTACATTTTAATGTTATTAGTTGGAATATTTCTGTGCTGAACATCCCCACTAGACATTCTCGAAATGATCATATGAAGAATAAAGAGGTCTAAAATAATGTACAGTAGACGTAATAAAATCTCATTTCATATATTCTATCATCAGTAGTTATCAGAGATTGAGGTACTTAGCACTCGGGGCCGCGTTCCTCCAATCCATAGGGACTTGATTTGAGAGCTGGAGAGACGTCCATTTAAATCCACTTGATTGGAATTTTTTCAGACAACAAGATCTACAACTTAAATGAGATAATAGGTCGTCAACCCACATGAGCAGTTTGTGGAACAGAACAAAAAAAAGCACTCATGTTATACAATCACGTACATCTTGTGGTTGTAATAACAATGCTGCAGTTTTGTTGAATTTAGGCTACAAAACCATTAACCTATGTTCAGGGCAAAAAAAACATGGTTAGACGACATAAAAAAACAGTTTAAAACGTTACGTGACATTACTACTGTAAGTTACATAAAACTTTCTACACTAAACAGGAGGTGTGTAGGTTCAGTGATGTTTAGATCACATTGTATACTTTTGTTTTCACATGGGAACAAATCCTCTTCTTGGGTCTGTTCCCACCTGTAAACAAAGTCAGGAGTATCATATGGCAACATCTTTTACATTGTCTGGTGAAACACTTCCTTTGCTAGCCATTGCTCATAACACTTTAACTTCCTGCACTTATTAACACTATAAACCATGTGTAGTGTAACTAAAGAAACCCTTTAACTAAATATAACGTCTTTGTTTTTAGCGCATGGCCATTGAATGGGCTGTCAACAACCTTGTCAACCTGCTAGCAGATGGAACAGACTCCTAATCTAGATATTAGGGGCTATTTACAGCTGATAACACCCATTCAACCATCTGATAATAATATAACGGCACCAAATTCTCAAGTTAAAATTCTGAAAGCATGACATACACTTGTAAAATAGTATTTTAAAACTGTGGGACCATTTTCATTTGCTTATCCAGGGCCAGATTGCGGGGGGCAGCAAGCTAAGCACAGCGATCAAGACGTCCATCTCTCAAGACACAACATCCAGCTCCTCCTGGGGGACCCTAAGGCTTTGATGGACCTTCTTAACCGCAAGATCCAAAAAAAGTGCCGAACTACCTGTCCACCTCATGCTCAGTTCTGCAAAGGAGATCCAGTATCTTGGGGTAGTTCTTCTAACACTACTGATCCAAAGACTGCTACATTAACTGCTAAATGCTTACGTAGTGCTGAAGAATAAAGCATTGTAGTTTACTCTTGAAAAGTACTCCCTTAGGAGCACATTGCTGTCTGTGGTTCTGTAAGTCTTCTGTAACTTTAGTCACTTCAACACTTCCCAGTCTGTCTCTCACCAAATCCAAGAATGAATTTCTGTGCCTCATCCTCTGCATGTCTTATAAATAATGTTCCAGGTCAGAATCCTCGATCCCTGTGAACCTTGCCTCTTTGTGCATTTTTGGGCGACACGGAACTTCCTCTAATCCTTTCAAATATTTAAGTTTTCAGCTGCCTGACATACTGTAAGAGTGTTCTCTGAAAAATTGATATTGCTTTTATTCACTCCGTCGCACACTGTCACCCAACACTGCCTCCTACAAATAGGAACCATAACTTTTTTCCTTTTTTTTTTTTTTTTTTTTTCTCTCAGCGTGAGGAAAAAAAGTCTCGTCAGCTGCCAGGCTTAAACAGATGACAGTCTCCAAAGCTTATGCCAAGAATCCATGATACATCCTCGAGAGCGCTCACATAATTCAGCGATACGAGAAAACAGTTCCTCGGGCAAACCTGCCATTTAGCAGTGTGCGAATTTCCGACTTCCTGGCTTGAATAAAACATGGGAATGATCAGCCGTACAGGTGAGAATTAGGAAACTTTGGAGAGTTACGTTTGATTTTCAGCGTCTTATTACTTGAAAAACGTATCTTCTCCAAAGGGGAGCGGAGTCTCTGTATTAGGAGGTCGTAGTTGACTCAGCTGTTGTATACTGGAGCTGGACGTGCGTTATCAAACTGAAACTCCGATCAAAGCTGAAAGTTTCACACAAACAAGCTGCTGGAGAATTTGTGGGATTCCTTTACATCTACAGCATTTCATTTCCTCGTGTGCATGCATTCTTATCTCCAGAAAATGAAAACAATATGTAAATGTGAAGAGAGTTTTGGAGAGTGTTTATGTTTTTGTTGTGTGGGAGAGTTTATGTCACTGAATCACTGCAGGTCTCTCAGGTGCATTATATTCTGCCTCCGTGCATGAGAAAAATCTAATTATTGATCTCTTTCTGTTATCCATCTGCAGAAGACTTAAGCTCTGAGTACTGACAGTAATGATGACAAACATTACAGGCTGCACAAGGAGGACTGCCGAAGACATATGCAAAAGGAAATAAAATGTAAATACGGTAAAATAAATCAGATGCTGTTGTTTTTAAAGTGCTCCTTTGGTTACATAAAAATAGAAACACAGTGTAAAAATACTCCATTAAAAATAAAGGTCATGAAATTAAATTACAAGCAGAAAAAATGATAAATGAAATTTGGCTGTTTTTGTTAAGAAAATGCTCAATTATATTTTCCCCAACTATATTTAAGAATTTGTATTTTTAAGTTACGGTTTGTTCACATAAATTCCAGTTAATTCCCATGGAAAGTTTCCAACTTGCAACTTTAGTTGGAATTGTACCCAAACAGAAGTCAGGTGATCTCCCCTGCAGTGTTCTTGACTGTTTAAAAGCAAAAGAGTTTTTAACCGGTTCTGAAACATCACCATTCAATACCATGGAGCTGTTTTAAAGGTCAACGATGACTTTTCTCCAGTCTACTCTTCCTGAACTACTCTTGATCAAGGAAGTTAGTCAGAAGCTCCAAAAACGTACTAAATCGCCCTTCTGGTGAGTGTTTTGTCAGTAAGTGCGACTTTTAGGTAGGTGCTACAAATTTGAGCCCTAAAGCAGTTAATGCATCTTTAAATATTTATGCATCCCTGATTAATAGACAGGACTTTTATTTAAAACCAGCTGCTATGCATACCAGCATGTCATCAGGTGTGTGCAGAATGGATACAAGAAGCCGACTGAGGATACAAGAAAATAATAAACGTAGGGACTCAGGTGATTTAATCTGCACCATTCTAGTCCATTTAAAGGCAACAAAGAGTAAAACAGTTGAAGCATCTTTCAATCTGAGAAGAGCAGAGAATAATGATACTTTGAACATAAAATCTTTTTTTTTTTTAATCTAGCCTTTATGAAGTGACTAATTATCACAGTTTATACTTGTTCTATTTATTGGCTTTTATTAATTATACCTATATTTTATTATTATGTTGAAGTTTTCATTTTATTACCATTTTCTTTTTCTAATTAATAATTGAACCTATATTGTTTTACCCAGTGCACATTGGTCTCAATGTTTCCCTTTCTTCATTCTAAGTTGTTGTTGTTTTCTTTTTCATAAAGCAATTTGAATACACTAGATTTTTAGGCGTGCTATATACATATAAATATCCTAGATTGATTCATATTCATGCATCCTTGATAAATATAATTTTATTGAACAAGCTGCTAGAGATAAGTCATAAGCATATGACTCCAGAAATTTCTGGAAAAACCATGACATATCTCAAATGCAGGGGAAAATAGTCCATACTTTTTTTTGTATAATGAAATAAGAAGCTGTTCTGTGGCTGTTCGGGTAAAGAAGCCATCATTAAGCGTGAGCAGAGATTTCTGGCTGTGGCAGTGCGGTCCGTGATGAGTCTGCTGCCACTGCTGCCTGTGAGGAATAGAGGTGTTTTGCTGCAGCAAAGCCGGCTGCAATTGGTCCCTGGGGAGCGTTAATTACCTCCCTGACACTATATCAATAAATATTTGAGGAGAAAAGAGGTTCCTGGGGGTAAACAAAGAAAGCCTGTTTTCCACCGAGTTCACTCAGCCATGAAATGTGGGACTTCGATAAAAAATAAAAAAAAAAGAGCTACAAGAAATGAGCTATTTTATCATTTGGTGGAGTCCATTTCTTCTCAGAAAAGACACATTTAAGAGGCTATCTTTGTTTTGCAAGCAGTAAATGCCAAGTGTTTCTCCACAAATGGATGTTTAAAAGGCAAAGCTGGAAAAAAAAAGATCCATAATCAAATCAAATAAAAGACCACTGGAGTCCTCGTGGTTCAGATTCAGAGCGTTTGCTTTAATAGTTCACCAAAAACAGCTGCTGCTTGCGTCGTTCCACCTGACACAAACAGGAAACTACAACAGGAACTTCACGGCATTTTTACAAACACACGGGCACAGAAATGACAAATCTTTCCTTTCCACGCTCCTCTGGTCTTCACTCTTTAAGTTTCTGTAAAGATCGTGTACAGAGCAGCTTTTTATTTGGAAAAAAAAAGGACAGAAATGGTTGAATTATGACAGAGCCTTACACAGTATAACAATATTCCATCCTATCCTCAATGTTTAATTCAAAAAGAAAATAATATGAAAAGCAATAACCAAAACTGCTGTGTATGTCCTCAGTTCTGTGCATTTTACAGTGTTTGATAGGCCTTCACCGCCTTCGGATCAATAATCTCATACATCAGCCGTGTACAGACACTGTAAGGGTGAAAAAACTAACAGACGAGGTGCATTTGTTTCTCCATCCCCCCGTGACATCACGTGCCTCATACATGATGGATTGGCAGAGGGAGAGGAGTAAAGACAGGTTCATTCATCATGTGCGGAGTGAACCCGGTGCGGGGATAATCACTGAGAGGATGTTGGTGCTGTTCAGAATGGTTTGCGTTTTTATTTCCTGCTAGAAATCTCCAATTTGGGCTTCAATTATCTCCTTTGTTCCTATTTAATTTTTTTTATTAGATTAAAGTTAAACAAAACGTGTTTTTTGCAAAGTTTTGGTTACATCATTGCCATATTGAGGCTTTTGGTCAGAAATCTTCTCCTGACAACATCTAGTGTGGCCACTGTAGTCAGATGAAAAAAATGCATGGAAAACATGCACACATTATATGATATATAATATATATTGTCATTATATGATAAGGAGCTGATTCCCCCCCAAAAACAGCTGATTAAATGGGGAATTCAAGGCCTGGAATATCCAAATTAATCTCTTATAATCTTTCCACTTACTTTCATATTTGATCGTGATATCTAACTTTAAAGATTGTGCTCATGTAATGAGTTCAGATTTCACTTAAAAGGCTCTTTTCAAAAGAAACCCCAGTTCATCTCTATAGAAACCTCAGTGAATGGGTGGAACTTGTCAGTGGTTACACACTGATATATGGGGACTTTGTCTGAAAAGAGATGCTGCTGTTGACTTTAAATCATGGATGGAATTCAGTCAGTGTTTTGAACACTCCCAATCCCAATAGAGTATCACTATATTGTGGTGGAGGCATATATCTTAAAACCTCAGCCAATAACAAGAAAAGTTGAACTGCTTTGTCTATGTTTTGATAAATCCCAGCAAGATGAATGATTTGCTTCTTTCTAAAAAAGCATACCATACAAATTAATTTTTAGGGAAGGCTTATAAAATTCTGTTCTTTCTTGGGGTTGTTAAATTAGAAATGGTCACTCAGATTTGTGACATAGGTTACTAAATGAAGCTGGGAGTCAATGATAGCTTGTTGAACATCACGTCACAGAATAAACTGCCACATTAGATGAGAAATTAAGGTCATAGAATAACACAATAAAGTAAATGAATGAGGTGGTAACAGCTTCTGTTATATGCAAGGTAAAATTACTGTTTTTGTTAATAGGGTCTGGAGGCTCTGAAGAAAGAATAGATAACAGTGTTAGTTCCCTGTCAGAAAAAACTGTCTGATGGCAAAGTTAAAAGGTGGAAATATTTTAAATAAGGCATTCAAATTAACTAACTAAAGTACATTTTTCTTTTGGCCCAACCCACAGCAGTACCAATCACTCTCCTCCAAGCCACCAGACTCCTTTGACATAAACAGTCATTTTTACTGCACAGAGCACAGGAGCTGTTGGCCCATTATTGCCTCGCTCTGTCAGCTAATTTGTGATATTCTTTGACTTTCTGCTTTTGTTTCACACAAACAAAACATCCACAGCAGTTCAATGCTTGGCTTCAATGCATGTAGTACCAGTATCAGTGGTACACACTGGCTATGGATAAGGATGATGATTCGATGATTAAAAGTTGCTCCTATCATTTTTCTTTTCTGATTTAATGACCATTAAGTGATAATAAAGCCACAATTTCCAACTAGTAACCCCAGTATGTAGTATGCCCTATTAATAAAACCAAGATTTCCCCCAAAATGATTGATACGCTTTTTAACTTCAGCTGATATATTTCTTATATCTAAGTGTTATCTTGGTGGCGTCAGTAAACCACTTTAACCTAATGTACTGACAAATTTTTTAGAGCCCACAGAGTGCTGAGAGCTAAAAATATTTCAAGTTTCAGCAAAGCAGCGGCACACTTCAAAAGGACTTTCAGTATAGTCTCATAGCAACAGCAGGAGCTGCAACCGGCAAGCGTGTCCCACATGGACCGGTTCAGCTGAACTTCACTGCATCTGCAAAACAAATAGTTGCCCTATTGTAGCCTGGACGCTTCCATAACAGAATTCTCCTGAGCTGAAATATGTTTTGATTACTCCATTCCTTCCATGCCTATTTTTCATGAAAGCTCAGACGAAAGCAGTGAAATGAGATACCAAAAAGCAGGGGAAAATAAACAAGTTATGCTTACTTTTAAAGATAAACTCTTTTTCTGATTATTGACTGGGAAGATGGTAATATGTGATGTGATATGAGACAAAATTGATTTAAAAAGAAGATACATTTTCCAAAAAGTAAAATAAAGGAAAAAGTCACCTTCTTAACCTTAAATAACTGGATCATTAATTTCTGTGTATTAAATCATTGTGAGTTATAAGTGAATGAGTGAATAAATGTATTTATATATAACATTTTGGTAGAGTATATAAGTCTTTATATACTAAATACCAAACACTTTCTTTCCTTATGTTGTGTCACTGGTGTGTCATGCCAACTTTGAGTGCCCTGAAGTGTACTGAATAACATGAGAGAGAGAGAGAGAGAGCGCTCCCTTGTCTCAAATCTTAACACTAACCAAGTGAAATATGTCAACAAAATAAAGTTATCAGAAGAAAGACAAGAAAATTACAATCATTCTGTACATGAATGGCGAGGCTGCTGTACAAAAGAGTTCACCCTGTTTGTGTGTTCTGTACACTCCATTGCTTTAACGACACAGTAAACAGACAAATAGCTCGCCTCAACATATAAAAGTGAAAAAAAGAGAAGCAACCTCTCTGCGGATGCGAAAGATATTCAAAAGCAGATAAATCAATACAGCCGTCATTAACTGGAACCCTGCAGCCCCCGCCCACTCCTGACCCGTTACTGACCCATTACTCACACACATAAAACACACACCATCACGCACTGTTGAGCCCATATCCACTGTTTTTTCTAAATGAAGGGAGGTATTAAGATGAAGGGAGTCGATAGTTTGTGTGGGCTGCTGGTGAAGGACTGGTCAAAGCTGGAGAGTCCGTCTTTAAGGGACAATGGTGAAAGATACCACATTAATCTGCACCTAAAACGTGCAAAAAAAAAAAAAAAAAAATAGAAACAAGAATGCTGACTTAAATGTCCAATTTTCCGCTATATTTCTCAAAAGAAATAGTTTGACATTTTACTAATAGGCTACCACAGAAAATAGTTCTTAAACCTGAGGTGAGTTAGCATTTTAGCGTGGGGACTATCCTCTCAAAAACTAACTGGCGTTAATGCTTAAGAGCTGTCCGTATTTTGTACTGTTATATAAATACGTTATTTGATAACCCCAAATGCGAATTTTGCCACAGAGTTTATTTTGTGCAATGATCCAAAATCCATTGTAGAAGTCCTAATTCTCAATAGCACATGGTGATGCTAATTACGGGTTGGCCTACAAAAATTGGTAATTTAATTTGCCAGGAGTTCGGCACCAATAGGAGATTAGTTAAGCACTAAACCTGGAAGCAGCTGGAAAAGCTAAACTGGCTCTCTTCATCACTAAAAATTCCACTTCCCAACTTCTCTTAAACCCACACTTCAGAAGTTTTATGCTGTTTGTATAATCCTTAAAATCAAACAGTAAAAAGTTATTTTTCAATAGGGAGTATTGTGCTGTTGCTAATTCACGTGGCACATAGCTCATGGTAAAAATGTCCAGTACCAGCTGGCCGTGATTGCTTCAAAGTTAAAAACACGCCTGGAAACACAGCTTAAACTCGCAAATACAACATGGTTTTTCTTGCTTAATGTAAAGTTAGAATACGTGAGAAACCTTGTGCAGTAACTAAAAGCATGTAGTAACTGAAAGGAACCTGGAAGCAGGTGGAAACAGTTTGTCTTGCTCCGTTCAAAGTTAAAA
>JAOWBC010000812.1:978669-989135 GCA_028566105.1 Hypoplectrus providencianus | reverse complement strand
TCTTCAGAGTAAAAACAAAACACAAAATAATGCAGCTAAAGGTCACAAATTGCTCCAGAATCTACTTTTCTTGTTTGTGTTTATGAGGATGTACGTACTGTTATTTCCCCTTCAAGTTAAAAAAAAAACTGTTCAGGTTTGTGCTGTAACATACACGTAAGATGTAACACTTAGCTCCTAGCAAAACAATACATTTCTGTTTGTGTACAGATTAAAGAAACTAGACACAAGGTGTTCATTAGTCCACATTAAAAACTGAGAAAAATAGAGAAAACCATTTCTTTTCTGCCACTTCCAGTTTATGCGAAGCTAAGCTACTTGTCTCCTTGTTTTAGAGCTAACGGACATGACAGTGGTATCAGTCTTTTTATCGAACTGTCGGATAGAATTGAAATAACGTTCTCAAAATGTCAAACTATTTCTTTAATATGTATTCTGTCCTAAATATTTTGAGCAATTCCTTGGCAGCTGCCTTAGAGATTATTCAATAAGTTCTTTAATTATCGTTCAATAAAATCGTTGGGAGAAATTAATGACCATGGGCATGTTATAAAAGCTCAAGTGACATCTGGAAATCAGGTGGCCGGACCAACAGTGCAAAACCCAGTAACATAAGTAGAAACAAAAAACAGCAAAAACAAGCTGAAAAAAAACTAATGTTTGTAATTCCTTGCATGATTAATGTCATAAACAATGAATAATTTATCAACCAACCAGTATTTTCATTGTCGAATCATTTAAGTGAACTTACCAACCCATGTTTTTTTGGTCCCGTAATGAGGACGAATGACCATTAATGAACAATACAATCCATGTTTCGTCGTTTTTTGACAACAATCCCTTTACTAACTACAACGACACAGAGCCATCACAGCAACAGTTTGTTCCTAACAGGAACAGGTTATATGAAACGGAAAGAAAAAAAAAAAAGTTCTGATTTCTTTGTTCCCCAGATGATTCAGACGGGGCCAGACGTGGAACCTGCACAGTTAATTCCTGCAGCATCAGAGGACATAGAGCAGCCAAGTCCAAACTCTTTGTACTGCAGCACCAGCTGGAGACGCCGCACTTGGAACCTACACTCAGCTAAACAACACTATGATAACTGATGTACTTCTACAAACCACAGACTAAACAGGCAATCCAATGGCTGTGAGCGTGAGTGAGTGTCAGCTCGGCCCCTGGCCAAACACGTATCAGCTGGCCAAAAACAAATCAGCTGGCCAAAAAACATTTCTGGAGTAATTCCCAAAGTGTTCTTTCAGAAAGAATGAAAGGACAGGAAAAGGACGGGAGTTTCAGGGCCAACGAGAGAAAAGTGAAGGTTTGTATTTCCGTTTTATTATCAGTCTCCCAAATAAAAAAGGAAAAAGGGATACAATGGCAGACGGTTCGTGGATCTCCTCCCTGCCCTCTTCTTCCGTTTCTCCTTATGTTGCTCTGTAGTTCCCTCAGATGCCCATGATGTGAGTTTAGTCCCCTCTCCTCCGCAGAGTCCCGTCCTGGGGAGAGGCAGGGCTAGTGGGGGAATCCAGGGGGGGCCCGCGGCAGTCCAGACGGCCTCCCCCCACCCTCAGCCGCAGGAGATGACAGTGAAGCGTTTGGAGATGCAGGACATGTTGTGCAGCACAATGCCCAGGAGAAAGAGCAGCACGCACGCCACCAGGATCACCGTGCACACGCCGGACCACGTGGAGCCCTTCCCTCCTCCTCCCACCGGGCCAGTAACTCTCCTCTCGCCCTCCGCTCCCTCAAGCCCCATCCCCACACCTTCCAGACCCATAGCAAGGCCCAGAGGCTGCTGCTCGGGCACGGTCACCACCGTCACGCCCTTCTGCTGGCTGCCAGGCAGGAAACGGCATCCCAGCTCGCCCGGCAAGCCCAGCGCCCGCTCCTTCGCAACAGGCAGTGGCAGCATGTAGCAGCCATTGCTCGGGAGGCGGATGAACACGGGTGTGTGCTCAGAGGCGTGGGGAATGGCGATGACGGTTATGATGTCCGGGTCATCAGGGAGCTGGGAGACCGACAGGCCCGGAGGGAGCTTGGTGACGCCGCGGCACCAGGGACAACGAATCTCCTTCTGGCTGCTGCGCATCTGGGTCAAACACACTGAGCAGCACGTGTGTCTGCAATCCAGGAGTTTGGGCCGCCGGCGGGGGCTGTAGTAGTTAAAGCAGATCTGGCACTCCAGTATGGAATCTTGGGAAAGAGTCTCCATCTTTTAAAGATCCAAAGGTTGTCTTGTTTAAGATTTACTGGCGGCCGACAGTTACTATTTTAGAGAGGGAATGTCAAACAGGAAAAAGATAAACAAATCCAAATGATGTTAAGAAAGCACACTGTCCACGACTTCACAGTGACATCACAGCTCGCTGGTGGCAACATGGTCATCCATCTGCAACAGAGGAGACAAAGCATTGTTGAGACATTAGAAATATCCTTGTATTGGACTAGTTGATATTTGCAAAACTATGTTTTACTTTGGCAGGTGATATTTCAATGATGCATGGAATCAGTCCTGACATGCACAGAGATTTATTATTATGGTGATTTATATTTGCAACTGGTAACACTTATTCATGAAGGTTCAGTGATGAGACAATGCGTCATGATGATAGAGATTCATTATTCTGTGCAGCACTTATACATATCGGGCATATATCAGCTGCCTGCAGAAGGGGAGAGTTCATGAGACCCTTGGCCTCAGTGTCTGTGTTAAGTATGGCTAATTCTTTGAACTGTCCCCTTCTGGCTGCAGACTCCATAAACAATTCCTTCCTCCTCCTACTCCTCTTGCATAATCACGTCTACCATGTTAATCCATGCGGAAGCCGTGATAGTTTTCTTTTACAGATGATTAAACCCTGTCAAAATAGCACCAAGGAAACAATGAATACCAAACAGGGCCCTGCCGACTTTTCCTTTCATTTTTCGCCCAAATTGTCAAGTGTGAAAACTGCTGAGGAGGGAAGATGACTAGATTTCTCTCCATTTCTCTCCTCGGTGCCATCTCAACAGAGCCGGTGTCCCTCCAGGCACGGCTGTGGGTAGACAGCTCGAGTCAAGAGTGAGACAGATGGAGGGTGAGAGATGGAGAGAAAAGTGGTGATAGAAATGGAAGAAGGTGACCACCGATTGCCCCGTAACACCGTACATCTCAGTCCTTTATCAAAAACAAGATCTCAGGCAATTAAAGGCGTCATGGCGCCCTGTGGGGACACCGACGTGGCAATGACAGATAAGAGTGTGCTCACACCAGGCATGCTCGGAGCAGTTTATTCAGTCTAGAGTCCTTTAGTTTGCTTCGTTTCGAACAACAGAGGGTGATCAAATTCGACCTTGGGTAGTGGTAAATAGCTGCAATGGGACAAGAGTTTGAAAGCGTTTTATCAAACTGAAATCCCACACAGAATCTGCTTATCAAAACCTGAATCCTTTTGAAAGCACCTTATTGATTGATACGTCAATATCTTGGTCCAGGGCGACTTTGCAGCGTACTAAACAAGGTAGAAAAGATGTCCTTGTCCGTAGACACGTCCTCCAGGGGACGGCATTCCCAGACCACATGGGATGCATAATCCCTGCTGCGTATTCTGGGTCTGCACTGAGGTTTCCTTATTCTGAACCAGATTACCTGCCTTTATCTGTATCCTGATCAGGTCTGAGTCAATGCAACAAACTTCTTCCCAAGGACTGAAGTAGCACTTGTACTCGGAATTCTTTGGAAACTCTTTGGAAACTGTTAATGATTTTACTTAGGTTGAGTTTGTTTGCTGTGCACCTATCGGATTATCTAGATATTGACCTTATTGAGTGGTTTGACGTTGGATCTGATGTGACTAGCCCATGTTGATGACTTACAACAGGGAATCAATTGGTTGTGCACCGCATAGGAAGTTATGTCCAGTTTTGTTTCTATTGTTGGACCAGAAATAAGATGATTCTGTTTTGGTTTTTAAAAGACAAACCATGTTTTGTTTTGTTTATATAACCTCAGCGTAATAAAATGTTCCATACGTGTTTGTTTAGCAATTGTCATGTTTAGCACTTTACAAAGCGTCAAGTCATTCAAACCATAAGAATACATAGGCACATTTAATTCAGTTTTTGAGCTGAAAATTCAAGGCAGATTGGGCTGCCACCTCATCTTGTATAGAGAATGTGAATTTAGGAAAAATGTCTTAAAAGGCTGCTACTGAATCTGATATTGGTATGTCTGACTTGAGGTAGAGTACTTATCTTGTATCAGTCAGTTTAAGAAGGACTGAACAAAATACTGAATACGGTAACACTGAGCAGCATTTGAGAGTAAATCTAACTGGAACTAAAATACAAACAATGACATTTAAAGCTTGTCTGACAATTGTTATTGAGTTCAGTGGCTACCTTCTTATTTTTTAAACAAAATGTGACCCATTCTTATTGTAGACCAAAACAGGAAGCACAGTCAAGTGAGCAGTAAGACAACAGGAAGTGAGCTAATAATGCAGAAAGTTTATAGTCATATCAACCCATCTGTGGTCGCCAGCATCACCCCATCACCTGCTGCCTCCTATACGTCTCCTTGCTTTGCCCTCCAGCAGCAGCAGCACCAGCTCTCCCCGGGGCAAAACACTCCCTCTGCAGCCGGGTCCAGAGGCCAGACCCCTCCACCCATCCTGCCTCCTGCCTCCTCACTCTGCACTTCCCCTGCTGACCTAGTTTCTCCGTTAACACCGTTACCGAGTCAAAGTCGAGGAAAAAGTGCAGAAAAATCCTGGCAGTTTCACGGAGAAGTGAGGAGAAAGGAATACGAGCGCGCAGGAGAGGGAAGCAGAGAAAGAGCTGCCCTTGAGGGGGCGAGACAGCCCTGGGTATTACTGAATCCTTTTCCCAAAGATAAGGATTAGCTTTGATCTGACATAAATGCTTTGTGGCTCAATATTCCCATACACCCAGTCGCTCTCTCTCTTACCTTCCTTCTTCCTTTTTCCCTTCTGACAGAAAAGCTTTTCCTCTCCTGCTTTACATCAATTCTTCATACTCCTCACCAGGATTTTTTTCCCCTTCTTCCCCACTGCACCATTCTCTTTCCACCGCTGCATTTTCACTCATTTTCCACACATCAACGACGAGAACAAAGCATTTTTCAGTGCAATAGGTTGTTTTTTTGGTACAAAAAATCCAAAGCACAGAATTTAGGTGTTTTATGAAGCAAGATTGGATTCAAAATGAGCAATACTCACATGCAAACTAAAAATATTTTAATGAGATTTTGTTTTTTTGAAATGCAAAAATCAAGAAATTTTATTTTATTTTAAGCAAAATATCTGTTTTATTCAAGCAACACGCACATGCAAACTTTATCATGTTTTAAAGAAAAAAAAAATACTTTTATGCAGGAAAAAATGTGACAAACCATGACTAACTAACTAACTATATAACTAATAACTAAAGATGTCAGGAAATTAAAAAAGAAAAGTTATGATTACCAAAATCTAGTGTTTTTTTAATGTACAAATAGCACATTTTTTTCATTTAATATGATAAAGACTTAAAGGACTTTAAACGAGACGAGGTTAGTATTTATCGAAATTGTTGTGAACAATTATCATTATTATTTTTGTTATTACTACTACTACCCCTGGTCTTTAAGTTATAATAATATTCAAAATAATATATCGTGATGATGATTATTTTCTTTACACTACTTATAAGGGTTAGTTTTTCATGCCTTTTACGTGTTTATTACTGTTTAATAATGTCTGTTCATACTTTTGGATGAATAAACTTGCCTTGACTTGTTTAATATTCTGCCAATTTCTTATATTTTATAATTAACATTGCTACTGTTTTTTTAAGAGAATGTTCAAGGATTTTAATTTACAGTTTCTGTTTCTTTGCTCAACATCAACACCTCACAAAAGAGAGATCATCTGAGGTAACGATGACAACACGACCAGCCAGTGTCAATTTTTTATGAATCTGTAGAAAATAACACTTGAGGAGTTGGAGGAGCAACCACGGCTGCGACTTAACAATGTGATTTATCGGTTCATTTGAGCTGTAACCAGGGCAACCTGGCTTCCCCTGCAAACGCTCAGTTTGTGACCCATTTTCTACAACACCTACATACTGCAGGAAAACAACAAATAAGCGATAAAAAGGTCAGGGAGCAGCTGGGAGTCTTAATAAGAAGACAAATCTGGACTCAAATCAGGGGAATCTTTTCAAAGCAGAGTTTAGGATTAGCCTCTATCTGCTCTATTTTTCTTAAATTGTGAGTCTTCAATTATTTCGGGGGGTTTTTGGTGGCGTCATCAGGGGAGCAGGGTAAGGACGTATGACTTGGTAATGATGCAGAGTGACCGGGCGGCGGCCTCCACCACCCAAAACATGCCTGTGGTCCAACGGGAGTAACCAAACAGAAAATACACACAGAAACACTCATTTATACACACACTGGTTCCCTCAGGACCTCCACACAATCAGCTGAGGAGAAAGTGCACTCGCCCTAGCAGACAGAAGTTAAAAATAACCATCCCAGCCAGAAGTACACGCATGCACACACACACACACACACACACACACACACTCGATACAATAAACTACCTGGAAGCAGCAGTGGGGGGGGGGCTGTGAGCAGCGTGGAGGAAAACTTGTTAATCTGTGAACCCCGAGGTGATGTGGACCAGTGAAATGTCAGCAAATGATGATGCACAGTGTGATGTAACTGTTCATATGATGCACATGCACGCTGGTTCATTATACCACTTGTGTTCACATCAAGAAGGTGCAAAGCCTGAAAAGAACAGCATTTTTCAGGCTCTGAAACAGATTAACTGATAGAGACGATAGAGACAGACGGTTTCTCAACATTTCACAATACTAAAAACCAATGGTCATATTTTTGAGCTAATATTTTGGTTGTTGTTTAACCAACAAGTCTGTCACGGGACATGGGACCCAACCATTTGTGTTTTTTTGCCCAATTAAGATAAGAAAAACAGATGAAGAGGATAAAGATAGAAAATAAAAAATACAGATAAAAATAGAAATGAATAGCATAAAATGAGAAGAAAATGAGTCCTTACCCTTCGTCAGGTGGACTTTTATGAGCACACCCACATATTAAACTGTAACAGTCATCACTTTACACTTAACATTGTAAAACACTTGCAGTTTTTTTAGGTTTAGGCATTAAAAGTACTATGTTAGGTTGTGTGTACGTGTGTGCGTGTGTGTGTGCGGGGGGGAGACAACATTTTTGACTGGTGTCTGTGTTTGTTTATTCAATTTGAATACATCATAATTCAAGGTTAATTTATTTGACTCATTCCATGTTGGCTTTTTTTTTTATCAGTATAAGGTTGAAAGCTTGGAAATTTTAGTCCAGTCCAATAATCCTTCAATTATAAATGACAGAAATGGTAAAATATGACACAACTTCACCAGAAATTCAAAACCAAATTCAAAGTTATTGGCAGTGCTATGTTAATTATTTATCGCTGCAGTTTCCCACACTGGATTCCAATCCAGAAAACAAATAATGATACTGATACATCTGTAATAATCCATTAATTTGATACAAATCATCATCAATGTATACTGCTACACTTCACTTTTTTCCTTTTTCAAGTACCAAAATGCAGATTTTGGTACATTAGTATGGATGTCGTATCAAGGATTGTAATGATAATAAAAATTTAGAGCATGGTGAACCACGAATAATAAATGTAGAAATGCAGAGAATGTGATTTTCATCATCTGTGGTGCATGTTAATGAGAGGATTCACATAATGTCAATGTGAAATATTTCAGGAAATGAGATGCATTACAGGTCTCAGCATTGGTTATATCCACGGCAATAACTGAGGTTTTAATTCCCTTTTCCATTGCACATTTTATCTTCCTGCAGCCCGGTGCCCTCACAGACTTGACAGGCCAGATGTTGGACATTTGGATGCAGCTCCCATCCGCTCATAATCATAAATCCTTTCAAAAATGTTGGAGTGACACCAGTTGGTCCTCGCTTTTTGGCCCAACATTCAACCAAATTTCACTGGAATCTGTTGGCATGCTTTTGAGACATCTATAACCACAAAACACAATAATAAAATAAAAAATAGCACTAAAGACTCTGGCAGCAGGATAAATCCTGCCTGGACTGATGCCCATATTCATATTTCTTTGTGCGAGTTTTTCAGATATCAGAGTCCATCAAGATGTAACACCGCTCCAATGTGCTAACTTTTAGTCCCTACATCTTTTCTAATGATTCATTTCCTTCATCAGACAGTAAAACTCCAAAGAAAGTGAAAAGAGCAAACACATTTCTTATCAATTCAAATACGACAGAAAAAATGAAACTAAACAGCTCCATTAGTAGTCTGTCAGTGAGATTTGTGGCCATTAACATAATACCAAAATTAATATTTACTCATCTCAAAATGACAGATAAATGCATTGCGCTGTGATGGAAATGTTGCATATGCAGACTTTATGCTAATTGCCTGTCACTTATACACAAATCTCAGTATTCTCGCTTTACAATCAGTCAATAAAAGCCGATTCATGTTGACTTGTTGCATTTAAGCTGCAACATATATGTTCCAGCATAAACAAAACATGCCAAATCAAATGTTCTCGTCTTAGTCTTGACTGTGGGCAGCACGCTGATCAAGCATTTGCATACAGTTGGCGTGCTGATTTCCTCACCCACACACATTGGAGGGGAGTCAACATCTCCTCCAGAGTCCATCTACCAGCTAAAGTAGTCATGCAGGAGCTGCTGGGGCTAAAGGGCAACAGCAGCTCCTTCACTGAGCCGCCAGCTGCTTTTTATGCTCCACCGTCCGCCTGCGTGTAAAACCAGAACTCATCAATTATCGTCGACTGCAGTCCATTTTTCATAAAGGTTTCATGTTAACTGCACAGGCGAGGAGGACGGAGGGCAGGCTGTCCTTGACTAAGGTTACAGCTTATGGATATATGATTTAAAAAAAAAAAAAAGCTGATCCTCTGTACTTTAAAAGGGCTGTGTGAGGGTAATTGTTTGGTTTTAAGGTTAAAGTAAATTTTACTCACTGTACTCTTGTATTTCACTGCAATATGTAAATCCTTCGGTCAATCAAGGCTGGAAATGCTACTTTAAACATGTCTCCTGTGCAGAATAACAGTCACAATGCCATACATCTCAAGTAAAAAGTGAAAAGGAGAGCTGCTTACATTTTTCTGGATTGAGTCTTGCTAAGTACATCCTGGAAACAGCTGCCCTGCAAAGCAGCTGCCTTGCAAAGCAGTGCCCCATTGATGGATGTTGGGCATCAAGGTCAGGACTGCACACACGTCAAGGGAGGAGCCGGACAAACGGTTTCCTTTACTTTGCACGACAGTGAAGACTGGGCGTATACAAAGAGAAGACTCCACCACTTTCTAACTAATAGCTGATGTGTGCATACCATATGCGGCCAAAGGTTTGTGGAGACCCCAGATTCCACTTAGAAATACAAATTTCTTAATGTTTTCTTTCAATTTTTCAAATGAATTTCTTTTTCCTTTACTCTTGTTTAGGCTCAATATTCTATGCACTCCCCTTGTCCTATGGGCTACAACGTGCCTGCCATGTATAACTTATACAAAGAATAAAATAAAGCAGCATGACTGTTTTTCAAACCCCAAATCTCTTTTCCACCAACACACTTGTCATCATCAAAACTTTGTGAAGTGGAAAACCCAGATACTCTCACACTGAATGGGAAGTCTAGAAGTTCTTTGGCATGATAGCTACTTAACAAATTACTTACTCAATGACTTATCATACTTAACATTTTTAATTACGATCATTACTAAATATTAACCCTTTCCCCAAACCTTCAAGGTGTATAAACAACAACAATAAATAAGGATACATCTCTAGGAAAAGTCAGCAACTTAAACATAAATAAAGATCATTAAGGGTTGTTTTTGTTGGGGAACACAGTGGCAGGGTCACTTTTGACCCTTAAGACAACAAAAGGATCAACAGTTCATTTATTAAATACACCCATCCTCACATCTCACCAGTCCAAATATGGTCCCGACAAGATTGCAATAGACTTAACATTGGGCTAAAGCCATTATTTATGGGAAATCCCAGTGCTCTAGCAAAATTATATTTCGGCCAAATAGTCACTTGGAAGTAGAATTAACTGTCAACATGATATTTCAGACAAAATATTTTGTCACTTTGAAGAAGAAGTGGTGAACTGTCCTGCACAGAGACATCATCCTGAAGCCGTTTGAGACTTCAGTCCCAGAGCCACACATCGGAGTGGGACCTCACTGATGCTCATGTGGCTGAATGGGAATAAATTCATGCAGCTACATTCAACATCTGGATCTGAGGCTGTTATATCAGCAGATTAAGGCTCATGTTTAGGAATGAGATGCTCCACTATCACATATGGGTCCCCGTGTCTGTGCCTTTTTTGAATATTGTTGTTTGA
>JAOWBC010000812.1:868651-905085 GCA_028566105.1 Hypoplectrus providencianus | reverse complement strand
TTGTGCTGCTCCATCGAGCAGTAGAACATTTGGATTTACATATTGCATTGAAATACAAGGCCCCAGTTAGTAATCACTTAAGGCCCCTTTTATGCTTTTTTTTTTAGTTTGCTTGCAGATAGAATTTACAACAAGGCACCTTTGTGCAATACAAAGCCAGTGATGAGCAATTAATAGCATATTTGGACTAAATTGGCTGCTGTCCGTATAGCTGCTGAAGAAAAGATAGAAATATTTTATTTGCAGCACCCAGAATGCAATAAAATTGTTGTGGCCTGGTCACATGTCGATTTGTGTTGAATATGCCTTGCAGCTTGTTGCTTTGTCACAGGTTGTCTGAACATGTTATTACAAAGTCACTGCACATTTCAATAAACCCATCTGTGGGCCTGACACACCGTATTTAGCAGCAATTTATGCAAATCTATTGAACAGCACTTGACTTGTTTTAATCTGTAATCTTCGTAAATATCACAGTGAATTTAGAAAAATTGCTGCAACACAACATTTTGCATCC
The DNA here is from genome assembly GCA_028566105.1 of Hypoplectrus providencianus. Lineage (NCBI taxonomy): Eukaryota > Metazoa > Chordata > Actinopteri > Perciformes > Serranidae > Hypoplectrus > Hypoplectrus providencianus. The sequence goes on along the minus strand of JAOWBC010000812.1, from coordinate 904,568 downwards.
AAAACAGTAATTTTTCCCCCTCTAGTTTATTCGTTTAGGTAATTAGCATTAAATTAAGTGCAGTTGTGTCTAAAGGAAATGTCATCAGATTTTCAGGTTGTTGTGTTTTTTTTTTTAACCCAAGTATTGTACAGTTTGAAATTTTATCAGGCAAAGTTGTTACTATTAATCATGAAGGGAGCATGAGTGTGTGAACCAGACTTTATGGCATCCAACTAACAAGTTGTTGATAGATTACACTTAAAATTCCTAATGCCAGCCTCATGGGGGCGCTGCAGAAAAATCAGAGGATCACCAAAGACAGGAGAAGATATCCTGCTGAGGACACAGATTTACAATTTCATGGCAATCCATCCAGGGAATGTTGAGATACTCCAATGTTAAAACCAAATCTCCTGCTCTCTGCTTCATATAAGAAATAAATACAGAATCACCTCCATGTTTTTTATATCTCAACCAATCAGAAAAGTTATTAGATAACATCCATGCCTGTTAAAGCTCATGTAGCCAGACTGATTTGGAAGTTGCTTCAAATTCTAAAACACTGGATGATTTGCACACATCTCTTGTTGTTTCAAGGTGGGCACCAGAGATTACTGTCCTCCTCTGCTTCTAACATATGGCGTTAAATTAAAGGAAAAATAAGTTTACTTTGTTTTTGATATTTTTATACAGTTTTCAATATGTATGGTGTGCTTAGTGTTTTATTCCTTGCTGCTGCTGTCACATAGCAATTTCCCAGTTTGGGATCAATCAATATATCTATATAAATGTGTTTCACAGAGCGTTATGATGTCTCAGTGGAGTTGACCTTTGATATAAAAAATATTGTTGCCTAATCATATAAATTGGGTGTAGTTATATCTTGATAAATGGCTTAAAGCCTTTTTTGTGAGGTCACAGTGACCTTGAACTTTAAAAATAAGCAGAAATTGGTAGTAATTTTTTTTTTTAATTCCCTCAAGGTGTTTCTGTTGTAGATTATCAGCAAAAAGATGAAGTACAGTGAACTTCACCTTTAACCAGCGAATCTAATCAGTTCATCTTTAAGTCCAAGTGGATATTTGCAATGAATTTGGAAAAAAAAAAAAAGTGTTTGTAGGATATATTCAGGAAAATGTTTTTTTAAATTGAATTTTATTCACAGATCATTTTAGATTTGATATTTTCCCATCTTAATCAGATGGATTTTAAATGTTCCTGTTCCATTAGAGCCTCATTAAGAGAAACCATCAATTACAGGCCGCAGGCTACTCTTCTCAAAGGTCGCCGCTTTGATCCCACCGTGGCTCTGCCACTGATTTACCTGACCAGGAGCATAAACGCCTTTAACATTCACTGGAAGTCGTCCTGGATAACTTAACTTATGCAAATATGTGATCACAGTGACTGTTTAATAAATTATGTTCAAGTCACAGATGGAAACTGTCAGATGTCCCCTTCAGAGAAGACATTTGGTTTGTTATAACGGCCACCAGAGGAAATAAGTTGTCAGAATGCAGATTGCTTCATTTTCATCCCCTCAAATTGTAAATATTGATTTTTTTTTCATAGAAAATATCCATATAGATTAGTTTATATGCCTGAAAGTGTAGTGTAATATTGTAATCAGCTGAAGGATTATAAACTATGTAAAAATATTTCCATCTAGTGGACAAATGAAGTTACTACATGTATTACACCCAATTGATTGTTGCAAAAGTAACAACTGCAGGGTCCCAACAAACATTTTTTAAAACAAGACAAAAGCACAAAGTAACATAAAGATGTGTTTATTTTAATATGAATAAATAGTGAGCATTGTGATATATTATGCAATTCATTAAGGTGGAAATAATTTAAATTAAGTGTCCATCTTTTAAAAAGTGTTTTTCACTAGGTTGTATTGTGCTCTTGTGCAAATCAGCATCGTGTGTCTTTTCTGCAACTTCCTGCAGACAAAAAAGGAAAACATTGCACTACATGTTAAGCATTTCATTTGTATTGAATTCATTGTAAAAAAAAAAAGAAAAAGAAAAAAAATGCTCTTTTTAAAAGAGATTCTCCTTGCAAGCTATGAATTGAAAAAAACTAGGCATGACAATCTGTAATAATGAAGTGAAATTAATAAAGGTAAGTGATCATTTACAAAAGCTCAAAGAGGGAGCTTTCTGAATGCATTTTCTCAATTTCTGGAGACATTTCAGTATAAACTTCATTCCAATCTTCTCCTTTTAGTGCCCGGATTTATGGACATCTCATATCTATTCATATTTTCATACATCTGAAGGTTCTCTTGCTTTTCTGTGTAAATCTTGATTTAAATGGGCGATATAAAGCTGATTTAATTTATAAGTACAGTCAAAAAAAGTGAAATGGCAAAACCAAACCTTGTGATTGTGGTTGTGATTTCTTGTGTTTGTTAAAACGTGGTGATCTGGCTTCATTCTTGGAGCCGTCACTGTCAGGGTTTGGGATCATGGCTTTCCATGATTTATCTATCAGATGAGAAGTTACAGAGAGGCATATTAAGAGGAATACTTCACCTGAAAAATGATCAGTTGCATTGGAATTACTGTATGTAATTACATTCAATAGCTTTAGAAAGTTTTGAAATTACAGAATCTGAAAAGTGGGAAAATTCTCGATAAAAGCAAAGGAGTACAGTTTTATTAAACACACACACACACACAAAAAAAACACCCTAAAACACACATTGTTTTTGTCAATAATTTAAAAACCACCTCAAGAGGTATTATTTCTGCTGCTCTCATACTAAATCAAATATTTTAAAACAAAATTAATTATGACTGTAAATTCAATAAAATTTACCACAAAAGGCAAGTTAGCAGCTTGCCCATTCAGCTAGAATTTGGGATAAGCAAGCATGAAACAAGACCGAAATCTAGCTGCTCAGCACTTCTGCATCATAACACATCCCTCAAATAGCAGCTAACGGACACTTTCATCAACGATGATCCATTCAAGGGGTGTCAGAGTTCAAATCTGATATATTGATATTGCCTGTACAATCACTAAAAAATCCAGAGGGTCTAATTTTGTTCATCCAGTTGGTTGATGGGTACTTCTGAAGCAACAAAACTTTTATGTAGTTTTGCTGTTAAACCTGGCTCTCATTTAATTTAATTCAAGGATTAACTACAATTTCAGATTCTTCATTTCAAGGTAAAAACTGATATTAGATGTAATCATTTTTGAGGGTAACATTATTTTAAATGCTTCAAAACTATATTAAATTAAAAAAAATAAAAAACAACAACATTTGCCTACCAGTTTGCCATCTGTGTGTCAGGTAGATCTGATCCATCGCCCTCCACTTGTCCTGGAGGGAAAATGGCATGGTGCAGTTCTCGTCCATCTCTCGGATGGTGTTGCCGTGAGGACAGTGTCGCAACCTCTCCCATGCAACTGACTCACTGCACGCGCAGTTCCTCTCCCTCAGCTTTGGGTACATTGCCACAGGACATTTCTCCACATTCTGCTTGGACACCAGAGGCCTCTTGAGATCGCTGAGCTTCCTGGGATGATCGGCCGCCCTCCAGTTTGAGCTGATGCGACACGAGCTGTTCTCTGAAGACTCTCCCTCTGTGTCGTGTCCGTGCTGAGAGCCACGGACATCAGGGATGGAGGTTTTTCTCGTGGGTCTTTTGTTGGTGTGAGATTTACAGGTTTCACATGTCGGTAAGTCATTCCACGGCTGGAAAGGAGCAGCTTTTCTTTTTAAGGTGCGACCGTCGAGTCCTGGACTGGCAGAAGGGCAGATCCCACTTTTTGCCAGACATCTGGAGCAAAGTCGCTCCCTCTTGGATGCATATGGGACAAATGCGTTCTCGTTAAAGCTTCTGTTGAGGCAGCACTCGTGGTCAGAGAGGCTTCGCCGATCCACCTTGCCTTTAGGTTTGTACCGCTCTTTTGACTTTCGAATGGTTGGCTGCTCTTTGTACTCAAGGTCTAGTTTCCTTCTTCTCGTGGGCACGTCCAACCCTCGGCTGCTCAGAGGTCGGGTCTGCTTCTTCGGAGTCGGTGGCATCTTGTTGCAATAGTAGACGTTATCAAAGTCTGCAAGCCAGCTGGCTGAAGGGAGGTAGGCGGGCAGTGACTCGAATGACGTGTCCTGGTGATCCTGGAGAGTTGTTTCCCGTCTATGAAGGTTCCTATCAGCCAAAGGGGGCGAATGATACAATGCCGAATTGGGTGCAGGAGAAACCTCTTCTGTGGGTGTCATCTCCTTCAAATGAGTTTCTTCTGCAGCTGAAACACCAATTATAGGGTAGATATCAGCTTCAGCCACCATCTCATCCCCAGGAACCTCCTCCAATGTGGGGACTATGTCCTCTAGCTCATCCTCTGCCACCGGAGGCACCTCAATCATGGGGACCACATCTTCTGTCAAAGCTTCACCTCTTGCTGTCAGCACGTCCATTGAGGGAACTACACCAACTAGTGTTTCATCATTTTGGATCAGTGATTCAGGAGAAGGAATCAGCGTCTCCTCCATTGACCAGACTGTGGATTCCATCCTCCACAGCTCGTCCAGATACTTGGGATCAAAGGGCAGGCGAACGACTTTGAAGCGGAAATTCTTGGATGGCGTACTAAGATCGTTCTCCTCGCTTGTCTCCTGAACGTTGGCAAGAGCTGCTACATCTGAGACAACACCTACAGGGTCCGTCTGGCTCTTACACTCCTCCAGAGCAGGAATCTTCTCACTGTTGTTGTTTGGCGTCCCTACTAACAGGATGTCAGGACAAGCTTGGAGTGCCTGCTCAGACTGATCTGCAGAACGTCGCGGTCCCTCGTCCTGCAGCACACGACCCTGGAGGACAGAACTACTGCACTGGACCACATCTTGGGAAAAGCGGCGGGACACTTCTGCCGTCTCATGAGAGTGCAGAAGTTGCAGTCCCACCGGCGTTGTGCAGCATTCAATCCTCACCTCCTCTGTCTGAATCACAAAGCTGCCATTCGTTGGTTTCCTTGTGGTGGAAGAAGGCGCCATGTCCTCCAGAGAATGATCCCCCTTCTGCACGGCTGGTGAGAGCTGCGGTTTTGGTGGGACAACATTGTCGCTGCTGTGGACTGCGAGACCACCTGGGGCCTCTCGGTTGCTGGGCCCTGGAGTGCTGGTCCTCTGCTGAGCTGCAGACAGCGGATCAGTTTGAACCTCGGAGCTCGTCATTTCTCTCGTCTGGCTGTTGTGCTGGTAGCGGAACCTGCGGGATTGGTAGGCCATGGTCTGGTAATACTGAGGGTTGAGCATGCGTCTATAGTCCATCAGATGGAGGTGGGTGTGAGGTAGAACAAACCCAGGTGGCTCAATGTACGGATTTGGCTGATAGTGGGGCATCACAGGCATGCTGTATCCTTTAATTGTGGAAGAAATAGTGGAATATTCAGTCTACAGCCAAACATACTGATACATACATTTTTTACATGGTAGAATTTTCACAATCTTAGATCAGCATGCGAACATTTTCTAATTTCAACTCAGAATAGTTCAGCTAGGGCTAATGGGAATGTCATTCATTTTGTAGGTATTTGGTCATAAAGGATTGGACTAATTTAATTTTTACACAGAGATACGAAACTGGAATACGATTTGAGTCATTATTAAATTAATAAATATAACACTAAAATAAATGTGGTTGTAAAAATGTTAAAAGGAAATTCATTGTCAAATAAATATCCTGATAAGTCTTTCGAAAGATATAAACAGTAGTTTTAAAATGTAAAATGTATTTTTTGTTTTGTCTTATTTATTTAAGGATGTAATTTACAACAATATGCATTTTATTTATGTGTGAAATTTACATAAATGGCATTTCACATGTTGATTATGAGCTGAAAAGTTGTCAGTTCAACAAATTTGGAAAAATAATGCAAAAAAAAAAAAAAAAAATCATGCACCAAAATATTTGAAGGCATGACAGCTAAGTGAAACAGGTTCTATGGGAGGACTTCATTTAAAAGCATTTCACTATATTAATGCACTGCATTAAACACAAAAGTTCCTCTAAAACCAGTTACTGGCACCAAAAGAAACATAGATTTTGTCTGTTTTGTTCTTACCTAAACCAGGGTAGCCATAGTAGGGGTTGTAGGATACAGGCATGGGCACCGGCACAGGCCATTGCATGCTCTGCATGGGCATGCATGGCTGTGAGGGCTGGATGTAGAAGAAAGGTTTGGGATGGTGCTGCTGGTGCTGCTCCTCAGGACGTGGAGCTCCTGAAGGACCTGGAGCCGACTGATGGTGTCCCTGAGCCTGTTGAGCTCCTCCATATGGTGGGTTTGGACCGTGAGGGCCCAGTCCGTGAGACTGTTGGAAGCTAGATGTGGCTGTTTCCATGTCTGACAAAGAGACAAAAAGCAAATTCAGAAAACTGTTTGAACGTTTTCCTGTTTTGTCTATTGTAAAATATCAAAGTGAGTTTTTTTCTGACACGGAACAAAAAAAGGAGGTTACAACTGACAAACTGACTCAGCTTTCAAAGTATTTGGGAGTAAATTGGGAATCAAAGGTGTTGACTAAGGAGACAGAAGAGCTTGTCAAATGCTGCACTGATTGGCTGGATTCTGGTTCCAGGTGACACCAATCCACCAAGGTCCAATTAGAGTTTGACAACCTTCTTTTAAGGCCAGTCAATTTTCTTTTGTTTCCTGCTGATTCCCTCCCAATGAGGTGCATCAGCTCACCTGAGGAAAAGAAGACAAAAGATCAGAGATAGATGAGAAAAGTATAAGGCAGACGAGAAACTTATCGGCTTTAATTAAGAAAACAGACCTGCAGCTTGTCTAGTTAGTTGCACAGACTGCAGATATGTGGCTCAGTGTGGTACCTCCTGTTATTATTGCATCTTTGTGAGGCTCTTGTTCTTGAGTTTCCTCTCATTTGCAGGTTATCAGAGCTAAAATGCAAATCACATATTTACAGAACCTGTGCTTAGGTGGTGGTTTGACCCCTGAAGAGACAATTATGAGCTTGTTTTGTAGCCTGGAACAGCAGTTATAGATTGGATGATGTGTGAAGTATAAACATACTTTATGAGTTTGGCTTGTTGACTTGTGGTTTTATAATCAGTACTATTGTTTCATGAGGTTTTTTGTGCTAAGATTCTGGCCTGCGTGCTTCCACAAAAACATCCTTTTCTAAGCGCCCATTAACACGCAAAAATAATCAAATAAGAGCGTCTCAACTATTTTTCAGTCTATGTGAAATCATTTTCTAAATAGACAATTGAAACAGGAAATAGATAAAAGTGCCTAATGGGATCAAAACTCACAAAACAATATTGTCTTTGATAAAAGACAATATCCACACATTTAAGTGGCAGAAATGAACTAAATTTCTGCTTTAAAAATTACTATGTGGTATGATTCTGTTTATTTTTCTATAAAACAAATGAAATGCCAAGGGATTTTTCAGATTTTTCCTGTTTTTCATTAAATAATCTTGCTTCAGAATGAATGGAAAGATTGGACTGTACATGCATGTCCTCTACAAAGCTCAAAAAAAGTATTTCAGATTTACTTTAATCTTGGCAGATGTTTTGCCAAGAAGTGCAAAAGGGAGTACAATTTCAATTTAGTGCTTTTAGGCCAGATGGTGGCTGTATTCCATTTTCCAAATCGGTTTTTTAACAGCTCCTGGAACAATTGTCACACAATTGTGTACAATACATGTCTGGACCAAGCCAGAAAAGCATGTTTCAAATATGTCTGGGTGAAATCAGAAAAAAATTTGGAGCAATTTGAACAGCAGGTGGGTTTGCTGCCATATCATGTCCATGAAGTCTCTTTACAAAAAAAACAACAAAACAATCCAAGACAATTGATGTTTGAAGATTTGTCACATGCCATGGTTATCATTTCTGTATTTCAGATTCCCTGATGATGAAATAAGTTGTGGTAAATTACCTCCTATAAAATGGCTAATCCCAGCATTATGTGCAAGATGTAAAAAAATTAAAAACAAATGTTAAATGATTATTTTTATTGGACTGGCCCCAAACTGTGGCACACCATCATCTCCAACTCAACCTTTCAGACCATTTGCCTGTTTGTGAAATTCATAAATATCATGAAAAGTGTAAGGCAGTACTGCAGAAACTTTATACATTTTTTTTTTTTTACCTTTATCTTAAACATAAAGACACTTCATTGTGCAGTGCATTTCACCTGGTGCATCCAAATATTTTTAAACACATTCTGAAACAATTACACCTTTTGGGGGGTACCTGAGAAAGAAAGAAAAGAATTCATTAAGAATTAACCATGCAATGACATTTCATCTAAAAATAAAGTACATAAAGATGTTTTCTTTTGTGCAGAGCTGTGTACATTTCACTTACAGTTCAACACACTTTGGGGACATTAACATCTTGGTTCTCTCATCGTAGAGCCTGAGAAAAAACAAAAAAAAACCCATAAGATTTAAAAAAGTGTAAAATATTGGTGAGTGTTTTCAGTCCTGCTACATTAACCTCTCTCCCAGTGCAAGGGTGGTGGCTCATCATCATTGTCCTCGTCTCTTGGTCTATGGTACATCACTTTCCTCTGAGTGCTCATCTCTTTGGAAAGACAAGAATCATGTTATATTAATTAATCATTAATCTTTCTTTAACAAAAAACACTATTTTTCACAAATTGACTGCTTTAAATATAAAGAATACAAATGATAATTCTCTTCATATTCAGTAAACAACTAAGATTCTAAAATTTGAGAACCATTATTTGCGCCATATATTTTACGCAACTTAAAGCAAATATAAAGCAATATGTACATAATGGAAAGATTGACTACATCCCATGTTTTTGGCTTGGGTGGTTCCATCTTAGCATTATACAAACAAAAAAAACAACAAAAGTCTCAAACAAAAAAGACAAAAAATGTCTAACACATAAAAAGGGGTAAAATTAATATAGACTTAGACTTAACCAAACTGCTCCAACTTGGCTGCAAAACTAACTATACTCCATGCGCTGTTTGTCAGGTGAATGGATGGCTTTTGTTACATTTTGAGTGGGCTTATTTTGGCAAATTTCCTCATCGTTTGACAGGCACAGCTTTCACCCTATAGGGGGCTGAAATTTGGCATGGAGGACAAATTTGTGTAACAGGTGTTTGTTTTCATGCCAGTTGGCTGTGGGGGTTTGGCAGTGGGAGTGGCCTAATCAAAAAAAGCACACAACACATTACCAAACATTTCAGAAAAGACAAGAAAAATAAATAATTTTGGGGGGTTAATTTACATTAAATAATCACTTAACCCCTCCTTTTAAAGTTTCCTTTGTTTTAAGAAGTTGGAACTTGGAGTTTGAGAACTTTTCATGCTATAGGATCCTGCTGATTTTAATACATTTGCTTTAAAATATCAGTTCCAAGCTGATCATAGCAGTTTCCATATTTCAAACAGTTAACAGTAAAGGATTGAAAAACACAAAAAAGCCCAAGGGATTATTTCTATCATGGTCTAATAATGGGATATAATACAATGTCTTTGAAACCATGAATGAAGAATTTCATGCACCTAAGTGGTTGCAGCGATTGCAAATTTGGCTTGTTCCTACAAAACTTCCTAGAAATGTGTGAGTGCCCAAATCCAACCTTGTCGTTGCAGAGGGGCTGGCTGTCTCCTCCTGGGAATCACGTCTCCGTCTCCCCACCTGCCCTGCTCTGACGTGGTCAGATCTTCTCTGCAGAGTCTGTCTGTGAAGCACATTTGGAACATATTTCTAACATGATATGAAGATATCAAAAAAGAGGAAGTCTTTGCAGAGAATTACCCTGACATGTTCTGCACTGCAGCTCACTTATAGTCATCTCTCCGAGCTCAACATCAGCCGGCTCCTGTGTGCAAACATTGTGACTTTCCTCCTGGTTCACTGGATTGAGGGGATCTTTGAATTGGCCTTTTTTATACCAAGGTTTGGCAGCATGTCTTGAAGGGGCAGAGTGAGGCTTCCTGTGAGCTGAATGCTTCCTCACAACCACTCTGACAGGCTGCTCACACCCTCTTCCATACCTGCTGTCCTCCTCAGAGTCTCCAGCTTCATCCCTGTACATCTTGGAGACTTTGCCCCTTGCTGCACCTTTCACAAGGCTTTTCCCACAGCAGGCGCACATGAACCTCTTTGAACCTGGCAGCCATACTTCTTCTACTCCTTCAGCAGCTTTTGGAGAGCCGCTGGCAACCTCTGCGAGCCTCCTGCTTGCGTACACGTGTTTGGGGAAGAAGTCTGCATCGTCTAGATCTGTGGAGAACATCTCATCTCGGGAGGAAAGCTCGTCCAGAGACGGACTGAGAACGCTCATCCGCTCATGGGTGGTCTGCATGGACAGGTAATTGTAGTAATAGGGGGCAGTCGGGGAGGAGAGACGTGCCGCTCCAGCATCTGCAGGAGTCAAAACGCTGTCAAAAGGCAGCTTGAGGATCTGGTAGCCTGGATCAGCTTTCTGATCCATCTTTGAGACTTCTTCACATTTAGAATCTTTAAGTGCTGTTTGAATGGAGGCAGAGGTAGATGACTGGAGGCCTGGATCCACTTTCTGCCCCAGAAACTCTTCAGCGTCACATTTTGGAACATTTTGATCAGCCGCTTCAATATCTGACTGGACATCTGCGAGGAACTGTTCCTTTTCTGCTGGCTGCTCCAGTTCAGAACACTCTTCGTGAATGGATGAGCTATCAAGGGGCAACTCTTCCTCCAGTCCTGCAGACCAGCACCCTGTAGGACTCAGGACGTCTAGACTCCTTTGGCTGGACTCGCCGTCGTACACAGCTGTTGTGGAGTCGCTGAAGGTCACAGCTGGAGAATCATCAGGCACTGAGGGCAGCGTGTGACCCTGCACTTCACTTTTCTTCTCCTCTCCTGGAGAAAACATCCCCGAGGACTGAGAGGCAACACCTGAGTCGAGCTCTCTCCCGGTGCCCTGCAGCTCATTGGCTCGGATTTTATCCAAGCACTCGATGAGCTTGGTTATTGCGTCACTGGGGTCGGTTTGAGCCTCTGAGCAGGCCATTTCAGGACGCCCCGGTGGCTGTGGGGGATGCTGCTGCTGCTGGTAACGAGGAGCATCATTCCATGAAGGGGCGTGGAAGCGAGGCTCAAATATTCTTCTGTAATCCATCGGATATATCGGGGCATGTGGGAGAAAAAACCCTGGATACTGCATGTACTGGTATGGGGGCATGCAGGGACGGGCGAAATTAAAACCTGGGAAATAGAGGCAAAAATACACATAAGTGAAGTCAGTCAATACTGGTTGTACATTTTTGCTACTTTTTATTGTACTTTTAACTGCACTACATTTATTTGATAACCTCATTACTTTGCAAGTCAAGATATAAAATATACAGAACATAGTTAAGGAGGAATTTAGAAATACATTTTAAAAAGCTCCACATTAACCAGCTTCAACATGAAATAAGATCTTATATGCAATATGCATTATTATGCAATGGACTTTTTTGCAAGAAAAGATAGTTTGTGAATACTTTTGTGCCCTTAGTCATTGAGAAGATATCTTACTTGAGTTAAAGAAACATAACGTAGTGCAGAAACACACCTCCTGCATTCAAATTGTACTAGTAAAAATATATGGTATTATCAAAAATTACAAAGTATTTAATATTCCTAATGACCCATTTCAAATGAAGGTATATTACACCACTGCATTAGAATGATTCATGCATCTATCACTTTGATGTTGCAGCTGGAAATGTAGGCCTCATTTTAGTGACTTTATATACTTCTTGCTAGTTTAATTTATGATACGACATAAGTTATTTTGTGTAAATAATCTTAAATAGAGTAAATTAGAGCAAGAGAAATAAAGTCCAGTAAAAGGGTATATTACTTCTCTCTGAGATGTAGCAGAGGGAAGTAATATAAAATAGAAAAAATATGAAGTCTAAAGTATCTAAAGTTGTTCTTAAATACGGTATAGTACTTGAGTAAATCTGCAAATGATTTTCCACCACTGCTTCTGTTTATATAAGGTTTTGAATACTGGAATTTAAGTGGTAACAGAATTTCTACACCCTGGTATTGTGACTTTTACTACTTAATTGCCTACAGACGCCTCAGTGATAGAAATACAATGGAATTATATATATATATATATATATATATACACACACACACACACACACAGAGAGTTTAATAATCTTGGTACCTCCAGGCATACCGTAGTGATTGTAAGGGTTGTTCATCTGCCAGTGCTGGTAGAGGTAGTAAGGTTGAGATGGCGGCTGGACGTAGAAAAAAGGTCTGGGATGTTGAGCTCTCTGCTGCCCAAATGTCTGTGGCTGTTTGCTTCCATCTACAAGAAACAGCTCTTGTCATTATTTTCACACAAATATACATATTTTGCAAATTCAGAAGAGTATACGTTTTACGTTTGCATTGCTAACATGCTACTAAATCAAAAGAAATCTTTACCGTCCATTTTCTTTCACGTGCTTGCTCAACCTGTCCGAAATAAAATACCGCAAAGGGGTGAAAACAACGAAACCAAAACAAAACCAGGCTTCGAGATATTAAAGTCGTGTTTTACAGTCAACCTTTTTTCACCATAAACAAACAGAGGTACAACCGCTTTTTCCTTCTCAGGGCCACATGATGTTCTGCTTACAACAGCCGCAGCGGCTCTGCTAATTAGTCGTATAGGAAACACCTGCTGCTGCTGCTGCTGCTGCTGCTGTTTCTGCTGCTGCAAGACCCATTAGCTCCACTGGCGTCTGTTCTACCTGGGTAGAATGCCTGCAACAAAAAAAGTTGTGCAACTGATAGATTGTTAAGAAAAAAGATAGGGAAACCAACAGCAAATACAAAACATAATGTGTTGTATCTTATTTTTATTTATCTTTGTGGGAATATTTTGGTATCTGAAAAAGTAAAATATGTGTCTGTGATGTAGCTGTTCGAGGTATAAAAGTGCATTAAATATAAATACTTATTTCCGAGTTCCACAAATTCGGACTTTAAGTATAAAGCTCTCTATATAGTTACCTTTAAGTAGCCATAATTTATTTAATTCCATAACTGAAAACCGCCGTAAATTAAAATACATGTTTAATTGTATTAATTAACATACTGTATGCCAGTTGATGTGCCTTTGTTTGTCCACCAGCTATCGCTATTCTTCTCTACAAACAGGACAGGCCACCGAGTTCGGGCGCATGCGCAGTATCCTCATTTGGCCTCTGGTCTTTCAGGCGCTTATGATGCGCTGAAAGGTTGTCCGCTGCTCTGCTCTTCTACACAACTGTTTAATATCTAAATTCGGCTTGAGGAGCTTACTTGACACTTTTCTTCTGACGGGAAAAGCCATCGCGACCGTTCACTGTGCGTGGAGTCCGCCTACAGTCACTGTAAGGACGCGTAGATCTTGATTGTCTGAGTGGTTAACTTGAAAAGTGGCTCTAGCTTGGGTTTATTTAGCTCGTTGTTAGCCTGCTAGCGAGCATGACCGCTCTCTAAATGATGTTGCTTCAGGGGGGTTCCTACCAATTTTATCATTTCTGGAACGATTTCACAGCTTAGGTGAGAATGTTAGACGCTTGACTTTCCAACAAACAGCTAAAATGTACCACCAGTATGGGGCTAGCTGCTGCGTTACCCCGGAACTGTAGAGCTAAAGTTGCTAACTTGCCGCGAGTGGCAATCAAGCAAGTGTTGAGCTAACGATATAGCATTACATCGTAGCTAACTGGTATCAGACAGCCGACCGTAGATGATGATGCTTAAATGTGTATTTTGAAAAACAGCTACGCATGTGATTGTGTTATGGTTTGTTCAGTTCGTTAGTAAACACCAGCAAAGATGTGCGTTTAGCAACAGGCCCGCATGTCTAATGTTACTTGTCATGTTTTAGATAGCAGTCAGGGTTTGTTTTGGACATGGTGGTTAACGGTAACATGCTAACGTTTCCAAGCCAGCCAGCATCGGGTAAATCATGTAAAACAGAAGCGGAAACAAATTTAAAAAATGATGGCATTTAGTCCCACAAGTAAGCCATTAGGTAGCAGGTTGTTGAGGGTTAAATACGTCGCAAAATGAGTATCGTTAGCTCGCTGTATAGCTAGTCGGTTATTAGCGGTTTTGAAGATGATGTATGTAGGTGGATAAATGTTAAGCTAATATTTGCCCATAGGCTTCCATAAATGTGATATAATGTAACTTTTTAGGTACATTTGCTTCACTTGACAGGGTGGTGGAAATCATTGATTACACTTTAGTTTAAAAAGTTTTGACTAATCGGCTTAATCCTCTTAAAATAATATTGATGGATGCAAGGTCTACTTACAAACAGGTGACACATATGTTAGAACTGAAATTGTTGAGGTAAAGGGATGTTACGAAAAATTACAAATTAGTGGCATTTAATACATATGGAAAAGCTTCAAGACTCTTCACTATAATACACTATAATATGGTATTGCCATGGTCTAAATTGTTTTAACTGAACTGATCAAAACCACTAAAGATTAATCAATATTGGATTCTCAGCCAAATATAGACAGGTGGTGCGTTTGTTACAATTGAACTTTGTTGTGGAATTATCTCACCATAAACATGACTACTTTCATATGATCAGGAAATTAATGGGTCAATATAGTGTATGTGCTGTTTATAAATAGAACATTTATTTAGATTGTAATGTGTGACAAAAGATATAAAAAGTTCTTGAATTTGGATTTGGAGAAGGAAACCTACCTTTTCTGCTAGGGCAAATGTTGCACTTTTGCTTCCGCTATATGTATCTTCTAGTTATATACAGATTAGTTTTTCATCCTGTTGCTTCCTGTCTTGTAAAAACTGTGTAAACTCCAGATGTGTCGTGATAAACTCACTCTTTTTTAGACTCCAATTTTTTTAGAGTTAAAATTTACTTAAAATCACTCTATAATCAGGTAGAAAATACACATTAATGCAATGAAAAAAATAATCCCAAAACAATTTGTGAAATCTTTAAACACTGAGAGGGAACATTTTTCTGTGCAGTCAAAATTTTTAAGATATTTTGCTGATACATACTTTTACTTAAGGGGATTTGAATCCAGGACTTTTCCTACTGCGGAGGACCCAAATACTTCTACTACTAGAAACTAGACAACATACTGCAATATCAGACATCATAGAAGCTTACTGAATTAAGCTAATGCATTTCAACATTTTAATTTCTTTGAGTGCCTCCTTATGTGTAGTGAAGGAAGTTAAATTTGGTAGTGTTAAAATGCCAGCAAGCTGCTCACGCTAACCTCACAGAATTTGAAGATATTCTAAATCTCATGTTGACAGCTGTCACAGGGCGTGTTAACACCATGAGTGCTAAGGCAAATAGATGACACCAGATCGGAGGTTGTCTCGGATGGTAGCTGGTATCAGCATCCAGCAGATCTGATTCAGTGTGGTGGGGAGACGGTTGTGAAATTCAATTCAATTCCACACACTTTCATCTGATTGGTTGAAAATAAAACAGATTATTATTGGAATTTCCCTGCTGTTATAAAAGTATCTCCCCAGTGCTTCATTGAAAATAGGCTGTCATGGTCCACAGTCGTATTATAGGTCTTGTGGCTTAAAGCTCTGCAGCTTGAAGACATTGGTGGTAAAAGTGGCTTAATGGCTCTGACTGTGTCATGGTAACCTGCCAAAAAGCCCAATGTCATTTAGGATGTGAGCAGGGGAGCTCAAGACTTGCAGCCAAAAGCATGATGTGTTTTTGTTTTCTTGCTTGAATGAAACATTTAATTATATTTTTCTCTTTTCCCCCATCAACATCTGACCAACTTTACTGCAGGGCTCTCCTTCAAGACATAAAATATTGTCGTGTAAACAGTGTTTCTCTTTAGTTGCAGAGGAGCATACACAGAAATAGCCTAATTTAATTAAAATGGAACGTTTGACTTTGGGCACCACATTGTTGGCCTTTTTAAGCATGTGTTCCCAAAGTATGAATATCTTAAATTTTACAATAAATGTCAACTTCTATAGTATCACTTGTTGTGGCACACAAAGGGTCTGACCTCTGTTTCCTAAATAGTTAAAATGAGACAATTACAGTGATGCTGTTGTTAAATTTTGGCCTGGTATTGCATTAAAAAAACTTCAGGGAAATTGTTGTGGCTTAATGTGAAGTTTTGGAATCTTTAGTAATGAGCCAGGTTCTGCACGATAACACAAAAGGAATAGCAAGTGCTGTTTTCTCATTTTAAAGGTTTTCAGTATGTTTGCTGCCTTGACAAGCCCAGAAATACAGCTGCACAATTAATCAACATTTAATACTAATGGTGATATGCAAAACAAAGAAATCATCAAAATATGGTTAAGATGGTTATGATTATGGAGTGTCAAAATACAAATTAGTAAGTAATGTGCTGCTACAAAATGTCCATACTGAAATGCTTCACACAATGTTCATTTAGATAATTTCCAATGAAAATGAGAGTAATGATGGAAAAATGATTACAATAGAATAATTAGAATAACATTTTTTTTTCAATTTTTGTTCTGCTAGTTCCCATAGACTCTAATGCCATTGCTGCTCTTTTTGTTTTTCTCCTGTGTTTTTTCAGACAAGCACTGATGTAGCAGTGTTGCGACAGTTGTGGTGCTCTCCCTCTACCTCCAGTCCCCAGTGCCTGACTGCATGACCTCAGACGAGAGAGAGAGAGAGATCCATGAGGAGAAGCAGCCCCTTCCTAACCCAGGACCCCTTTCCTCTGGACTCCTGACTGCAACATTCATTAGCAATCTTAGCTTTCAGCTTATCCCCAGCAGAAGAAACCATTTTTTCCCCCCACATCGGAGTTGAACACCTCCACTTGGTGTCAGTGGAGGTGTTGAAGAGCTGCCCGCCCATCCCACCCAGTTATCCTCTTGAATCTTTAAAGAATATTTTTCTCCTGGTTGGCTTGAGCCCGGTTCTGCCGGCCGTGGGACTTTTCAAAACTGGGGCGCGATTCATGGGATGCAACCATGTCGGATCTCAGTGAGCGCAGGCCGGTCAACACGGACTACGCTGTCTCCCTGCTGGAGCAGCTCAAGTTCTTTTACGAACAGAAATTACTAACTGACGTTGTGCTGCTGGTGGAGGACACAGAGTTCCCATGTCACAAGATGGTTCTGGCCACATGTAGCTCCTATTTCAGGTGAGTGCTGTGGGTGTGGAGTAACTTATGTCGTATGTTGGGCGATTTCAGTTTTTTGATGGCCTTGTGTTGATTGTTACTTTGCTTTGTGTGGTGCAGCCTGTCTGAATCTGTCTCCTACAGTTTCAATGAATAATGCACCGATACAGTGTTGGGTTTATGTCTTTTAAGACGGCAATTATTCTTGTCAGTCCCATTGGTATGCTGTCATTATGTAGTGCGGTTGTTATGTCTGTAAGGGCTCACCTCCTACAGTTACAATGAATAATGCACCATGTCGTAGAGCAAGTGTTATCCACTCTATACATGGAGGTTGGAAAACAAGGGGATGGTGTTTCCTTGAAAGCTGGGGGTTGTGTCGCCCCCTCTGCACCAGTTATTCCATCTCTGATATATCTCTTGTGGAACAAATGAAGCAATCTCTAACCTGTAGTTCTGCAGACGTATCCCTCAAGGCCCTTGGGAGGCCTCATTTGTACGCACAACATTGCATAATGAAATGTGTGCACTGCAGTGAATATGACAGAGAAGCAGCCTTGGCTCTGGGAAGAGTCCATCTGTACTTGACAGGAGCTCATGCTGCATTTGAACACAACTCTCTGTCTCACCCCCCTCCGTCCGTCTTCTCACACTCGCGCATGCATTCCAAGAAAAGGTCCCGACAACTTGATGCCTCTCTCACACCCACCTCTCCGCGATCTTCCCCACTGTTTCCCACACACTCGTTATCTGGTGCGAACATGCAAAGCATTTCCCCTGCAGGGTTCAGAGGTGTCGCAGCTCTTCCTCTAAACTGCTACTCCTTCCTTTTTCTTTCTGCCTCTCTTTCCACCTCCCCTCTGCTTGCAACGTTTTGCTTCAGCAAGAGGGGAGAGACTCTGGGGAGAGCCTGTGTTTGGAGGGGAAAGTCTGGTCACGTAGGTTTTGGTGAGAGATGGAGAGAAAGAGAGGAAAAAGAGGGAGGGGGTGCAGGGGTATGCCTGCAGGGTTGTGTAATACGCCCTGGCAGGTTTAGCCCCCGTTGTGAGCAACACACAGTCACACACCCCAAAAACCCATACAGGAGGGCAGAGCTTTTTGTCAGACAAATTATTTTTAAAGAGTCGCATTGCAAGTGACAGTTATTGTTTGTTACTCACAAATTGTGATTTTTTTTTTTGTTGTTTATGAAATCTAAATGTTTATAAAATGTCAGATAATGAATAAGACTTTAAAGAGTCTAATGCAATGTTTTCAAGTGGTTTGTTCTAAGGGCTGTAGCTATTTTATTTAACTTTTTTATTATTGATTAATTTGTTGATTTTCTTGATAAATTGTAAATTGTAAAAAGAAAATGCCCTTCACAAGATTCCAGAACCTAAGATGAAGTCTACAAATGTCATGTTTTGTCCAACCAACATTTTAAAAGTATGGTATTCATTTAATCAGTAACAAATGTTATTTAATAAGATGGATGTTCAAGCTATTGCTTGAAAAAAAAAAAAACAATTAAAAAAATCATAAATTAGCTTAATCGCAGTAAAACCAATTGATTGTCAAATAATTGACTGCATGGACTGGTTTTGAATGACAACCAGTCAGAATCACAAAAGTTACTGTTTTTTTATAATACTTAAAGTAGGAGTTGTAATGTAAGATAACCCTCTTACAGAAAACTATTAATTAATAAACTTCCTAAATGATGGCTGATTAATCTGTAACTAGTTTTATTATAGATTAACTAAATGTTTCAGCTCAATTAAACAGAAAAGCACTTTAAGAAGCTCACTCTGCATATTATAATTCATTAAGGAATAACTCATTTGTTTGTTATAACATTGTTCACACCCTTTCCTGGAGCTGTTGGCCCTTGGAAAAACTATGTGGCATATAGGAAGTGATGTGTTTGTCATTCCCTAGCAGAAATCATTACTCGTATGGAATTATCAGAAAAATAATGTTGCAGTAATCATTACCACACATGCAGTGTATTGGCATGCTACAGTATGTCTGACAGGTGCAGCACAGAAGCATCACTGCAGTTATGACCATTTGGCACCAAAGAGATTGCCATATAATAAATGCAAATTACTAGTTTAAGCTGTTAACATTTCTACAGATGCATAAAATGTGAAATGAATGCAGTGAAAGAGGAGAAAGAGGCTCTGACTCACTGTGATGAATGACAACGTGAAAGTGTAGGCAGCCCGCTGAGGCTGCAACAACACAGAGGAGCCCAAACTGTGCTGTTAGCCCACCAGCCAGGTGTTGACTGTCACGTTTTGTCATTCAGTCAGAGGAAATTGGGTTGGTGGACACACTAATCAGTGTACAACAGCTGTCAAGTATCAAGTCAGTTGAAACATCTGCTCTGAATCAACCAGTGGTATTCACTCCTGCTCTTTCAGACCAAGAATATGTTTAGTCAAAGTCAACTGATATCTCTAATCATAGTATCATTGTGTTTTAAGATGATTACAGATAGATAATGTAATATGAAAACAACCATAAGCTACAGCAGTACCCTTTTAATAAAATAGATCAATATTAATAAAATGTTAGAAAATGTTGGAATGCTAGTTTCTCAGAGCATACAGGGTATGTTTTATCTCAACAATTCAGAGATCCAGAGCTTTTCAGTGTATCATCATGTATGATAAAGAATAGCATCAAATTCTCCTTAGTAGCATGGAAACCAGCAAAGGATTAGTTCTTTGCTAAGATAAATACTGAGTGATGAAAGAAGTTCGAAGTAATTAATCCTTTCAGCTTTCATAAATAATTGAAAAAAGAAATTGTTGGTTATGCAGGTATCCCCAAACCCCAAATGGTGTCTTATAACCACATCAGTACATGGAGTTTAGAGGACTGCTTTCAAAATGCATTCCAGTGACAGCCAATAACAGACACTCTGATTCTGGTTGGTTCCTTTTTTTAGAGGTACTTTGGCAGCTGGCCAACTGTCATTAGGAGGCTCTGTCTATTTAAAAGAAAAACTGAATATCAAACTGCAAAGACTTCATTTGGAGTTTCAAACACACAAAAGAACAAATGTTGACCTGTCTCTTGGGTTCATTATAAAGTCTGTTTCTATATGAATTACAAAATGTTGACTAGCTATTTGCAGATTTTAAGGATAAGGCTAAGATACAATATACCACAGATAAAATGTGAATTTTGTTGTGTAAACAGAAATATATTTTAAATGCTTATTTACACTATACTTATTTCTTCTGATGCTCTTCTTCCTGCAGGGCGATGTTCATGAGCGGCCTCAGTGAGAGCAAACAGACCCATGTCCACCTGAGGAACGTGGACCCGGCCACCCTGCAGATCATCATCACTTACGCCTACACGGGCAACCTGGCCATCAGCGACAGCACCGTGGAGCCGCTCTACGAGACCGCCTGCTTCCTCCAGGTCAGTGCAAACACCTCTTGTCAACGCATAGTTAATTTACAGTGAAATAACTATATTTTTTATGGTCCAAAGATAAAACCTAGTCTTGTCGCTGTATCCTGTTTGACCCCTTATTTCCGTATAATTAACAAGGCTTTACAAAACAAATAAAAAAAAGTATTTATTACAAAAATTATCATCTTAAGAGCCACATACATGGGGTAGGAGGATTGGGAAAAAAGAACATTTAATTATTATTTCATGTGCTTTATGAGTGCTTTTAAAAGATATTGTTAGGCTGTTTCTTTACAGGTTCAGTTACTATGGTTGTGTGTCAATTTCTTATAAATAAAAATAAATATCTACCTACTGTTGGTGGTAATCCACTTTTTTTTAGCCATTAACCTTGATGGAAGATAAAAGCTTTTTTATCTGTCAAACTAATGACTGTCTCTTGTCTTCTGTTCAGGTGGAAGACGTCTTGCTGCAGTGCAGAGACTACCTGGTGAAGAAGATAAACGCTGAGAACTGCGTCCGCATGCTGAGCATTGGTGACCTGTTCAGTTGCAGCGAGCTAAAGCAGAGTGCTAAGCGCATGGTGGAGCACAAGTTCCCCATGGTGTACAGGCAGGAGGCCTTCCTCCAGCTCTCCCACGAGCTGTTGATAGACGTCCTGAGCAGTGACAACCTCAACGTGGAGAAGGAGGAGACGGTGCGCGAGGCAGCCATGCTGTGGTTAGAGTATAACATGGAAGCACGTTCCCAGCATCTGTCCTCTGTGCTCAGTCAAATCCGCATCGATGCACTGTCTGAGGTGACACAGCGAGCCTGGTTCCAAGGTCTGCCGCCCAATGATAAGTCTGTTGTGGTTCAAGGTCTCTACAAGTCCATGCCCAAGTTCTTCAAACCACGGTTAGGCATGACCAAGGAGGAGATGTTGATCTTCATGGAGGCCATGTCTGAAACGCAGGGTGATGGATATGTAATGGCTGGGTCTCTGCCCACTACGGTAGTGTGTTACAGCCCTCAGGCAGAGAAAGTATACAAGCTCAACAACCCCCCAGGGGACCTGCAGAAGGTGGGAACCCTTGTTACACCAGACAATGATGTGTTTATAGCTGGTGGACAGATCCCCCTCAAAAACTCTATCAACAACCACGGCAAGACTGGAAAGTTACAGGCGGTCTTCCGCTCAGTCGATAGTTTCTTCTGGTTTGACGCCCAGCAAAACGCCTGGGTACCAAAAACCCCCATGCTGTGTGCCCGAATCAAGCCCTCCCTGGTCTACTGCGAGGGCTACATCTATGCAATTGGGGGAGATAATGTCGGAGGAGAGCTAAACAAGCGTACAGTGGAGCGCTACGACTGCGAGAAGGACGAGTGGAGCATGATGAGCCCCCTGCCCTTCGCCTGGAACTGGAGCACCTCCGTGGTAGCGCATGACTGCATCTACGTGATGACCCACGACCTGATGTACTGCTATTTTCCCCGAGCCGACACCTGGGTGGAGATGGCCATGCGCAAGACGAGCCGCTGCTTCGCCTCTGCTGCTGCTTTCGGTGACCTCATTTTCTACATCGGCGGCCTGCATGTGGTCAGCAATTCTGGCATCCGCATGCCCACGAGCACCATTGATGGCTCCTCTGTCACCGTTGAGATCTATGATGTCAACAAAAACGAGTGGCGCCTGGCCGCCAACATCCCTGCTAAGCGTTATTCGGACCCGTGCGTGCGGGCAGTGGTCCTGCTCAACTCACTGTGCATTTTCATGCGTGAAACCCACATGAACGAGCGCGCCAAGTACGCTATCTATCAGTATGACATGGAGCTAGACCGCTGGTACCTTCGGCAGCCTGTATCTGAACGCGTGCTCTGGGATCTGGGTAAGGACTTCCGCTGTGCAGTGGGGAAGCTATACCCTTCCTGCCTGGAGGAGTCCCCCTGGAAACCCCCAACCTACCTCTTCTCCCCAGATGGAGCCGAGGAGTTTGAGGTGGACGGGGAGCTGGTGACCCTCCCTCACGTATAGCTCTTAACCTCTCCTCCCCTACCTCGCTGACTGAACCAGGAATCTGTAACGCTGAGGGATGAACATGAAGGGGGGGCAGGTCAGTTCTCTGAGATACGAAAGGGTTTGGTGTTCTCAGCTACAGCTGTCGCTGGTGAACAATGTAGCCCAAAAGAAGTTCGGAAAGATGCCCCTGAAAATACTAGTAATCTGAAAATTTGTTTTTTTTTCTTCTTTTTTTTGTCAGTTGTGACATCTGTTAGATATTATTACAAGTCTGTCATACTGTTTCTACAATGTGATAATCTAAACGTCAGCTGATTTTGTGATGATGAGGATGATGATGCACTTAACTGGTAAACCTTCTCAGAATGACAATGGCAACTGTACCAAAACCCCCAGCCCCCCTTAGATCATGGCATCTCTCTCTTCCCCTTTCTCTCTTCTCTCACCATTGGTACAGGTATACTCTGTGGAAATCTATCATTTCAAGTATAACATATTACCTGGTGGCTTGAAAGGCTCTCTGAAAAGTTAGTTTGCTCATTTGTGGAAGCATTCTGCCTATACTCACAGCATTTACAATGGATTTCAATGGAGACCCAGTATCTAAATGTTAGAAGCTATAGGAACCAGTCCTCTAGCAGTTAATGTAGCATCAGGGGTTTGGGAAGTTGTTATACACGTTTCAATATTAAGGTTATACTGTCTGCAAGCAGTAGTTTCATTAAAAATTTTGGCTTTTAGCCACATTCCAGTAGATAGTTTCCTTAGTTTATAGGGAGAGGTTTCAGTCGTTATCACATGACAAACTCCATCCGTTTCTAAAAAATGGTGGTTTTGGTGCTTTTCTCAAACTACTGATTAACGATCAATAATGAACATTTAAGCTAAATATTGTTACGTGATAATCAAACCATCTCGAGGGCAACTAAGCACACTATCTACTGAAGTTTAAAAGCTCTGGAAAATTTCTGGAAATTGCATTTGTTTTTGAAATACTTTTCATCCGCACTGCTACCAAATATTAAATTGCATTAGTGATCAATTTGCTCACTTTAAATCCTATGAACTGATTTACTTTTATTCTGTTTAAATGTCAGAAAATAATTCTTTTCAGTTTCTCAGATGTTATAATTTGATGTTTTCTGAGATTTTACGTCATGCAAACTTGGAATATTTCTGACTTTCACATCTCTTGCAACTCGTGTTAGAGCTATTTGTAGCTCTAATTAAAGGAGCAGTCTGCAGTATTCAGAGGGATTTTATGGTTGGTTAATTATATGGAAAGGGAGGGATATTCACTTTTAAAATATAAATTGATCCTGTCACATGGCTAATATATCGACACTAATTTAAACGTGTTTTGTTACTGTGGTTCTGGGTCTTCATTGGAACCTCGGTCCTCCCCAAACAAGCAAAAAACAAACCTTTCAGAGCCACCTTTAGAGCATTTAAGTATTTGATAGATTTCAGAGTGTTCCTTTGGAAAAAAAAAAGTATCCAAGTATTTCTTTAAAAATGAAAAAATGGCCCTGCAGACAAGGAACAGTGGCCGCGGTTTTCGGGAGGGGTAGGAGGGCTGACGGGGGAAACAAGTGAGAGGCGGAGAGGGTTTAAAAAAAAAAAAAAAAAAGGAAAAAAAAAAAGGTGTGACTGCAGGTTCAGTCACACATCACCTCTCCTCCCTCACCGCTCTGTCCTCCACCCTGACTCCACTATAGCGCCTCCACAGCCTGTCTGTCAGTCTGTTTGCACACAGGTCTTCCACACAGCTAGCAGTTTACACCTCACTCCATCCATCCTCACATGATCAGGAATTTTTCTTTCCACGGGGGTCTCTGCAGACACAACTCCACTCTCCGTAGGTTTCGGGCTCATGCATATTTTTTTTTTTTTTTATTTCCAAGCTGCTGAAATATATATATATAATAAAATATATATTTTTCATATGTTTAAAGACAACTGTTAGTGTGGGGGAAATAACCAGGTCTATTTTGTATTAGTGTCTTTTTTTAATTTAATATCAAACATTACTGTAGTGTGATTGTGGGTAGATATCCATTTTCCTATCGGATTTAATTTGAGTGAATATAGAGGAATCTTGCTGCTGATTGGTTGTGAGAGGAGAGGGCTGGTCCACATCTTTGGAAATCTTCCCAGCAACCACTAGCAGTAGTGGAAAGGGCAGGTTGGGGTTAGGGAGGGGAAGAGGGGGTTCTCCTCCTACCTTTAAAAACATGAGCACAGGTGCTTCATGACAAACCTTACTAGCATGTTTGGCTGCATCATATTCCTTTGGCACTGTATTTTGAATGAACGTTAATTTATTAAAAAACATACCAAAAACGTTCCTGAAACTGACTCCCTGTCTCTTTTGTTTGGAGCCAAAGGCAGATTTTTATTGAAAAATGTCATTATTCATCTACTTTTTTAGCAAGCGCTGGTTTATTTATGTGTATTCTAGGTGCTATCAGAGTTCTAGCAATCTACCGTTATTATAAACTTTTTCAATTAAAAAAATTATGGTCATATGGTGAATATTTTTATATCCATTGTATTGTGGTGTCATTGTAACTGCTAATTATTTAATGCTGTATACCATAAGCCATGATATTTCCTGAGACACTTACGTCAAAACCACCAGACTCCATTGGCAAAAAAGTAATTTTGAATAATGAATACCATGAACCATATTCCCTGAGCAACAATGGGTGCTTCAAGAGTTGTGATTAACTAAAAAGTATTTTCTTTATAAGTAATTTTTTGGGCATTTCCTTGCTTTATTAGACAGTTACAGAGAGAACTGAGGGGGGAGGACATGCGGCTAGCCGCTAGCCAGTGTGAGCCACCAGGACGACCCTAAAAAATGTCATTTCTGACAGGAAATGCCACACAGTTGTCCATCAAAAACGCTGTATGAAAAGGTAAGGAAGGTTAAGTGAAAACTTTGTCAGTTCAATGTAGATTTAAGCAGATATTTGTTTGTATGGTACTATATCTTTCGGTAGCCTCCCCAATCCACAGCAGTACATTGCTGTGTACTGTGCAAGTTTTTTCTTTTAAATATAAATCTATTTTATTTTTTATGTTAAATAAAAAAAAAATATAAAGAAATGAGAAGATAATGCTTATCTTTGTCCAAGCATCAGATAAATGCAGTATTGTTAATGTCCGTATAAAATATATTCAAATCAGCATGTGAAATTATTTACAAAACTTTCAGACTTAACTGTGTCAGTCGGGAGCAGTGGGTGTGACTTCTGGCTGGCCTCAGGCTGAGGTCGCTGGGCTCAGTCCTCGTGATGCTGCCGAATTGTTGTCGGACAACGCATGGGTGCATTTTTGTGCGGCCATGTGCTCCCACCACAACAACAACCCTCTCTACAAACACACACGCCACCACTTTGTTTAGCTGACCTACATCTGTACCCTGGCACACACAAACAACTAGAGGGATAAAAGAAAATGTTTTTTCCTCCACCATCATCTCCTAAAAATTTAAGTCTTTGTTATATTTTAATACTTTCTTTAATACAGCAATATCGTATAGTATCACTTATTCCGAAATACATTAAAAGCATATGTCAAGAAAATATTCTGTGAATTTTAATTCACAATACATTCATATCTGTTAAATACAAATTCAAAATATTTCATCATATCAGAGGATAAAAAAAGAAACTAAAAGCAGCTTTTAACAGCTGATATTTTCTTCAACTTAATCCAGAAATCAAAAGAAAATTCCCGAAATGACTCAATGGCCAAAAGAAGGTTTAAAAGCATGAAGAACAAAAAACAAATCAAATAATTTTAAAGACAGAGAAAGATGACACTCATCACAGCTGTAAAACTGGACTGGACAGAGCATGCTCACTGGACCACTTTTAATTCAACAGTTGTTGAATAATTGAAGCATGGAGGGAAAACATCCTGTAAGCACCTCAAAATTACAGTTATACAAGATAGAGATTCACATAAATAGAATATAATGGCTGCTTTGTGCAAATACACACAGTGGTCCACAGATTAGGACTTGTTCCAGTGTTATCATGACAAAACATGGATATTCATGAGTTCATACACAAACAAATAAATAGGTTATCTCACTTTAAACTATCTCCAGATTTACTAAATATACTTCTTTCAATATATAGTATAAAAAGGCCTGGGTGAGGGTTAATAACTCCCTGACAAACACAGCTGGGTGCAGGTTCCTTCATGGTTAAGGGAGGTTTTTTATCACGTTTATCAGGGCACAAAATCAGGCATTAGGTACACAAGGATTTATGTAGTAACATTGTGGTGATTGCAGTAACAGCATTCACATTTTGTAATTATGTTGTATAGTTTTCTGCATAGTGTTTCTGATGTCCTGCTTCACAACATGATAACTAGCTCCATTTTCTATTTTTTTCTGTAACCTAAATTTTAACATTTTAGGGGTTTTGACCTGTTTGTTTTCCACAAGGAATAAGTTGAAGATAAGAAATATTCAAATCAACCATATTAACCATATTATATGTTGTGTAAGCCTTTAAACAGTCCCACAATACCAGCTAGACAGCTAATGCTAACAAGTTAGCTGACTAATAGTAGTTGGAAGGTTACAGTTTTTTTTCAATATTAAAGAGCAGATTTGAAAAGTCATGGGCTTTATTTTGTCATCTCTTACCTAATGTTAAAATGTGTAGAATTTGATGCCTCTTTTTCTCATTATGTGAAACAGATAACAATAAAAAAAGATTTCTGTTCATTTCTTGGATAAGATGGTTAGTATTTTCCTGTCAGGAACCATTAATAAGCTTCATGAAAAATAAAGATTTATCTTTGTTTTTAACCAATAAGCAAGGTTACAGGAAAGTTTTAAGGCTTTTTTCTCCCCTTATGGTTTTCTTTAACAATCAAAATTTTTCAATTCTGATAACATTTTTGATTCCATTTCTGTCAGCTTCTGGGCCCCAATGATGTCAAATAGGGGTGGACATTTTTTCTTTTTGCATGAGAGAAATAATCATATTTTAAAAATTGATTATGATAATAATTAAGTTGTATGTTATGTATTTTTAAGCAGGAATTCATGCTGTCACCACAACAATCACAATGTTATTACAGAGACATCACAGAACATGAGCCAGACTGAATTTCCTTTAAAAATCTTTAAGGTGCCCACAGCTCCTGCTCTTCTGTCAAATCCTGTGACACCAATTTATTTTTCATAGTTTCTCTGTCAGCAAAATAGTCGTAGCTATATAGACAAACTCTCGAAATATGCAGCAAAGGAGTGAACACACCGCAAACCCAACAACAGCATCTTTAGTGTCTCACAAGGAAAAAAGCATCCAGCAATACAAACAGGCAATCAGATATGATGCAGCCTGCAGACAGTTCTGGGTTTTTGATCAAAAGCAGTGGCAGTCTCTGCCTCACAGTGGATATGGGCTGTACAGTTAGTATAGTGGCAGTGCTGCCTTCCTGTCCAGAGTGGAGTCGCACGGCCCCGGAGTCACCAAGCGTGAGAATGAGACTGGTTCAGGCAAACCTGATTTTAAAGATTTTTCTCCTTCATAAAAGCAGCTCTTGGTCCACTGACCCTCAGGTGTCTCAGCGCCAGAAGATCAGAGGACAGTGACAGAGTCAGAGACAGAGGACTGCTGGATTTGGTTTCAGGGATGGACCTCTGTGGCAGGCTCCGGGTACTCCGGAGGGGTGGTTACAGCTGGAGGCTGAGCCAGGGTGGAGAACCAGGAGGACATGGCCGACTTGGCGCTGGTCAATGCTCCGCCCACTGACTGACCTGTAAGCAGCGGGGAAGAGCAGTGAGACTTCAGGCCCTGTGGACGGGTATTTAACAGATATATTCCTCGACATTTGTCCCCTTGTCTAAACTGAATGGGGATCTTTTTTTTTTAATTTGCCTTAATGGGTGCAGGTTTTTTCCATGTATCAATGTGAACATGGATCACAGTGTTTGAGAACAATTACAATATCTTTGTATAACAGAAAGATACATACAGCTATATTTTTTAATTTCTTTCTGCGTATTTATTTGGTATTAGCCTGGATAATGTCTCCCTCCAATATGTAATTTTTACATTATTTTTTGGCTTTCTTACCCACTGCTTTCCCCGTCTGCACAACACTGCGGCTGGTAGTCATCATGGCGTTTCCGATCTTCTTCCCTCTCTCGCTGTTCTGCACCGAGCTATAGTGGAGAAGAAGAAGAGGAGAAAACAAAAGGTTTAAAATAAAATAACACGCATGCATTGCACTCCCCTCCAACCCGGTCCCCGGTATGACATTGCACAAATTCTTTCTCCTTTCCTAGAGACAAACTGCACAAAAGTGCTGTTGCTAAATGTTGCGCCAACCTGTTAGAGGGGATTATGAAACAGCAGAGGCTGAGCAGCAGTCACAGGTGGTGTATCTGATGGTCAGAGCTGACCTGAGAGCGGAAACGAGCCGGCTACGTCTCACAACAAATGGGCTGCTAAATGTGGCTTTATCTGAACAGCAGTCTGGTGCGAGTCCAACTCCGCAACCTTTCACTTGGATCCCCACTGACCTGACATTCAGCAGGAATCTCACTCCTTCATCATCTGGGCTAACAGCAGTGTGGTTCAAAAGACGATGTGGATACGTGTCAGCAGCTGCCACTCTGTACCTTCACACCCTCTGATGAGCTAATTACTTCATATGAAAATAAATCTGGTCACCTGCCTTCATGGGCACAACAAAGAGCTATACCTTAACTAAATTTTACTCACATACCTTATTGTATTAATATTTTAAATGTTAATTTATACTGTTAAAGGATTTTTGGTATTGTATGAAATACTTGCCAGTTTGCGGTAACCAGCCAGAACTCTTGGAAAGTAAGCTAATGGCTTTGCATCCAATACATTACCAGCAAGTAGGCCTATTTCATACAACTTAATGTCCAAAATCCCAACCAATCCCTATTTATATTTTGCTTTGTCACTGATTTGTCTTTGCTTTGTCTTTTACTATTTTCTAAGTAGGTTTTAGTGCAGAGCACCTTCGTACAGTGCTTAATTTGGACATCATAAAGTGCCGGAATGCAAACGCAACTCAAAAAGTTGTGAAAAGTCGCCAGTTGATGCAATATGCAAATTTGCATATGTTCTTTGTCAATGTGCACTTGATTTCTATGTCCATGTCTGCCTGTAAAAAAAAAACATAATTTGGTTGATATTCATTATTTCTGAGTAAATCAAAGCATTTCAACAACTTGCTGAATTAGAAAACTTCTGCAGAAAATATTCCTTAGACAGAAGAGAGGGATGATGGTTTTCTCAGGAAAATGGATGTTTCTGGAAAAAACAAATTAAAATCACCCTTATCAATTATAGTTTTCAACACGACTGGACCATACCTCTGTCCTTCACAATAAAATACATTACAGTGAAAATACCGATGGAACTGAACCAAAAGCCAATCGACTCGGGACACAGTGACTCTAGTTAAGAATGCATGTGCAACAATCTTTCAAAAGTTTTTACGTATTTTCTATATATTATCTTATTGTAGGGATGGAAGTGGTGTGTTGCTAGTCTATTATTATCTATTTGGCTTATCCAGTGACAAACAATTTCCATCAGCACCCATTGTTTTTCCAGCGAGGAGATGGAAGTTTATTTGTGACAAAGATAACTGAATGCTGAATCACTGACATTATCGTCCCTCTGCTGACACTGGTAAACCTGACGCTAACGTACATGGTCAGCACTGTATCCAACTTTAAAGATATGAAGTTAGAGTCTATTTTCACACAAGTGATTGTAAAACAATCATTTATATTCATATTTAATGTGAAATTCTGATAAAATATTAGCCAAAAGTTACTTATTACAAACACCTGTCAAAGCTAAGATTCAGAGTCAATCGTTCATTCAGAGTCAATGTAAAAGAGACCTGCAGCTTGTAAAATGTGTGTATTAAACCTGAAACCACAGAGAAAGTGATACGTGTGTGTGTGTGTGTGTGCTGGTACAACTGCTGTCATTCCTGCACACCGCAGACGGATCCAGTGTTTATCCGGCTACAGCATCAACATGACACCGAGCCCACTGGAGCGAGAACTGGCAGCACAGCCCGCTGCCTCTGTGGCGTCTCGGGGATTCAGACGGGGGAGTCCTGCGGCGCCGTCGGCTCACAGCGACACCGAGCGGGATCCACCAAACACGCTGCGGTTGCTAGGCACTTGTTGCTAGGATCAATGATCCTGCTCCGCGGCTGCACGTCCACCAGGAATCTGTCCTCGCCATGCCAACTTCCTTTTGTCTTTATTTTCAAAGTAAAGGAAGAGCTGTTGTGCATTCCCAGCAGCTGAGAGCCTTAGTGTGTTTGAGTCTTTCAGTTTAGAGCAACAAAACTTGAAACTGAGTTTTATCTGAAAATGCACTCAATAACACTCTATGGCTCATCTAGTACTGATGAAATCACTGACAAATGCCCCTGGTGCTCCAGTTTAGTGTCCTAAAACAATGTTCTGGTTTTCATAACATATTTATCATAATGTAATCACCATCTTTCCTTATTTAAGTCCTTCCTTTAACCCTTCTTTTCATTCTCCTTTCCTTCTTGACTTCCCTCCTTTCTTCCATCACTTTATTCCATCATTCCTTACTTTATTTCATATTTTTCTTCCTTTCTTGCCTCTGTCACTCTTTCTGTCTCACTGTCCATCTTCACGTTTTCTTCTGCCTGTCCTTCCAGTCTTTACTTTGATTACGGTAAATTTTCCTTCCTTCAATCTCACCTTCTTTCCTTGCTGTCCTTTTTTCTTTCCTTCCTTTTTGCATTCTTTCAATAATTCCTACTTTCCTACCTTCCTTAATTAATTTAACTGCTTAATTCATTTAATTTAATGGATTTTACTTATTGCTTATCTTATTAAACATATCGTCTGTGCTTTTTTTCTTCTCCTTCCTTGCTTTCATCCTTTATTTTGTAGACTATATATTTTTTTATTACTTTTACCAATTTATTCATATTTAATTGATTTTACTCAAAACTCAATGCTTCTCAACATTTAAGCTACAAGGAGGGTGTAAAAAATAAACACAAAACCCATCCAGAAGTATGATTTGAATGTCTTTCCTAATAAATGTGACAAACTCAAGCATGGAAACTATGCTAATAACTCTGAAGCTGCCGAGGGGGAAATTTGGGTGGGTGAGGATGGAAAACATTGTGGTGAAAAAGTCACATTGAAACTTCTCTTCAGATGCCACCCAGCCTCTGAAAAGCTTCCAACAATCTCATGGTAACAGAAAGAAAAAAAAAAGATTTCCCCTGAGCTACTGTTAGCCGAGAGAGGACACACACGCACGCCCGGGCTCTCCGTCTCGCTAGCTGACCCAAATAAACAGCTCCTTATGCGGCGCAGTGTGGTACGCTGACAATAAAGAAAGATCCTCTAACAGCGAGTGTCCGCCTGCAGCCGTGCGAATCGTCACATGACTCGTGTTTTCTGAGAGCATCTCTGCCACCGGCTGCTCTTTGTCCAGCGCAGATGACGAGGAAACATGAAAAGGGACGGCTGTATGTAGCGTCCCCGCCCCACCAGAGCTTCCATAATGCACATGCACAACACAGCACATTCACAAGGAATTCAAGCGTAGGGCCTGGTTGTTTTGTTTGGTTGTGTGTTTCTTTATCCGGAGTATAAATAGGGAGGAGGTGGCAGGACGGCAAAGAGTGATGTACTGGATGGAGTCAGCTTTCCACTCCTCCTTTCAAAACCAGCATCCTGACAAGTGGGAAACATCAGCGCAGTCACCGGCCGTCCCACTAACCCCAGTTTCCCCCCCTCCGGCCTCAAGCTGCATAAAATCAACTAAGTGTTTACTTCCTTTTTCTTGTTCTTTCTTTGATTTTTTTTTAAAATAACTCAACTTCCATGAAAATTACTCAGGAAGCTAATGCATTTATTACGGTCCTTGGAATAAGCATGAGTTCATTAACTCATCTCCACTTTTATTCAATTTGTCATGACGTGATGTAGGAATTCATCTTTTTTTCTCTTTTTTCTGTCTTTTTTCATGTTGTGTTTTGTCCTGTTTGAAAAGTACTTAGTAACATAAGTTGTGAAAGGTGCTATATTATTTTTAATATGATAGGTAATAGTGGTCAAATAAGACCTTATAAGATGCTTTTTAGTATGACAGGTTTGGGTTAGGGAGTTTGTTAATCGGGCTTTATAAGTGTTAATTATCATTAGATTATATGACAATTACAGCCATATATTCTAGGACTATAATCAGTACTTATACAACAGGGGCCATAATGACACACAAATGCGAATGTTTTTTTTTTGCCCTGTAATATTTGTGTTTTGACTGAAAGTGCTCATTACAAAAACAGCAGAAATATCATTCTCTCCTTCCTTTCCTCCTTCCAGTTCTCCTTTTCCTTCTGCCTTCCTTCAATCTTCCCCTCCTTCCTCTTTCTGTCACGGGAAGGTCCAATGGTGTGGGTCCAGGTACATAGCAGCGGGTAAAGTCCGTTTGGGGACGCAGTGGATGATCTGGTCGTTAGCGGACTGGGGGTCAAAGACCAGACCAGGGGCATTTCGGGAAGGGGACAGGTGGGGAAAAACCAGGGGACAGGCAGAGGGTCGAATACCGGGGTTCAGGCCCTAGGATGACGCCGGAAAGTACTGCATGTGCATGTGACAATCTGGCAAAGAGTCCAAGTCCAAGTGATGCTTATATAGCTGAGGTGTAATTGCTGAATGCAGAGCAGGTGAGTGATTACAAAACAGGCTCAGGTGTGTGATTGTTGGGAGGCGGAGCAGGTGAGTGGCTCTGCCTCAGGAGCACAAAGTCACAGGGTGGTGGTTGTGACAGTTTCTGTCCTTTTTTCCTCTCCTCCATTTTCTTTCTTGTTTATATCTTTCTTCTTTTTCTCCATTCTTGTATCTTTCATTTGCTTCCTTCCTTTTTCCTTTTTTCTGTCTTTATTGCTTCTGTCCGTCTTTCTGTCTCAGTCTCCACTTCTCCCTAACGTTGTCTTCTCTTGATTAAGTCTTTCCTTTTATCCTTATTCTATTTTCCTTATCTTCTTGACTTCCTTCTATTTTTTCCTTCTTTCTTCTCTCCCTGTCATTTTTATTGTCTTCTCTCTCTCCCTTCCTTGCTCTTTCATTCCTTCTTTCCTTCCAACTTTCTATCCTTCAGCTGCTCTTCCTTTCTCTCTCTTCTGGGTAAAACCAAAAACAACAGATTGAATATATACCGTAAATGAACTTGCAAACAAGTGTTGAACCGCAAATACTGAAATAAAGTGGCACAAAATTACTAAATAAAGGGTTTAACTAACCCAAAAGTCTTATTGAAGAAAAAAAAGTTGCCAGAGAAATAAATTCTAAGTTTTCTGTTTTCCTTGATAACACTTTGTGGTGAGGAAATAGACAAATCTCAAAGTGTGTTTCAGCGTTCTTGTGTTTATGATTTGCCTTATTTTTTAATTCCATGTTCGAGAATAGTGTTTCAACATCCTTCAGTGATGCAATTCTGCGAGGCTGAAGCTCCCGACAATAAACACGACCATAAACACCCTCTGATGTTGAAGGTCGCGGTGGAGACTGAGCTGTTTATCTGCCGTCTCCGCTTAGAGAAACACGTGTATGAAAACCTCACACGCACTTCTCCGGAGCGGCTCAATCCCCTCCTGTTTCAGAGCCCGGCTCCGATACAAAGCTGAGGCAGGAAATGAGCTGTGTTTATTCCTGAGAAGATTCCGATGGCCGAGTGCCAAACTTCCTGCCTCACACACCCCCTCTGAGCAGCACAGCGGCTGCATCCACAGAGGGCCGTGCCCCTTAGCCCCCTTCCTGGTCCATGAACACATCATGGAGGAGGTAGCCCTGTTGATTCATTTATCCATGAATGATCTGGTTTATAAAAAAGGTCTCCAAAATTCCAATCCAGTTTTCCAAGGAGTTTTCCCCGAGCCAAAAGTGACATCTTCACATGCTTCTCTCACGCCATTCTTCTTTCTTCTTTCTTCTGTCCTTCCTTTCCCCTTTTATACTTTCCTTCTCTCCTTCTTTATTTTAACTTTCTGGTACAATACGTCCCATTTTTCTTTTTTCAGTGTTCCCCTTTTCTCATCTTTCTTTTCTTCAGAATTTCTTTATTTCTTTAATCCTTAACTCCTTCCCATCTTGTTCCTTTATTGCTTTTGTCCTTCCTTCTTTCCTTTCCTTCATCCTCCTGTCTTCCATTCTGTCCTTCTTTATTTAACTGTGGTTATGTATATCATTGTTCAATTATATCTTTTTTTAAACAATAATGTAATCAATTGCATCGTTCGATTTCTTAGATTTGTACTAATCTAGTGGAACCTTTTTATGACATTTTGTCAAAGTATAACTGCTTTGTAAAAAAACAGAATTTAATTGGTTTGTTGGGCAATATTAATTTTGTGATTTTTCTTAATTGTAAGGGGTTGTGAGCTTCATCTTCCACATGAAAAACAAATGTGTTAGATATCATTTTCGAAACAAATTCTTTTCATTAATAACTTTTTTCACATTATGTGTCTTGTTCTTCCTACTTCAGATTGGAACTGTTGCACCAATCTAAGCCTAGTTTAAAGTTTCCTCCACAGTTTGTTTGTGTGTTTGTTTGTTTACTGACGTTTTACGACAAAGTTCACCGCGGCCATGTCACCAAACACCCGGAGGTAAAGTGAGAGCTGCGAGTATTAGAGCCTGTGTGCTCATCATAAAGCTAAGTTAAGGACGGGGACACACTTGGCTGTGTGTGTGTGTGTGTGTGTGTGTGTGTGTGTTTGTGTGTGTGTGTGTGTGTGTGTGTGTGTGTGTGTGGAGGGGGCATTTATCCGACGCGTAACACGAGAAGCGGCGCTCCAGCTGTGGACGGAGTCACCTTTCATCCACACTTCCTGGAATGAAAGCGGAGCTGAAGCCAAAGAAGTCTCCAGCTCTGTTTTTGAGAATGAAGCTCGTTTATAATTAATGACTACGGCTGATACGGGACCCTCGCTGCGACCGCAAAACCCCCCCCACCGCTCTGACCGGTTGAGCTGCTATATCCACCCACAGACACAGCAAGCAGTAACACACCGCCTGCTGCGACACACAGCATTCATAAAGTATTCACAGCTGGGTGCTGGAGTGCATTGACCATGACAGCTTTTGGAAATATAATCAGCTGAGGTCTAAAATTGGTTAACTCACACCTGCAGCAGCATTTATCAACTTTTAGACACTATTTCCCTGACTTAAACTGAGTGTCTTCAAATTCTTCTATTATTCTACTACTACGACTACTACTACGAATAATAATAATAATAATAATAATAATAATAATAATAATAA
>JAOWBC010000812.1:837741-855646 GCA_028566105.1 Hypoplectrus providencianus | reverse complement strand
AATAATAATAATAATAATAATTATTATTATTATTATTAGTAGTAGTAGTAGTAGTAGTAGTAGTAGTAGTAGTAGTAGTAGTAGCAGTAGTATTAAAAAGCATTTCAAATTTAACATTTTTGTGCACTTTTTTTTAATTATTATTGTTTTTATTTCATTAAATTTAATTATACGGGAGAAAATTATTACCTGTTTTCATTTGATAAAAATAATTTCACATTTTTATTACTTTTTTATTTGTATTAAAATATACTACAACATAGGTTTAATATTGAGAGAAATTCTGCTTTTATTTTGAAAAATAGAAACATGGCCGGAAGTACAACCGGAACATAACACGTCAAAACTGGAGTTCCGCATTTAAAGCTAAGTTAGCTTCAGAGACTACACAAACCAGAGTAAGCAACACATTATGCACAACATGGACTTAAAAAACACTTTATTTTTATTAATGGAAACATAAATACCACGCTTTGAGCGCCGCCGCTCGAAACAACTGTCGAAGCTCGAGACGGCGGTTATTTAATTATTATAAAAAAGGTAGGTTAGTTTTTTCTTACTTACTGAAAGTTTCGTTTTCAGCTGACGGGAATTGTTGTTATCTGAGATTTCTTGTTAGCATAAGCGTACAAAACTTACAACTGCCACTTTATAATCTCATTAAATCTCATTTTATTCGTGTAAAAATATAATTTAGAGTGTTGTCAGGTTATGTTTATGATCGTTATAGACAGTTTAATAGTGTAACGTTCATGAGAGTAAAGCTATGATTAGCCCGGACTTTCCAACTGTCGTCATAAGATGAATAAAAAGTGAAATTATCGAGGACATGATCACAAAAAAACTTTTTATTCGCTGGTAATTTATACCTAACATACTAGCATGAAGCTCTTGTGTTGTCATTTTACTACTCATAAGCTACAACGTATTAAATCGCTGTTTCCTCGATTATAACAAGTTTATTTACATATGATTCATGCCAGCAACAAATGTCATTCAAAGTGATTTCAGTTAGCATGTACATACAAAAAAAAGAAAGAAAGAAAAAGAAAATCGAGCATTTGAAAATTCGGGGCACAATATCTACATTATTTTATATAGATTAGTGTCATATTTTGGATATAATGTGGTATATGTGTATTGTTAAGTTATTGTTTGCCTTTACCCTATGTACTTATTAAATCCATATTATTTATGTTTTTTTATCGTAATTCTTTTTATGTAGATATTTTGTGAAAACATCAAAACTATGAAACGATTTTAATTTGTTTGTTTTTTTTCTAGCTGAAATTCTAACTACATTACTTATATTACATTTACAATACCATGCATAAGAGAAACAATGATAAATGTCAAGTTTAGCAAGGTGAGTATTTTTAATTGATCAGCTTCCCCTCTCTAACAGCTATGAGTGGCATCCCTGTGTCTGTGCAGATGGACGAGCTCAGGAGGAGATCCCAGTCGCTCCTCTCCTCCTCAGGTTCAGCACAGGATGTGAAGGCCGAGGTGCAGAACATGGCCGGCATCCCCCTGCCTTTGTCTGAGAAGTACCATCATCTTGGGGTGGAGGTCATGCTAAGGGAGAACATGGCCTGCCGCAACCAACAGGAGGTAAACTTTTTTTTCTTCTGGTGGTGTTGCTTTGAACAAATCTGTAACATTACAGAAACAAAAGTACATTAACACAAATACTGTGAATCTAAACAAATATGTACTTCACCTAAGTTTTTTAATCTACTTTCTGTTCACTGTGTAGGTGTAGCAACTCCAATGACAATACAAAATGCTTCAATCAGTTTTTTTTTGTTTTTTTTGTTTTTTTCGTCAGGTTGTGGAGTCTTTGAGTAGACTGGTCAAAGCCTTGAGTATCCTGGAGAAGTACGGCTGTAACCTGACCAGTCCTGCCAGGCCTAGATACTGGAGGAGTGTCAAGCACAACAACCCTGTCTTCAGAACCACTGTGGATGCAGTGAAGGTGAGCAAAAGTTAGGCAAATCTTGCTCTGACAGTAATTTGGTGCAATTTTTTACTTTCCAGTCCAGTTTTTTTTTGTTTGGATTAAGACTAAGCTTCTTTGTGTGAAAACCAGTTATTATGTAGAAATTATACAAATTTAATGATGAACATGCTGAATTGTACATTTTTAAGAGAGGATATAGTACTGAAAAAGCAAGAGAAAATATTTCAATCTTCATTTTCCTCCACAGGGAGGCCGGAGAGTATTGTATCTGTACGGTTACACCAATCAGCAGATCGATGGCCTCAGTTTCCCTGATGAGGTCACTGAACCAGACACTGCAAAAGTTGCTGCAGTGACACTGGAGGTCATGACCTTACGCACAGAGGTGGACATGATCATTAAGGTTCGTATTTGTTTGTAAGCACCCATGTGAATGCCTTTTGTGTTGTGTTATAAGTCAGTGTACTCCATGTCTTCTACGTCTTTGTTTGTTTAGGGAACACATCCTCACGCAGAATACTTCAAAGATATCATCCCATTCATCATCCAGCAGGTCTGTACAAGCATTTCCAGTGGCTGTGTACTCATATCTGTGTCCCAATGTTTCACTGAATTGTAAAAATGTTGCCCCTAAACAACACAGGTTTTTAACAAAAATGGTAATTGTTAATGGTTAAATGTGAATTTGGATTTTGCAAAGTACCAAAAGTAAATTTAATCTAAGCAACAAAAATGTGTGTTCATGTCTTCTGGAAAACATAAAAACATATGAAAAAACGTTTAATAGACAAGCTATGAGAGATGAAGATGAATTGCATTACACAAATAATTAATTTGAACTAAATTAGTCTCTCAGCACCTAGGCACTGTGACCATCTGTCTCCATTCAGTGTTTTTGTTAAAAGTTGTTTAAGTCAAAAGTAGAGTGTTTAATGTGAAGCTGGATTCTTCAGGAGGAGAAGCTGAGTGATCCTGTGGTTGTCCTGCCTCGAGAGGAGCAGCAGGCAGACAAACCCCAGGTTCTTCCACCAAAACCCACTCTGAGTCCTGTGGGACAGCCTCTGAAACCACCAACAGGTGAGCTTTCAGAGATGATACAATAAGGATTAAACACTTTTCTACAGGACTTAAACAGTTCACAACAGCAGTTTCTTTTAAATTTCACAATTCTAGATATAATATAGATATTATTGTATTAATGTCATTTAAATTAATTTAAGTAAATGCCCCTATAAATAGAGAAACAGGGAGAGGGATAGTAATAGTGATATTAGATATAAATAAATCAGAAAGGCACAATTAAAAAAGCCATGTATAAATGAATTAATTCATTAAGATATAGGGGTTGAAAAAGTAAAAAAAAGTTAAAAAATACTATCAAATAAAAATATAATTTACAGATCTATTTTTCTTTCTATGATTGATTCTCTAGTGCATGCTCATGTGTAGTGTGCACCTGCAACCTTGATTCCAAAAAACTGTGGAAACTGGGTAAAATATGAAAAATAACTGAATGCATTTAATGAGTATATATGCACTCAAACAATTGGTTTGAACTTTGCCTATATTGACTGCATAATGTATTGAGTTAAATCAATGTCTGACATTTTCTGTTTTATTTTTCAACAATGGCCTGACGTGTTTTGGATCTGTTTGAAGCATCCTCCATACACTCATTGTATCTCCTTTTCCTTACTCTCCAGACTCTCCTGCAGCAAGTGAGTGTAATCTGTGTGGTGCCGCTTCTTCTCTGGTGTGCCCGTCCTGTGACAATCAGCCTTTCTGCGATGCATGTGATGACCTCTTTCACCGCCACCCCTCCAGAACCAATCACAAGAGAGATAAAATACAGAAAGAAAAACAGGGTATGCCACATAACAGCAGGCTTTAGAACAGAAATATGGCATTCCTTTGTAATCTTGTGTTTTTTAACTTGTTTATTTCGGCTACGATAGGGACCTGCACCATCTGTGGGATTTCTGCTGTGCATGCTCAGTGCTCCACCTGTGTCCAGAGGTTATGTGAGAACTGCGATAAGCTTTACCACTCTCACCCCGACCGCAAAGGACACAGTAGAACCATACTTTCACCAGCCAAAACATCCAGGTGAGGAAAAAATTATCTTTAATTTACCTTTCACTTCCTTATTTGGCACCAGTATCTTCTGTGGTCAAAGGTTAAATTTGTTCATCATTCACTCATTTCAGTGTGCTTTGTCAAATTTGATCATGAACATTTGCTATAAGTATCCAAGATTCTCCAAAAAGATTTAATAAGGATGTTTGATCCCAAAAAGGATGGGTGCAAATAACAAAGTTTGCTACAGAAAACTATTATTTTGAGTAGATAAAAGGAATAATTTAGTATCCAGTGAGATACACTCCTACCAGTAGCCTATCAAGGAATTAAACTCAAAACAGTTTTTTTTTCTTCACTCCAGTTCTAAACTTTAGCAGAAACTATGCAGGATCACCTGATTTCTTTCTTCAGTCCACTTTTGACTTGATACTTATCTCCAGTAATAAGTTGCAGTAAAGCAAAAAAAAGGAGAGGAGCAAGTATGCTGTACTGTAAATGTAATTTGATTGATCTTCCTATGGCCTTCCAGTCCATCTCTATCACCCTGGGAGTGTGCTCATTGCACTACAATCAACGAGATGCGAGCTGTCCTCTGCACGACCTGTGAACGGCCTCGACTCGCAACGGCTGCTTCTACTGTTCAAGATAGCCTGATGTCTGTTCCTACATCCCCCAACACAGGTGAGACTAAGACATATGTAAAATATAGTAAAAGATTTTGTAAATATAGCACCAAAGGAAAACTTTCAAATTCAGAAAAATTACATGGCATGCATCACAAATAAAAAATAAGTTGAGGCATATTAGAAACAAAAAATTAAAACTTTGCACTGAATCTAAAATATATTTGGCCTCGAATAATTTACAGTGGCCATGTAATTCAGCATCATGAGCTATCTGAGCAATAAATCTAATAAAGAATTACCCTTGAAACAAAGGTAAAATTACAAAATTCATTGTTGAAAAAGGAAATGTTGACTAGCAGCAGTTTGAACATGTTTTTTCTGTGTTTGATCACTCAGAATGGCAGTGTAAGAGCTGTACAGTTGTGAATCAAGGCAGCAGCATCCTCTGTGAGGTGTGTGAGCGCCCTCGTCTGGCCACTCGCCCACCTGTTGCACCAGTGCTGCCCAGCCCGGCATCTCTGTCTGACTCCGGAACAAAGGTTTGTCTCACTGCTGCAGTTGGAGCTTTCTTGTCATCTTAGTTCAGAAGACAAAGGCACACCAAATTACAATTTATTTATTTTTTGTCAATATCATGTTTGGAGTTTTTGTTAGTAACTTGCATTGTATAAAAGCAAATAGAATGGAGTGATCCATAATAAGTGACAATTTGGAAGGGTTTTATTGTGTTGATGAACTTACAGAGGGTTATCATGTGAATATGCAGCTTCCCTCAGGCTTCACAGAGGTTAGGTGGGAGTTTCATCTTATTCTTTATCTGTCCAGCCGAAAGCTTAACCATTCTGGTTTATGCTCACTTCTCTCATGGTAATATTTTCTGGACAAAACAGTGAAACATTTTGCAGCTAAAGAGACAGGTATTTCCAGCAGGAGTTGGAAGAGATTTAAACCAGAGCTAAAGAGAGGGACTATAGACAATGGAGAAGCCTGCTGTTTGTGCTGCCCTCAAGTGGCCAAAAAAAAGCAACTATTGCAGGTTTAGAAATAGATATATATTCTTAAGGCATCTCAAATATAATTTTGTTCTAGTGTCAATAATATAACCTGTATCATTTTTCTTTCTCCTCCACAGTGGATGTGCCAGTTCTGCACCTACGTAAACACGGCTCCCTCTGTGGTGTGTGAGATGTGTAACCTGTCAGGTAAAGACTCTGCTGCAGTGTCTCTACCGCTGTCTCTCCGGCAGACACCAACCAGCAGCCCCAGAGATCCGCCCCAGCTGAGTGTGAGGCCCCAGCCGAAGCCCAGAATCAACATGGATGTAAAAAGGCAGAAGATGATGAAGGAAGACGGCCTCCATCTCATCCATCAGATCAGAGTAGGTCAACATGGATGCATCTCCCAAAGCCACACCAAGAAATAAAGAAATTAGGAAGGAAACTGAGTGTGTGAACACCTGTGGCTGAGCTCAACTGTAGCACAAATAAACAATTCTACAATTTCATTTGGCAGAAGGTTTAATCCAAAAAACTTTACATTATTGTATATAACGTTTTGTTATAATTTTTGACTTTTTTGACCAGAAAATAAACCTATTGATTTGAATAACTGCTTAGTTTTCTACTTAGTGAGACAACACATACATATTCCTGAACAATCAGACATAAAAATGCACCAAATTCTAAATTATAAGATAAAGCTTCCCTTATTAGTCCCACAGTGGGGAAATTCAGCCTCTGCATTTAACCCATCCTTTAACACACCAGTGAACACACCATACTTAGGAGCAGTGGGCAGCACCAGGGGAGCATGTGTGTGGGAACCCTCTGGTTGCAATCCTGATTCCTAACCTCTAGGCCACAGGCTGCCTGAAAGGAATTTGGTATTGCTTATTTTAGCTTTGTCAAAAAATGACATGTCAAAGAATGAAAATGTCAGAACAGTTATAA
The DNA here is from genome assembly GCA_028566105.1 of Hypoplectrus providencianus. Lineage (NCBI taxonomy): Eukaryota > Metazoa > Chordata > Actinopteri > Perciformes > Serranidae > Hypoplectrus > Hypoplectrus providencianus. The sequence continues at coordinate 849,032 of JAOWBC010000812.1, read as the reverse complement.
AGGTTCACCCTGTTTCTCCTTCATAGGAGGCAGAGAAGCGTGGGGTTAGTGCTGAGGAGGTGTACGCAGCCATCTGCATGTGCGGTGGCAGCAACGTGAACCCCTGTGATTGGCTGACGTCAGAGCTGCCTCTCCTGCTGGATGAGATCTGCGCCATGGCGGCTTCTGTCCAGGTTAACTACAATGCGGTGGAGGCTGGGAACGTGGAGAGAGACGGAGGGGAAGAGGAGCTGAGTGGCCCGAGCGCCACAGGTGAAGGTGTGAAGTTGTCCAGAGCTGAGGCAAAGCTGGCCTGGCTGTCAGCAGGGGGAGACACGGAAAGAGCCGTGAGACAGCTGCTGAGAGACAGACAGGCCAAGGTAGGACAATTCAAAATTACTCCTGCAACAAAGTTCATCTATAAAACATGTTTTCCTGCTGGAGCTGCAGGAGATTTAGCTTCAGTTTATGCATTTTACGTCAACATTCTTACTGTCACTGTTATCCTTTCAGAATAAAAAATCTTCAATCAAAATCTTATTTTTATTTTCCAACAGAATCAAAGTTCAAACATTTAATGTTTAAAGCAAGCAGATATGCAAGCCTTATCTAAATAATCCCTGTGCACCCCTTTTAAAAAGTTGTTTTGCTGTCCCTAGTGGAAAAAATAATTGCCAGAAAATTGTTTTATTATTATGATCCAAATTTTCTACCATCATAAATTCATTTTTTAAATATTTTTCCACATGTTTGTTTACATAATACTTCTTTTTTTCTTTTATTAAAAAAGCAACAACAAAATTTTCATTCATGTGTGGACAATGCAGGAGGGGAAGCATCGAGGTTCATTTGTAGCTTTCCACATAAAGGGAACAACATAAGGAAACCCTTGAACGCCTCCTTGTTTTCTGACCTAGAAAGATAACTCAGAACAAAGAGGGTCTATGGTGAGCTGGACGTGACATGTAGGAGTAATGTGCAATCCTCTTGACCCTGGTTAATGAGTAGAACCTTCAGAACAGGATATGGTCAACTGAGTTTATGTGATAGAGCTCTCCTGGAAAGATAAGAAACATTCGAAGTGTGAAAATTCATAATTATAAGTTCACTCTTGAAAAGAGGAAACTTCTATTCAAACATGAGCTTTTGTTTAATTCTATCCTCCTGGCAGTGGAGGTGCACCAATTTTGAGATCTTAATGAGCTTATTTTTAATTTACTAGAAATCTAATTTAAATGTGTTTGTATATATTTCATTGTAAGAATTGCATGTAACTGATTTTGCCCATACATTTAAGTGTAATTCCCTGTCTTGTGTCTGTGTGCAGATGAAGGAGCTACACTCTCTGGGCTTCAGAGACGTGTACCAGTGTGAGGAGGCCCTGCGGCTGAGTGGAGGAGAGGTGAAGGGGGCTTTGTCTCTGCTGCAGCGGCCTCTCCTGGAGCCCTTCCACCAGCGAATCTGGACTGAACAGCCAGAGCCGCCAATTGATCCAAAACACCCAGATAAACAGGTTAGGCTGCACATCAGATTATCAGAGGGCTTCAGTGTGCGTGCCTAATAAATGACGTGTCTTTTTGGAATGGAAAGTAAATAACTTCAGGGGTGGTTACACCCTCTTTTGACAGGCCTTTGCTATTACATGAATTTCAGTTTTCTTCTTCTTCAGAGGATGTGCAGGCGTCTACTCGCCCTGTACGACCTGCCCAGCTGGGGGCGATGTGAGCTCGTTCTCTCGTTGCTACAGGAGCCAGACATCACCTACTCTCTGGAGGACGTCGTGCAAGCTGTGAAGGAGTCGCACGACAAGGAATTCATCAAGCGTCTCCTCAACAACGAGTGTCCCTGTTGTCTGAGCATCTTTCCCCGCAGCAAGGTGGCTGGTGGTGACAGTTCACAGTTAATGCTAACGTGATTTCAGACATTGTTTAAAAATGCAGATGGCGACAAATCTGCTGAATAACTTTTTTTTTTTTTATAATTTCAAACTACATCTTATACAGCACAGAGTGAGTTCATTTTACTCCGACTACCTTTAAGCAAGTTTCTTTTTATCCTTTATATAAGAAGGAACCCAAATATTGAATAGTTGGGCATAAATAATACACATACAGTGGTATGTGTCAATAATAAAAAAAAAATCAAGAAGAATTTGAGTGTCTTACTCTAAAAAGGAAATGCATGTAGGCTAAAGTAAATCTGGAATGGGTAGTTGTATCCAGTATTCTGTGTAAACAGTGGAAAAAGGCTTCCAAAATAGATGACTTTTGAATATTCTTTTTTTCTCTGTTAGTTTTTGAATTAATATTTTGTCATTTACAAGATAGTAAAATGTGTCATATGACCTTGAATTGTGACATATGACTTGCGTAACTATTTTAGTCATATGTCATCTTTCTGGTTTAGCAACAACCTTCGTTTTACTTTGAGCATGAAATTAAGTAAATAAACAGCAAGGCTCAAATACATAAGAAAGAAAGTGACTCAGTAAAATACAAAATATCATAAAAATTTCAAGTCTGGATTGATATACATTTTACCAGCAGGATATCTGCGGGGTCTTAAAAAGTCATTAAACGTTGTAAAATTCAATAATTTGAATGTCCAAATGTCCAAAATTCTCATAAAATGTCTTAAATACGGTCTTACAATTTAATAATGTTACTTTAATTAAACCATGTACAAACTTCATTCTCATTTTTAAAGTTTTTGATTTTTGAGGACGCGATAACAGAACTGCAAAATTGAGCTCAGTACCCATGCAGCCCGGTCAGAATTTACCAAGCACAACCTGCGATTGTGTTACAGGCTAGCATAACGGAACAAAACCTAGCAAATCTCACAGCAAAGCCCAGTTACCTGTGTGAATAAATTTTATATACTTTGCAACTAATTCCAGGCTTCCTATTTTCCCTAATGTCTGTTGTACTTTTTTGCTAGTTCAGATCTGAAATTGATGCAAAATTGTATTCAGTATGGTCTTAAAAAGTCTCAAATTTGACTGGTTGAAACCTGCAGAGACCCTGTCTAATTTAAAAGTAGTTTCTAAGTCGGTGAACAAATGTTAATTTGTTCCTCTCCGTGTTTCAGATGCAGTCCCTGACATCCTGTCAGTGCTCCGTGTGCCACGAGTGCTTCGGGATGCACTTCACCATTGCCGTTAGAGACAAACACATCCGAGACATGGTGTGTCCCGTCTGCAGCGAGCCGGACATCAACGACCCCGAGCAGCTGGACAGTTATTTCTCCACGCTGGACATACAGGTACAGGGACACTGTTACACTCCAAATTTCCTGCTAAAGAATTATTTTCAAAAGCTGATTAATTGTAAAAAAAAAAAAAAAAAATGATTTTACATATTGACATCATGACTTCCATCTTAATCTTTATTTTTTTTTCTTCAAAAAACCCAAACTATCCCTTTAAAGTAGCTACAGGAGCTAAATTTTATTTTATTAAAAAAGTATAAAAAAGAACTTAAGTAAAACCAAATATCTTTTATTAAACACCTTAACTAACTAACTATAAACACCAAAGATGAAATGAAGTACATCTGGTATAATGAATATATAATGTGCTAAATTGTTCTCATTCACTTAACAACAATAATGACGCTTAACAATAATATTTTCATGTTTTGTTTTGTTTTCCAGCTGCGTGAGTGCCTGGAGGTGGACGTGTATGATCTGTTTCATAAAAAACTGACTGAGCACGCTCTGATGAAAGACCCAAAGTTCCTGTGGTGCTGTCACGTAAGTTCTCCAATAATCAATCCGCTTATTGTTCTCCTTCGCTTAATCAGCTCTCACAATCTGATTTCCTGGTTTGCCTGCTGATAACTTTCCCTGATTTGCATATTATTTAAATAGAAAGCTTTGTTGAGCTGTTGTAGTTTTCTTTATTCTCCACTCTGAAAAAACAATTGACCTACAAAGGCAAAAAGGGTTTTAACAGCACTAGGACAATGTGAAAGTGATTCTTGTAAGGACTTCTTGGTAGTTTTAAACTAACCAAAACAAACGAAAAAGCACTTTTAAGGATTTCTGCAGTAGATTTTGATTTGTACCAAATGGAATCCACCACTGTTATATTGAAGCAATTTACTAGCTCTCAACCAGATACTTTGAGAGGAAATTCTTGTTGGAAACGGCCTGACAAAATCATAGTTTATTATTTTGTCCAAAATGGCATCAAAAAGTCATAGGTTTTGTTCTGTTTTGTTTTTCTTATGCCCCAAAAGGTCCCAAATGGTTTTATTATACTTGGTTGATACATGTTTCTATATAGTTTGTCCAAAAGTGACCGACAAATACCAAATGAGATGTCTGAAAAGAAAACTATACTTGGCATACTATTATGTAAATTTGTGTCAAAAATTGTCACATTTTAAAATACCTCAAAATGCTTAAAATTTAGACCATTTAACATTATAGTCTGTTGATATATATTAGAACATAATAATAATATAATTTGGCCAGAAATCGTAAAAATTCACTACTTTTACATTTAAGACAGTGGTTTCAGTTTTAATCTACTGATGGTCAAAGCCAGGCTATCTGCAGCCCCTTTCCCTTTCTCAGTAAAATCATTAATAATAGCTATTACTATCATTGTCCTGTTGACACGTGATCTCTGAACATACTGTAAACACAATGAACACCACTTTATCGTCAAAACTTTTTAACCAAATCAGGAGAATAATGCAGGAAATGAATACAAATTTTAATCAAATAAGATACTCAACTACTTGACCACATACTAAACGTGAGTAAAAATCTACTTTTTTTTTTCTCATTTTTGACCCTGTGCAACATAACTCGAGACTAACAACTACACTTTAAATGATGCATATTTACATGAAGTCTGGTCTAATGAAATCTTTCTACCTTCCTCAGTGCATCTCTGGTTTTATCAATGACGGAGACCAGCTGAAGGTCACCTGTCCGTCTTGTCGCAGGAGTTTTTGTGCTCAGTGTAAGAAACCTGTGAGTATAACAATGTGTTCCCATCTTTCATCCCAGTTATAGGCTGGGAAACTTATCTTACATGAGATAAAAGAGGACGAAAAGCCTCAGCTGAAGAATTCAGCCTTGAAACTTTGGCTTCTCTTCAGTAAACTAACTGTCGCAGGATGTGCTCAGTCTTTAACTCCCCCTCTCTGCTATCAGTGGGAGCCTCAGCACCAGGATCTGTCCTGTGAGCAGTTCCAGCAGTGGAAGAGGGAAAACGATCCAGAGTACCAGAGGCAGGGACTGGCTGGCTTTCTCAGAGACAACGGCATCAGTGAGGACACAAACCTTAACCACATGTTTCTTTTAAAAATAAAATGAACAAAGATATACACTAGGAGGAAAAGTAGTTATACTGACTCTACTGTACTTGGGCACAATTTTATGTCGTATTTCAAATGCTTTGCTAAAATCAACATTACAATCTTCTAATACATTAATTGATTAATCTCATATTAAATTGGTCCACATTAATGGTTTCTGAAATGTGAAGCAAGTAAAGGTGGAGTTCATTTTAATTTATAAACTGCCAGACACATCATTCATTTACTCATAATACTTCTGAAGTAAATACTAACTTAGTTTATAAAATAAATCTTGTGAATGTATGAAGTAAATTGGAAAAAATTGAGAACAAATACTTAAGATTTGTACTTTATGACACTTCGCTGTTAGAATAAATATATTTAGTGGTACGTGTTGTCTTCTTCTTGCAGCCTGTCCTCACTGCAGGTTCCAGTACGCCCTTACGAAAGGCGGCTGCATGCACTTCAGCTGCTCCCAGTGCAGGTACCAGTTCTGTAGTGGCTGTAACAACCCCTACCACAAGGTGAGACCAAGACAAGACAAACATTCACAGTCTGACCAGAACGCATTTCAAAAGTAGACTTCTGCTTACTTTACGTACTATAAAATCATGGCTAGAAGTCTTTTGTGAGAATGATAGAGTACTAATGACAGAAATCAAAGAAATTGGTAAAATTTCTCTTAAAACTAATTAAATAAAATGTTTGGAATTACATTTTTTTTTCAAGTTTGGCACAAAATTTGTCACATTTATTACATATTGAACTATTTGCATTTCTACAACCTCCAATTACAACCTCTCCTGTCCTCTCCTCTCTGCTCTGTGTAAACAGATTTTCAGTGAATATCTGTCATGTGATATGATGATATGATATGTTCAAAGACTGTCAGAATGTTCAAATGTCAATGATAATGCCTGTTTTTTTACTCTTCTTTTAGATATTAAACAGATGGTGATCTTTATAGGAAACATGTTTCTGTCCCTCTGGCGGGCTGGGTTCAGAGGGACATATTACATGTTACACATTAGCAAGGTCTTGATTATCTTATAACATGAAATCTTTCTCCTGTGTTTTTACTGTCATTCTCTCTTGCAGACGGGATGCAAGACAGCCCAGTGCAGTTACCCCGGCCTACATGCTCACCACCCCCGGGACTGTCTCTTCTACCTCAGAGACTGGGAGCCGCCCAGACTACAAGCCTTGCTGCAGGTAGCAATCCTATTTACTTTGTTTCATGTTGTTGATTTTCATACCCTAATTTTATATCTGCTACAGTGCAGAGTTTGCATGACTGGCAGACAGAAACAGCTGATATGTAATATCATAAAGTAATCTGTGGGGTGTAATTCTAATTAGTAATTTGGCTTTGAGCAAATCATGCAAACATGTGTTAGGCTTATTATTATTACTCCACTGAGAACAAGTTAGAGATTGTTGGGCAATACATTAATGATAATGAATTTTAATTCCTAAACTTTTGCAACAACAAAAATAAGTGTAGTTTGAATTCATGATGCTGGTTTAGCTGGAAATATTGTATGTCAAATAGCAGAAGCACAGCAAGGAATACTTCTTGTACATCTCCTTTTTTGTTATTAATACTATTTTTGATATTGTGTTTATCTGCAGAGGAGCGGTGTAGAGTTCAACACGGATCCTTCTAACGGAACTCAAACTGGTAAAACAAATTTTGTTCATTCCATTTTGTTTAACTTTGTTTTTTTTAATCACATTTGGGGAGTAAAGAAAAAACTATATGTATGTACCTTTATCTAATTTATAAACACATCCCGGAAAATGCTGAAAAAATAACAACGGTTGAGAGATATCAGTGTGTGAAGATGGTTTCTTAATATTTTTCTTTGCTTTTTTATTGTCTGGTATTTGACATTTTTTTGACATCTTATAATCTCATTATATCCTCTTATTTCACTTATTTTTAATATTTGGCTAAGTTTTCTCGTCTTTAACACAGAAGCCTGTTGTGTGATGGAGCAGAAAGATGAAGCAGGTCAACAGATTGATTCACCGTGTGGGCTCCAAATACAGCCGGGACAAGCTGGACTCTGCGAGTGAGTGTCTCCATGCTGCTCTAAATATTTTATGTGGTTTATTGTTGTTTTTACCAACTACTTTGACAGGAAATTCTCATCCAAAAAAGCATAACAACATCATTGGATGGTCTGTTGGTAAAGATGGCATAAAAAGTCATAATATAGTATGTTGTCCAAAATCAGAAAAAAAGTCATAGTGTAACATGTTTTGTCCAAAACTGACAGTAAAACACAGTGTTATGGGACGCCCAATTTTAGTCTCTCAGTACATATTATAGCATAATTTGGTCAAAATTTGCCATTTTGGGTTGTCCAAATAAAAAAAAAGATATTTTAGTATGTAGAATATATATTGTAGTATGTCAAAACATTTCCAGAAAAAAGTTATTTTAAATGCTCAAAATGGTCTTATTATACTTTGTTGAGAAATGTAGCAGTATAGTTTGTCCTAAAAATAACAGAAGAACACAACAAACGCATGCAGAAAGCATGTGGAACATTTTTATAGAAAAGTATTACCATTTTTAAATGCCCTGATATTTTTAAGTGCCTAAAAAATGCTTTAAATGGCCCAATTATGGTTAATTGATACATATCATATACATAAAAAAGGTAAAGATATTTTTTAAATAGTCATACTTAGTGTGTTGAACATTGTCAAGTAAAAGTCATAAAATTAGTCAAAAAAACTAGATTATACTGATGATATGTGTCATATAATTCAACGAAAAAAACAGAAAACACGCTGTCATGCCATGCAGGAAGCACTACAGGGAGTACCTGGTGAGCCTGATCAACGCCCACTCTCTGGACCCGGCCCCGCTCTACGACACCCACGAGCTGATCCGGGCCTGTGAGAGATACCAGGTGGACACGCAGAGAGCAGAGAATGAGGACGACAACGTTTACCACGCTCGACTGCTGAAGGTGAGATACGGCTGTGTGCTGCCACAGAGGTCAAAGGTTAGAGGTTTCAGTAGGTGTGCCTTAACAGACCAACTGCAAAGAGCTTTCCTTCATTTCAAAGGAGGTTAGAGATGTTTGCAACCTTTCTACCGCCTCTAGTCATGGTCCTTTTAAAAGAGCAGAAACACCAATGAAAATACAACCTGTCAGCTCAGAATTAAATACTTAATTCATAATTAGACAGTCAAGAAGATATCCATTGTATTAGAGGAACAATTTATAACTTAGAAGAAAAAGAATAAAAATATCAGATGATACTGTATAATCGTATTATACTTCTGACCACATATTACATGTAATAGTTATTTTTGATTGTTCTTTTTGTAAAGACATATAGGTTTATTGTTTACCTTCTCGACATGTTTCGGCCAGATCACTGGCCTTCCTCAGGATTTGTCATGTGAAGGTCCTGTGACGCGTCACAGGACCATATAAACCTATATGTCTTTACAAAAAGAACAATCAAAAATTACTAAAAAAAATAGACATAATGAATCTAACCATGAAACATGTAATAGTTTATGTATAGCTTTTCATTAAATTATGTTTATAGAAATGTATTCTACTTTTGTCTTGATTACTATTGTTTTTTAATTTTTTGTAGTTTATTTTTTGGTTATTTTACATATAAATTTTTTAATGTATTATTTTGGCTCGCTATTTTTTAATTTTATACTACTGACCACATATTTTATTTATTTATTTTTTATTTTTTCAGTTATTCATTTATTTAGGATTTTTTTATTTTATGTTTTGATATGCTTTAAAAACTTGTTTATACCTTTATTTATTTTGACTTTATAGTTATATTTTTGTGTTTGCTTACAATGTTAATCTTTATTTTGAAATGAATTTAAAATAATACTTATTGTCTTTCTTTTTTCTATCTTACTAATACATTGAAATGATTTATATGTATATTAATTTTTTTTTTTTCTTCAATTGGTTCTGATCGAATACTAAATCACATTGTTATGTAAATTGTTATTTTTATGGAGCAATAAAAGAAGTTGCAGTGACTATTAATTATTAAGGTCATAATACAGTATTTATAATGTCGCGCCACAGTACATTTTAGCTAAATCTTATTGTGAAAAGCACAGTATTTATAACCTGCACCCACAATTTCAATCCTATGTTAAGTAATTTTAAGGTCTTTAAGGAATAGTTAGGGTAATTTAAAACAAAACAACCCTCCAGTTTATTTATAATATTTTGATTGCATAATCTTTCTTCAGACAGCTCTCTCTGAATGTATGCTACTGTAAAAGCCACCAGACTAATGTGAAAAACAGTAATTTCACCCTACAGAATATGTTGCCTTCTGGTCTGCGGCTGCCTCTATTGGTTAGTTTTTTTATCATTTGGTATTTAAATAGCTTAGTTTGGATTCAAGTCACACTCTAGCACAAACAAAAACTTAACATGAGGTCAGCAGAAGACCAGCAACTCTGTTTTCTTGTAGGTAAAATTAAGGTCAATGTTTTTCTCAGTGGAGTCTGGTGGCTTTCAAACATTTCTAAAACATCCTCATGCATTTTGGGTAGAACTATTTATGAATTGTTTTAATGCTGAGCTAATTTTCTTTTTACATAATTTGTATTTTTGTTTTGAATATCTGTATATTTCTCATGTATCTTTTGTTTCTCTGCCCTCAGAAACTGATGGAGGTCCCTCTTGGAGAAAAGGTTCCTCGAAACAAGTAAAAGGTTCTTCAACAAGAACTTCACCAGCTTGCACAGATCACCCACAGTCTGTTCCTTCAAGGACTCATAGAAGAAGAATGTGTCTCGACTCTTGTCATGAGCAGTATATTTTATGTTTACAAGCTGCTCTTAATTATCTTCTGAGTAATTCTGGTTACCACCCTTTGAAAAAATATCTCAGCTGTGTGTCACAATACACAAAACTTATTATTATTGCCTGCAGCTGGGTTTGATTTGTATCCGTTCATAAACATTTTTTTTTTGTCTTTTTTTTTGTTTTGTTTTAAGTTCTCACACCTGAACAATAAACCTTTTCTGTCTTTGTTGATCATCTTGAAGTGATTATGAGGGTATGAAGCTTTTTGTCTGTGTGATTTTTCATCTCAGTTTCTAAATACTTTAAAAGTGTAGTTTTGGATGACAGAGTTGAATCATGTAGAAAATGTCAGATTTCTTCTAAAGGTTTATCTTTTGCACAAGAGTTGAGAAAGCCTGTTTTTTGGAAGCGTATGTAGCAATACTGGGTAGAAGTTTAAAAAAAAATTAAATGAAATAAATCTAAAGGGTAAAAATGCTGACAAATGATTGTTCAGATTTTCTTCTGTCAGTTTTTTGTCTGTTTTGCTTTATGTATGATCTTAACAATAAATAAATATTTTAAAATGTGTATTTGTTTTTTGTTTTTACATAAGCATGATATCAATGATTAAAAAAAATTGATTAATCCAACGATTTTATTTAATGAATACTTTAGATTTTTTAGGTTTCTGTTAAATACTAATAAAGTATGGTGTACTTTTTATACTACTGTTATAGAGATAAGTTCTGTTCTAGTAGGAGTTGCAAATATGAAATATATATATTACAAACCATACTATTCATTCATTCATTTATTATCTTAACCTCTTATCCAGCCATGCCCAGGTCACGGGGAGGCTGTGCCTATCTCAGCCGGCTTGGGGCCAGAGGCAGGGTACACCCAGCACAGGTGGCCAGCCTGTTGCAGGGCAGACAGACAAACACACTCACTGACTCATTCACACCTATGGACAATTTAGAGTGGCCAGTTCACCTAATGTGCCCGTTTTTGGACTGTTGGAGGAAACCAGAGCACCTGGAGAAAACCCACGCACCCATTTACATGTTATTCCTTAAAACACGTTTCAGCAAATTATAGCTGTTGACAGTATTTTGGAAATTTGGAGTGTATAGATAGATAGATAGATAGATAGATAGATAGATAGATAGATAGATAGATAGATAGATAG
>JAOWBC010000812.1:824947-837641 GCA_028566105.1 Hypoplectrus providencianus | reverse complement strand
AATTACACTTTGGCGTGGGGCATACTCATATGGCTTGCTGTGACCTACCACATTATAACATGAGTGACAAAAAGAGGCTTCCAGCTAAAGTTGCTCTTTAACATATTAATAACCAAGTACTTATGGCAAAAATAGTTTAAAAAAAGGATGTATCCTGTGAGGAACGTAAAAATATAGTGACAAATGTTAGGAGTGAGGTATTGAGCTCCTTACTGTCACATTGAATGAACTGGTTTGTTGGGAGAGGTTGGTGGTTACGCTGCACACAAGGTGGTGTTGATTACAAACGAGGCTCAGGTGTGTTAATGAGCAGAGAACTCTGGCGACCAGCAGAAGACATCGGACGAAGAAGCTGCCACACTCTACACATCTTTCCCCACCAGTCATGTTTATTTTTGGTTCCAGGACTTTTCTGCTTATTTTGATTATAAAAGTGTCAGAAAATGTCCTGTGAGTACATGCTTTTGTCCCTTTTCCCGGAACACTTGGAATTTTAAAGAACTATCAGAAATTCACAATTTACTGCATGTCAAAAGGGTGAAATAACAGTTTAAAGTGAAGAAAAACACAAAAGTGACAGTTGATGTCAAGAGTTTTAGTGGAAAAAAACAATGCAATTGAACATGTCAAACAGGTTTTGCATGTTAAAAGTTTAAATCTGACATATATAAAACTAATTACAATAGAATTTTCTGATTCTTTGTCTCTAAATGTGCAAAAATAGTGCATAAAAGGTAAACTATGTATAGGCCCTTTTTATCATACAGGGCATTTCTCTCCTCCCTGGCTCCTCAAAAGCCTTGGTGGTACTGCCAGGGACAATCCCTGTCTGGCTGCAGACACAGGCCCACATCACAGGTCTCACACCTCCAGGGAGAGCTAGTGGACCCCTCCTCATCTCCCCTCCAGCATCCCCACAGGCTCCCACTGGACAATAGAAGAAAAATAACATTTATTCATGGTCGTTTCATAGCAAATACACAGTATAAACACCATATAAAAACTGAACTGAGCATAACGAGACTTGGTAACGTTATACTATTCTCAAAAGTCGCCAAACGGATCGCGCAGTAGACATATGGCGCATGAGCAATGGCCACAATTACGCATAGAAATGCATCGCAGACGACACACTCAGTGTTAAAGGGTTAATAATAATTATTGAACAGGAGAGCAAGACAGGGCTCGTTGCTCAGTGAGCCGGGCCGAGGTGTCGGACCTGCGGCCAGGTGAGCTAACCCCTTCCTTCTCTTCGGCAAACCAGTTCATCCCCTCCACAGTTTTCCCCCCTTCTTCCCTCACTCCAGGTTAGGACTGACTTGGTAACAATTATAATCCCTAGATAGTCAAGCCGTAACACAAAGAACAATGGTTGTCGGGGAAAAAATGAATTTAGCAAAGTAATTAACATTGCTTCCAGTTGATTCTCACGTGTCAGAGATTAAAATAAAACTGTGTGACTGTCAGTGTGTTGAAGACGCTCTGCTGTGGAGCAACATCCCCGTCCAGTCAGAAGAACCTGCTCAGTACATCAGCGCCATACAGACAGACGGTGAGTTAAGCTAAAATCATAAGGTTTATGTATTCATATTCATGTTTTTATTTTATTAATTTGCAAAAGGCACCGACAGTGTGAATATTTATTATTTTTGAAATGTTTTATTGTACAGAATATTTCTTTTTACAAATTTGCAATTAAATCTAAAGAAATATATAAATTAAATCCAATTTTTTTTACTAGACAAATATAAAAACAAATTGAAAAAAAAGAATTACATTGAAATATCTGTATATCAAATAAAAGCTTCATTTGACTATATATTGATTTGAGAGTCCAGCTTCTTATCCTTATTTATATGTATTTATTTTAAATTCATTTTAGGTGTCTTCACGTTCAAACCGAAGACTGATAGCTGAGTCAGTGTCCATTGTTCTGGAGGTTTTTACTGAAAATCTGCTGATTAAAAAAAATCACTTTAAACGTTTTTCTCCGAGACTTCATCTTATTTTTTTAAGTTGTTTTTACTATAAGTATAAAGTATTATGTGCCTATCCTATTATTATTATCCCTTATATTTTTCATACAATTTATCAATCTAATCTTGTTTTATGTTAATTTCATGTCTATTTGTCATGTACTTTCCTTATTGTAATCCACAGTTTGCTTTTTTATTCCAATAACTCCGAGCTGAATTATCTCTTTTTGTCTCTCTCTGCAGGGGTCGATGAGTTCAGGTTGGATGTGCGAATCGAGGAGAGTGTTTCAGCTCAAACAGCAGGTAGTATAATAGTATTTATTATTAGGGTCCGAGCGCAGTCGAAGACTGGCGAAGACCCTATTGTAATTTCATTTTTTTTTTTTTTTTTAAGTTGTTAAAGATGTTTGTGCATGCTTTCATTTTGGAATAAATACATTTATTTGTATGTATGTATGTATATTTTATCTTTTGATGGTGTAAGTTAGAGCATTGTCTCTGTTTCTGTCTCAAGGTCAGGACTCCTTCAGCGTGGTGGTTCAGTATTTGGGACAGGAAGTTCTCAGAAGCCAAATCCAGAGCAGCGACGTGCGGATAACGTACCTGCCTTCGTCCCCTGTTCCCTCCACTCCGACCATCCTGAGCGGCAGGTTTCCACGCATCCCGTTGCCGGAGCCGCCCTCCACGCTGCCGGCCAGCCCTCAGCTGCAGGCCCTGTTCACCCTGCTGCCGTTCATGGAGAGGGGCGTGGCACTGACCGACATGGCGAAGGGAGTCTACGGCAAACGCTTCTGCCAGGGGCGGGTCTTCTGGCAGGGGCCGCACACGAAAACGCCGGGACTGCACAAGATGGAGAGAAACACAGAGCCGGTGATGCTCTTCGACAAAGACGCTTTCATGCAACGTGAGTTTGACTCCAGTTTAGTCTTTAGAAGTTGAGTTTAAAACCTTTTTTTAATACATCAACTGACAATAGTCTTTGTATGTATAAACTGAGAACAGTTTATATAATTTCATATTTTTTGCATTAGAATTTATTTATATTATATTTTATTGTATTGAGTTGTCATTTCATTTTAACATTTTGATTCAATTTAAAAACGTAGACCTTGATAAAAACAATTTAAATATAAATGCACAATATAAATATTGAAATTGTACTAGACCAAAGAAAGAAATATAATTAGATGTGATTATAGACTAGATAGATTTTTAGTTGTGGACCTTTGGGATTTATAGTTTTGGAGCTTTTGGTTTTGTAAAGTAGGGCGTTAGATCAAATAACTTTGGTTCTTGGGAAATAACAGCAAATATTTTGTTCAGTTTTATGGCATCACAAAGACAATTTAACAAAAATGACACAGTGAATTAAACAGTGATTATTTAATAATATGAATTGCATCTAATCTTATTTCAGAACCTTAAAATGTATTATGTATTTGTTATATATATCTTATAAATATTATTTTATAATTTTTTTTCTCTTAATCAGAACTGGACCACTTCCGTGCAAATGGTGGCGAGCCCCCGCAGTGCGGCGTCACTCTGTGTTTCGGAGAAGAACTGAGTTGCACTGAAGACCCATCTGGAAAACTCATTATAGTTCAGGTAAATTACAACTTGGTTACCAGTTTTATTTAATGATTTTTGTATTTTAATCATTTATTTTGTTTGAACTAAAGTATTTAATTTAAACTCCTCTGTAATGAATAGTGTCTTTAAATAATGTCATATGTATTATTGAAAATTTGAGACTTTTGTATGAAATACCATCAGAATAATTATGAATGTTTTATTTATATATTCAACCAAATGCTGGATTAAGGCAGACACTAAACTTTTGAGAAAAAGAAAAACAAATTTGAGAAAAAGTAATAAACTCCCCACACTTTTTTTCCAGGTGAGGAATTGAAAAATGACAATACCTGCTGTTCTCATTCCTTTGCAGATCACATTCCCATGGGCGGAGCAGGAAGTCAGGAACGCCCAGTCCTTCCTGGAATCCATCAAAGCCCTCCACTCTTTGGCCAGTCAGTCTCCACTGGGAGAAATCACGCTGAACCTGGTCACTGTGCCTTCACCGGACCTGGACCTGGCCACATGTGGCATCTGAGCCCTTTGTCCCAAGTCCCAAAACAAGAGACTTCCCATTCTTTCAAAATAAGAGGGCTGAGCGATAAGTCAACATTTTTACCAATGTAAATTCACCAATGGACTGAATTAAAACCTCCCAATAATTAAATCTTCACCCCAGGATTCCCAATATCAAAATAAGAGTATTTAGGGTTTTTATATATATATATATATATATATGTGTGTGTGTATATATTCCCCAGCCCTAAAAGTTGCAACAAAACAAATTTTACAGCACTTATAAAAACTTTAAACACTTTACAGAAATGAAGCTTGAAAAAGAACTTAATTTCTTTACTTCAGCCCCCCTAACGTCCTTGACGAGACAAAGCACTACGCATTAACAAACACTGTAGAGTCTTCTTCAGAGTTAACGCTCTTGATAATCAATTCATCTTTTCAGTTATTTTTCCAAACAAAAAAAACTTTCTCTTGATTTCAGCTTCTCAAATCTCATTTTTCTTTATAATGTATAACAGTAAATTTAGAATCTTAAAGGGACAGTCAGGATTTTTTTGTGGTTGTATTCAGTTGTGCTCCAATGCATTACCTGTAGTCTGGTGGCTTTTAAGGGAGCATAGATTACGGTTTTATTTTCTGTCAGAAACAGCAAGGTAAAGCAGGGACTAGCATCCACTGAAGTAAAAAATTTTTCACCTTTGTGTCTGTACTCCTGTCTGCCTCTCACAATTGGTGGCGTGCAGAGTGACGTCTACTGTAGTTGATACACCAATTATAAATAAGCACCTCATACTACCTAACTTAAAAAAAATTCAGATTATCCCTTTAAGGGCTGAAAGCCTGTCCCATTCATTCATTTGCATCTTTTTTAACTATCCCTTTAAGGTTTTGGACTTTTAAAGAAAGCCGATACTTTTCATTAATTTCCTTTTTCCTTGTAAATTTAAAGATTAAAAAATTATTTAATTCAAAAAATACCTGATGGTGGCAGCTCTGATGTCTTATTCCTGTGGGTTATCTGGACCTGTTAAAACTGTGATATTAACTTTATAGGCCAGTGGTTCTCAATTTGTGGGTTAGGAGTAAGGAGTCAGAAGTTACAATTCAGGGGTCAAGAAAAGATTAACAGGAAACATAAGCCCAAATGCCCCTCTTTCTTTTGAATTTTCGGATGATTTTGGGTCATTATTTATATAAAAAAAATTCACATTAGGAACCACTTCCCATAGAAACAGATTGTGTTTGTGTTATTGCACTATTGTTCCTTGTCCTCATTCATATAATTAAAGTTAAAGTAAAATAAAAGGGAAACATATTATAGTAATACTACAATTAGAGTAGCAAGAAGATATGTAAGTCACACGTTTCACTTTTTTAATGTAACGCCAGTTAGTCAAAGGTCATTTTGTCTTCCATGTTAGGCTTTTGTAGTTAAACACAAACATTTATACATTTACAAATATTGGTTAGAGGGTTGTATTTAAAAAAAAAAAAAAAAAAAATCAGCATTCATTCAACCCTTTTAAAGGAAAACATCTACCTTTTTTTCTGTTGCACTGGCAAAAAACAATTTTTAATGTTGTGTAAAAAAAAATTACAGGAGTGTACCAAGTTTACCACGACTTACCTCTAAAACAGAATGATTAGGGGTTGGTGTTTAAAGAGTTGAACCAAATTTTAACACACGGGATAATAAAATTGGCAAACAAGAAGACATCTGTTATTTCAATGAAGTCTTGCAGTAAATTCAGTCTGCTGCAGCTCAGGATATTTGTTTTTTGTTGTCAGACATGTTGGTAAAACTGGTATTTTATTAAAAGGTGGTAGTTTGATGTGTTTTAATGCTGTTGACATATATTGGCAAAAGGATTGCGAAGGATTTGTGACTCTTATTTCGTTTTTATTTACGTTTTTCGAACTACAATTTTTTTTTTAACCCTGCTTGTAAGAGTTAATATGTTCTTTATAAACTGCTACAACACTATAACACACTATAATGCAATTATCAGCAGCTATAAAGGATATTCTTAAGTGTTTGTAAATGCACATTATTTTCCAGCATTTACAGCCTTTCAAAACAAAGTGAAATTCTTGATTGAATAATGGTTAATTGAGAGATCTGTAAAACCGAGTGTCTCCACAAAGAATCATGCACCGCTTTGAATACTTTAAAACTGTTCTTGAAAATATGTCATTCAGCATAACAAAAAGCATAAATAATTAATGTTATTTAAATGCCTATTGGTGCCTAAAGAAGGAAATATTGTTGAGAATATATAAACACTTAAAGCACTACAACTACACTGTAGTGTTATAAACAATGTATTAAATGTTTGTTTATAAAATTCTAACGAAGAGCAGTTAAGTGAAGTGTCATACCAATATAATTATTTATTTTTTAGTGTGGCACTGAAAAGGGGACAGATTCCCCAAACTAGTGTTTTTCGGTTAGGGTTCACAAACTTTCATGTTCATTATCATCAACCTGAATGCAAACCAAGCCTGACAACAAAACCAAATATTTTAAGCTCCAAGCATTTATGTTATTAAGTTCACCCCCTGGAGCCTGTGTTGGCCACATAATAACATTAAAAAGCAACAAAAGACAAAAACTGGACCACAGGTGCATTGTAATGGTGTTGATGTGAATTTTTCCAATACATAAACAGGCTGTTGGGCTGGACCACAAGGCACACTGAGAGTGTGTGTGAGTAAAGACATCTACTAAGTTGTAAATATTTTGTTATTTATGCATGTACTTTGTCTATGTCTTGTCTTTGTTCAGTCAAGAAGATGCATTAAAAATATACCCAGCCTTTGTGTGTCTGTGTTGGGTTATAAAAATCACATGATGAAGGGTCAGAACATAAATAAATCTGAGCTCTGGAGTAAAAACTACTGCTACTTCTTCTAGATGTTCCCGTTGGCCGGAGAGGCCAGCTCAGCTATCTTGGTATTCAGTTTCTGATTGGTCCAGTCCTTTGTAATGTCATCCAAGTGACTGTCAAAATCCACCAGCAGCGAGTGATCACCCGACTCCAGCATCTGACTGGCTATCGCCCGAGTCTCCTCCCACTGTCTCAGCATTATCCTTAAAAAACAGCCAAAAAAAAGGACAATGTTAATCCTTGATCTTTATACTCTCAATCCGGACATAGTATGGAATGCCATTTAGGTCAATATAAATTTTGTTTAAATAATAAATCCTTAGAAATAGATAAGCCTTTAAAAACTAGAAATTATTTGCTGACAAATTAAAACAAAATAAATAAACATAGTTTGTATCGTATTATCAAAAGGATAAAATCATGGAAAGGCAACTATTCATTGAAGAAAAATTGGAAGATAGACCATTTATGGCCTTGGAGTGCCCTTTCCCTTCAGCTGTCACTTACGTGTGTTTGTCTTTGAGCATCCATCTTGAATCTTTGCGCTCGTACATCACGATGGGAGGAACTCGATAGTCTGGAGACATCTTACTGCCATCAAGCTGTGGAACAAAACAAAGAAAATCGAATTCAATGTATAAATGAAACTGAAGTTGTATTTATGAAATATTAAAAGTGACTACATTTAAGCCCTCAAATAAATCTGTTGACAGTGACATTAAAAAGAGGAATTATAGAATGTCTTACAGATTCTTCAATGACTGCCATACTGTTTAACCACACTTATTTTTTGTCTTTGCAAGCGAACATGTTAAGGAAAAGTGTAAAAATTCTCACCATTAACAAAACTGCATTGTCAAACTGCTCCGAAATCTTATCAGCTATCTTCAGTGCACACTGGGTGGGGCTGTTGAGTTAAAAAGAGGAAAATAGATTTTAAGGAAAGGTTAGAAAGTTTTAAATGTTACAAAAAACTACTGACATACTGAACTTACTAACCAAATGCTACATTTAGGGAAACATCTTCCAGTAGATCAGGTATTTGCAATAAAATGGAGTTCCTAGAGGAATCAACAGCAAAACTCACCTGCTATCTGATACGCAGGCATTGGCCTGATAGTATCCCACTATCCTCTGCTGAGTCTGTGAACACCATACATCCACCTGAAATAAGAGAAGTGGTTAACCTAAAATGTAAAAATGCCAGAACAAAACTTTGCTGTCAAATCACACTCAACCCGATTCTCATTGCAGGAAAGCTTCTTCTGTAACTGTTTAGTATTCATAAGATTGTTAAATCTATGTCAAATAAATACTTAGAAAATAAAAGGTCCTGAATTTTTTTTAAAAACAGTCAGGATACCGGATTTTGTACCACACCTGTCAGCAGGTGTCCTACCTGTGTGAGAGCCAGCTGAGTGATGGGAGCCAGGGGAAGGTGGGAGTGTAGCAGCGGTACACAGTCTGTCACGCACACAGCGCCACCAGCAGAGCTGGACGACAATAGCAGCCCATTGATGCTGCAGCGGGGAAACAGACAGGCGTGCAGGTACATCTTCACATAGGCCCGACAGGACAGCTCCACTTCACCCATGGTGACTTACTGAGAGGAAACGGTCAAACCTGGGTTGCACATAATTAGATTGAAATTAAGTAAATATATTAAACAAAATATGTTTGTTAATAACTAACAAATACATTCTGAAAAAATTAGACAATATATACAAATATTAAAATATAAAATGAGTCCTTACAGTTGAATAAGTACATCTGTAACTACATAGGAATTCCTAAAATGACAAATATTTAGATAAATTAGTCAATATAGTTCAATTTTAAAAAGAAATTGTTTGTAAATACATATGAAACAAATCCTTAAATATAAGAATGAGGCATACATAAATAAATAAATAAATAAACAGATGAATTAATATTTAATTTAATAAATATAATTGTTATTGCATTTTTTAATGAGGTTTGTTTTTCTGTTTTTTTTTTAATCACTCTTGGAAGAAATCAAAAAATACATTTTTATAAATACACACAATCTATTTATTTATTAAAATAAAAAATAAAAAAAACATATTTTACTTAGTTTAGGCCTATTTATCTGAGGATTTGATCCATAGACTTATTTCTTTGTTTAATCAACATATGTATTTATTTTATTTGAATTTAAATGACATTTAAGTCACATCTAAAATCTGATAAGATGCTAGTTGAAGCCCGATTAAGTTGCTTATTATAAAAAACGTCATGTCATTTTTACTCAGTAATTGATGCCATTTTAGTGTAAAGTTGATCTCGCCCACACCAGCAGACTGCGTACAGAGACGCAACACATGAGAGAGACAACGGTGATTTTTATATGTATAACATGAAGCATTTTACCATAAAAGCTTTTTAAAAATTTGCCTTACGAGGTAGTTTTTTTTGGCAGGATGTTATAAAACAATCCAGCTACCTAGCCGGCTGCGGCTTCAATGTATGTTAGCAATAGCATATTACATACCAGTAGTCTTAAATAGGTCTTACCTGAAGAGATAAAGAACAAGTAAGAAGTAAGCCTTGCTTTAATAAACAGATGTTAATTTTCCGAAAGTCAAATATATCGCTTCATTTGTGTTTTTCGCCGTATTTTGAGATTTAAAGAGAGCTGTAACGAATGATTGTTTGACTTGACAGCTAACTAATTTAAAAGGCGTCTGAATGGCTACTTCCGGTCCCACCCAGTTGAGTCAAATATAATAATCTGATTGGCCAGAACGCTGTTGTAAGGTGCCAATCATTTCTGAAGCTTCCTAAAGCATTGCGACCTAGTGGACAGGAGGTTATATTACATTATAAATTCAAGAGAAGACGCTACAGGCGAACAGAGCGTATAAGTAAAATAAAGATGTGAATAATATAAAGAAATCCTTCTGTAAAAAATAAATAAATAAACAACTTAAAACAATAGTTAGATTCACCAGGAGAAAACTGGTAAATTTGATGTGAGTGTAGCTGAAGTTGAGATTTTGTGGCTCAGGGCATGAGAAAGAAAAACAAATTGAGAAAACGGCTTTTAGAGATTCCATACATTCTCACTTGAAATTACTATTTTATGATATATTATTGGATCTGATTAATTTCAACAATAATGTAGTAAAAACTGTACATGAACACTACAGGCCAAAAGCTTGGAAGCAAGACCAAAACAGGCCAAACATTTGGAAGTTACTTCAAGTTCTGTTCATTAGGCCTTTCATAAAAAAAAAAGGATAAGTTAAATGTATTTTGGGATGTATTTATTGCATGACTTGACTTGCTTTCATTGATATGCACCATTTTCCTCAATTTACCTTTAGGTATATATTGATGGTACCAGACCATTGCTGAATAAATGTCAAAATAAAGGGAGGGCTTTGTTTTAGGGTCAATAAGATTAACAAGAGACATACCTTAAAAAAAAAAAAAAAAAACTTGTGAAAAGAATGCCTGTTGTTAAAGCCAGAGGAGATTACTTTGAGAAAAGCAAAGTCTATGCAAGAAAAGCTCAAATACCTGATAATTATAGTAAAAATGTCTTCTGATAAGTTTCTCTGCAGTTGCTGCTGGGGTCGGTAGCCAGGAAGAAACCATTTGTTTTAAAATTGAGTTCTTATGTAGGAAAGAGTTCAAGGACCTGGTCACATTTTGTTATGATCATTCAGATAAATCACTGGATATTGTTTGGTTAGCTATGTGTAACATAGTTAATAGCTTAATTAATATAATTAATATAAATAATATAATTAATATAAATAAGTGAATAAATTCTGCTTAATTGAACACCACCGTCATCTGCTGGCGAGATGAGATACCTGCATCGTATTGTATTGAGCTGCAAAACTGTAGAAACAAGGAATTATGGGATAATCTTCAAAGTGATGAAGGATTCGGAGCGAGGTAACGTGTCGCTAACTGTCTGTGGACAAAATTAATGTTAATAAATGATGTTAAAAGTCAGGTTATTAGTATGTGATGAGATATGAGTCTGTGGGTTGGATTCACTGCATGTTTGCCAAGTTGTGTTCTTTAATGTCTTTCATTGCTTGTAAATATTTTGTTAGCACAGTTAGCTAATCATAACGTGGCGCTGTCCTTCCAGACAGAGCGTGCTGTTGTCCATGGCGAGTAGTGACAATTGCCTCACTTTTCCATGACTTGAACACAGGTATGTTATTAAGCAGTTATTGTTTTTGTTGGTGTATAATTTCTGTTCTTTGATAAATTAACAAAATAATGAACAGTACAGTGGTGAATATTTGTATGATTTATGTGTTGAATGTTATGGGTAATCCTCAAAGTGATGAAGGATTTGGAGCGAGACGGGGCACACTGTCCATGGCAATTAGTGACACAAAGACCTCACTTTTCCATGTCTTGAATGCAGAATAAACTTTGCTGCTACTTCATGTTGAGACTCAGGACTCATTCATCTACCAAACACAATGCAGAAGTTACATATGCAGCTGGAGCATCTGGAGGAAGCTAGGCATCTCGGGCTGCTGTGGTGTAGACCCACTGCAACAGCTAGTCTACCTGCCCTTACTACTTACCTGCCCTCAATGTCTGAACTAAAACAAACTCACTTTTAAAACTCGCATTGTCTTCAGGTTATCTACATAAGTCACATTAGAATGGAGGCATTGCCATGGTGAATCCTATCACTTCATTCATGCTGCCTTCAGGAGTGGTGCACGTGTGCCAACATACCAGGTTTAAGTAACTCAAATCAACTTTTCTGGAAGTTACCAGAGGGCAAGTCAACTCAGCAAGTAGTCCTGGGGCCTGTTCCAGGCAGGAGGTTTAGCAAATTAGGTTTACAAGTACAGCCATTTAGGAGATTAATGCTTTGTCATGTTTGGTCAGAATCTCTTTAGCACAACCGGTACAGACTAGAAGTAACTTTCATACTGAAGCACATCAACCCATCAAGGTCAATACAAGTGGATGGCAAGTGCATTTTCAACATGTGCCAGTCGGACTAGATTGGGAACCTTTGACTTTTATTCATGAAATTTGCCCCTAAGATATTTTCCTTGCAGGATTAAACTGAAACCCATTAGTCCTTGGCTTGATTATGAACTTTGTATAAATTGGTCTGGAAAATAATTGACAAATACAATGTTTATTTAAATTTGACAAGTCAGGAGGATGATTCAGTCAAAAGCAGTCTAGAAGAACCTCCAGTGTTGGTGCCTGAAAACATAAGACAATGTTTTAGTTCAAATTGCATACCCAACGGTGCATTTGATTAAATTACATACCAAACGGCCCAACTCCAGCAGTTGTGCAACACCTGAAAGACATTGAAATTACATAAGTCTCATGGATGCTCTTTGATGTTGAAATACAGCATAACATCTTACCCATTTGAACCTATTTTCGGGGCAACTCCTTGGGAACTGATAATGTACCTGGATCACTTGAGCTCTACTGCCTGCGAAACTGCTTGGGCACGTAATACGGCTGTTGCAGCATCTTTGGCATCTTGGGCCACTGGGGCATAACTGGCATCCTGGGCATCTTGAGCCACTGAGGAATGTAGCGTGGCAATTGCTGGGGTGGAAGCCTAGGCTTCTGGGGCACCTGGGGCTGCTGCTTGGGTGGGAAGATGGCCACCTGGGGCACCTGAGGCTGCTGCTTGGGTGGGAAGATGGCCACCTGGGGCACCTGAGGCTGCTGCTGCTGCTTGGGTGGGAAGATGGCCAC
>JAOWBC010000812.1:789028-799556 GCA_028566105.1 Hypoplectrus providencianus | reverse complement strand
TAACCATTTTTACCCCCCCCCCCCCCCGTTTTTTTTTTTTTTTTGCACAATGCATGACAAGCAACATAAAAAGAGTCAACTTGCAAAAACAGTTTGATTTATTTTCCTAAGTCTTGTTCCTTTTTTGTGCATAAATCAAACTGCTGCTGGGATGTTTGGATAAGATATATCAAGCTTTTTTTCATTTATCATGCACTCAGGGGGTAATTAATCAGTTAACTTAACCTTTTGTCTGTTTTGGGGAAATATGTCTTAAAATATTTATTTCTCAGCAAAATCATAAGGTTTTGCACACTGCAGCTGCATGCAATGACATTTCTTTCTGCATTTGCAAAAGCAAGAAACAAGACAAGGAAGTAAAGAGCTCTGGCAGCTGTAGCTCATTTTTTTTTCTTTTTAATGATTAGCTGTGATTATAAGGAAGAGTTTCTGTGCGTGTGAGTGTTGGACTCACCCTGCTTGTTTTGGTGAGGCCAGAGTCCTTTGGTTACCTGGCTCAGGTCCAGCTCCACTCTCAGTCTGTGTTTACAGGAATTAATCATTAACCCAGATGAGATGTAGCAAAAACACACCAGGAAATGAAACCTTAACAGATGACAGGCATAGATGAAGGATGCGTGCCAAGAAATGATCAGGTTTCATGCAAACTTTTAGCACAGTGAAAGTGCAGAAGCTGTTTTTTCTCTTATTAAAAGTCTTTTACAATTAAAGCTTATATCAAAGTTGCATGAAACAAAAAGAACCTGTGTCTTTTCTCCAGGCCTGTTTGACAAGTAATTAGAAGAGACAGGGTCTCTAATTGTTTGATGCCCTTGTTGACACTTCCTCTCTGCCGCAGATGAAGGAGACGTTCGCCAGGAGCAGCGTTTCCTGCCTGACCGGCTCCGACCTGCAGAGCATCACAGCTGTTCGGGGCGATCCGTGCTGGCAGGTCACTCAGCAGCTTCACCTGCTCATCGAGAAGGTAACACAGAAAGAAAAAAACCCGATTCAAGTGTGTCGTCACCCTCCTGCAGCTCAGAATGACCTGCATGTATCAGTATTTGTGGATCAGCATTAATGACTCCATGATTATTTGGCCAGCTGCTGAGATTTCTGGCGTTCACAGCTCAGTTTTTTGTTTCCACTCCAGCCTGCTGTGAATCAAAAACTCCCCACCCACTGGAGTTTGGAGACATTAGTAATCCCCCCACACTTCAGCTGCAAAGGCCAGCAAATCAGATGATAAATCAGCTAAAGTGTTTTGCTATCAGGGGTGGAAGAAGAGCTGATACTTCTCTAACGGCAGCATCAAGATAGGCCGTTGCAAGAAAAAGTCCTGCATTGAAAACTTAAAGTAAAAGTAGAAAAGTACTGGCAGTAACAGGGCTGGATCGTGGTGCTGGGAGGCCCTGGAGCGTGGGATTTTTGGGACACAAAAGGCACATTTAAAAAAGAAAAGCAGCTGAGATGCGGTGATGAGTGATGTGGGTGGAAAAGTATATGACGTATATTTTATTGATTCAACAGTAAATCAAACTGCAGTTTTGTAAATATAGAATATAATAATTATTGTAATATATAATCAAATAAAATACACTTTACACATATGTTTAAGTACCTTGAAAAGTATTTTACTCTATTAGTTTTTGTTTATATATTTAAGAAATAAAATGTTAAAAAATAATATTGTATATTATATATATATATATATAATATTTCAGTTAAATAAACTTATAAGCACAATATAAAAAGTACAATAAAAAAATAACAATCATGGTTTTATCAATTAAATAAAAATAAAAATGTTTTAAAATACGAGACCGTGATATGATAAAAGAAAAGTAATATAATGTAGATAATTCACATTGTTTATATGTGAAAGAATAACACAAGAAAATAACTTTCCTTTACAAACAAATACGACAGAGACCAATGAATCATAAAATAATAATATGATGAAGAATGATATATTTTTCTTTAAAATGATTGATAATGTGGATTAAATAGCAGATTGTTTATTTTTCTTTTTGTAAAAAAAAAATGCATTTTCAAGGCATATACCAGAATCTAAGCATTTTCCTGCCCATAAACCATAAAAAATAAGCATTTGCCAAACTTCATAGAAGCTCTGCTGTCACTGTGAGCGGCTCTTTGTGCTGCTGCTCTCTGAACATTAGCAGCAGAAAAATGCTGAAATGATCCAAATCACTGTCTGCAGACGCACAATGAGCTCCTTCATAGCTGGAGATGTGATGTGATCCTGTGAGGTTTAATCAGCACAGGAATGTGTTCACCTGCCCTGCTCGCCCTCTCTCTCTCTCTCCCTCTTTCACACACACACACACACACACTTTCCTTTACTTTCTATTTGTGAGTTTTGTTTATATTCGTTCCCCTCTCCACTGACTGACTCTTGAATAACACACGCCCGGTATTTTCTCACTCAGCTGCTTGATTAAATTTAGTTCGGAATATAAACACGATGCCGGGACATTTTGAGCCAGAACATTCAAGGAAAGCACAATGAAAGTTCCCAGGGTCTTAAAAATTACATTTTGTCCACTTATGTTTGGAAAGATATCAGGAATGTAAGAAAGGACACATTTATGAAAGTCTGCTTTACTACTAGGTAAAAGTAATGCTGTTGCTGCCCCTTTTATCATTTTAAAAACCTGAGGCTTCCTTTGAAAGGTCTCGTCTTTCAAACAAAGCCTTTAGTTGGACTAGTGAAGTTAATTATGGATATTCTTCTAAATATCTAAGTCTGTGGATATATGTGGATAAATCAATTTATGACAGAAAACGTCTGGCAGAAAACTACAATAAAAATGCATGCACAGAGAGGAAAGGACACCAGTGACAGGTGACTGCAGCTCCCATGATGCCACGCTGCTTCATCACCAAACCTTTTAGTTATTGTTTTCATCGAGAGACACCTACTGGAAGAAGATTTGAAAAAGGATATTACTTATTAAATGATGTTAAACTGTCATTTAAAGTTTAACCTTCAAACATCCAGAGAGATTTTTATGCAGTATGTTATATTGGCTTTTGCAGTTTGAAATGAATTAAACCGTGCCCTGTCACACATAAAGGAAACTTAATTAAATTGCCTGTTGTTGGTTTGAACATGTCAGAGTCATTCCATCATGAGGAATAGACGTTATTAGGATTATTTTATTTTACTTTTTAGTTGAGCAACTTGCATGTGGGAGCAGATACGTGGACGTTAATCCTGAGCTGCCCTCAGGATGAAGTTCTGAGACTCCCAGTGAAAATAACACTCTGAGAGGCTTCACAGATGTTTTTTACTCATAAATTCTGGCTCTCGCTGGCGGACTACAGGTAAATTTAGCCCATAAAGGAGTTGTTTTTCTTTCAGTCATTGCTGAAGCTGTAAAAATATTTCTAAAGGGGAAACCATTAACCTCCACAACCTCTACTGGCAACCAACAGGAACCGCAGACAAACTTTACGTTGTAATTTACACATGAATCTATGGATAAACACCCTTTTTTACTTTAATGCATTTAGAATTTTTATTTTTTTGCTTCCATCATGTTTTTTTTACATTTTCTTTTACATTTCTGGAAACAAGCAAAGTGAAGGAAATGCATCAGGAATTTATGCCCACTTAGAAAATTGATTTGGCAGTTGTTGCACCTTTTTGAGCCAGCGTTGTTTGGTAAAGGAATGTAAAACACAGGGAAGCAGCAGAGGGCTCGGTTACCAGCAAAGGATCTGTTACAGACAGGAACAGGAAGGATCCTTTTTGTTCCTAAGCCTGAGCTGATGGCTCTGCCTGGCACATCAAGTGTTATATATGTTATTTACAACAACCTATTAGAGCCTTGGTGGTGGTCAAGTTGTAGAACTAATATAGCCAGAATAAGGCCGTAGGTTTAGCAGAAATTTACAAATATATTGTTTTGCAATTAAAGTGACAAATTTATAAGAAAAAGGAAGATATTCTTTTAGGTCATAGGTAAGGTAAGGTTATGAATTAAAAAAAAAAAAAAGGTCAGAGAAAAAAATATTCCATCAGATTAAGGCAGAAAGCAATTTGCAAGATATCTAAAGACATATTTTGAAAGAAACCCCTCAAATTTCAAATAAAAAACTATATGAGAAAAAGCAAAAACATTTTTTCTGAGATTCACTCTCTGCATTCTCTATAAGTCCCCAAAAAATGGAGGAAGAAAAATCAAAGATTAGCAATTAAATTCACACATGTGATCTTTTCCCTAAATCAGTTTATTCTGGTTGTTAATTGGTGTTAAGTTTTGTGTTGCTTGTTTTTCCCTCAAGGCTTTAACAAACGTTTTCTGCTGTTCATCCTGCAGTCTCTGTCTCATCGTTACCAGAAGCAGATTTCGTCTGTAGTCAGAGGTGAGTCTCATACATTAGCTGCAGCAAAAAATCCTTCAAAAACTTGAACGTGTGTTTTTAGTTCATGGTCTAATTTTCATGGCATTTTGTCCTTTTCTTCCCGACATTAGATGAAGTTTCTCGGGTGCTGCCCTCACTTGTGATGGTCGACAGGGCATCACCTCGCCCCAAAGTCGCCGCCCACGTCACTGGCAGCTTTGTGCCCAAACTGGAGCGAGAGGGCGGAGGTGAGTCCTGCAGGAGTCAGCTGCCACGGTCTGGACTTAACTAACAAATCTGAGCTATTAAAACTCATTCATGACCCCACTGATTGATGATCTGAAGTATCAATACATGTGCCAAAGTCATGCAACCTTTTTTGTATGAAAATAATCATTCTTAACTATAGTATTATAATATATTTATCTTATTATGGAAATAGATTATGTGTGTCTCTGTGTGTGTGTAATAATATTTATGTCAAATGCATGGACTGCAAATTGGTTGTATTTAATTTGAATTTGTTGCATTTTATTTAAATCTAACAATACCTACGTGCATCATCAAAAGAAATGAATAAATTATGCTTTTTTAACTCCCGAAATCCATCAATTTTTTATATAGTTATGGATATAATAGTATATTTTAAATAATACAAATAAAATGGTAATAAAAAAATGGAAACATTTATGGGACAGGGGCTAATTTGTT
The DNA here is from genome assembly GCA_028566105.1 of Hypoplectrus providencianus. Classification (NCBI taxonomy): domain Eukaryota; kingdom Metazoa; phylum Chordata; class Actinopteri; order Perciformes; family Serranidae; genus Hypoplectrus; species Hypoplectrus providencianus. The sequence goes on along the minus strand of JAOWBC010000812.1, from coordinate 794,495 downwards.
AAAATTTAAATAAAAAATTGGGAATGACCAAAAACAACACAGAAAATATAAGTTTCAGTGTCCAAATATATCAAAATTGTTGCCAATTTTTTAAAAAAAATTTTAATTATATTTTGAGTTGCTTTGCATTCATTTCTGTGGTAATAAGCTTGTATGATATTACGATCTTGTAGTTTGTGATTGTGTCCTGACATATGTTTGTTTTGTGCAGCTCCAGTGTCCACTGGGCGCCGCATTCAGGGCCAAAAGATCTCGTGGTGGGAGGGGCAGAAGGGCCTGGCCTTCCTGCAGGACGTCCAGCTGGTGGACGGGGAGCTGGTGGTGCCGCAGCCCGGCCTCTACTACGTCTACGCCCAGACGTACTTCAGACACACCCACTCCCTGGAGGAGGACAGCGAGGACGGCGAGGAGGCGGAGGACAGAGGGAGGCCGCTGCTGCAGTACGTCTATAAAAAGGTGGGGAACTTCTTCTTCTTTGGTTTATGCTTGTGACACTGCAGCTTCACCCTGTTCTGTTGCTGCTCTACACCCTTCTCATCACTGTCGCCAAGGTGATCATGTTATTGATTTGTTTGTCCGTTTGACAGCAGCATCACAGAAAAACTCTTGGCCTGAGCGTAGATCTGAGGCAGATGCACAAAGATTTATTTAAGAGCAAAAGAGCCTGACCTCTAAGGGGATTTTTGGCATGTACCAGTCCTTATTTAGGAGGGGAACAATAAAGTATTACCAAAATAGTAGCTAATTGAGTGATTCTTTTCAGCCAGAATAAATATAGTCCTTTTTGTGAGGATTTTACACAGATTCGACTATGCAAAGGAGGCTAAGCCTGGTACTTGATAGGCTGCAGGGGCGTCATTTTGGATCCCAATGCATTTCTTACCAAAACCTGTGAAGCTATAGGTGGTCTGCACAGTACAATATTTCACCAAACCCTGCAATTAAAACCATATGTAATTAAACGTGTGTTCTCTCAAGGTGACAAGGACAAGTTAGTTCTGGCCACGATATTTCATACTTCAAGAAAAACTCGGGTGTAGAACTCCTGGGAAGTCCTAATAGGGCCCTCCCACTGCAGCACACGCCAAATTAAAAAATTCTGTCAAACACTTTGTGCCTAGATGATGTGTCAAGAACAAGCTGCGAGAACTCCCAAAGCAGGCTGCAAGATGATGATGAAGTCATTCTTTTCTTGCAGCCCTGAGAGAGAGCACAAATTTCTCTGTTGTTGCAGAGTATGTATTAGCCTAAAATGAATCAAAACATTAGCTTTGGGAAATCAGACCTGCTGTCCCAGTTTCTTAGTCCCATGACTTCCAACCTGAGCTAAACAGTCTGTTGAGAAAAACATTCCACTACAAACTTTTTAAAGTTACTGGACCAATCAGAGCATTGCACGCCAAGTTTTGTTTGGAAAAGCAATAAGATCCTAAATTACACAGTGCAGTGTTACCCCCCCAAAATTTCTGAGAAAAAATGCAGAAATATAATCTGGAAAAAAAACAACTGTTTATTCTCTGAGGGTTATCTGCAGAAAAAATCAGATAGATTTGGAGAATAACAGCCCCAATAGTTGAGTGTTTCCAATCAGTCACTTTTTTTCTACTGAATCTATTTCTGATTACTCTGCTCTGTTTTTAACAATGCTTTCAAGGGAAATTCTTTCATTCCTCGTGTATCTGTCAATTAGTTTGGCCTCAGTTGAAACTAGACAGAGAAACAGCGTGAGGGGAATTGCATGCAACAAAAGTTTTGGCGGTGCTGAATCTCCAGATTTCAGCTGAGGACTAGTCCCAACACCACAAAACATAGAAAGTATTTAGCTGCAGAAAAAGATCACGCAAAGGATTTCACAGTGAATAAAATCCTCAAACATATGTGGCTTTGATAATAAGCAAATTATTTTTTTTACAAGGAACAAATGGCTTTTTAATGATAAACAGCTCACAGTTGAGCTCTGTAAATAACCCCAAACCAAACCGACTTAATAACCGGCTCATGTTCTGACATTGGTTAGAGTGACTTTTAGCAGCAGGTGTTATTGTTATTAAGATATTAATTATAACTGAAGGGTCTGTATATGTTTTTAAGCGTAAAATCCAAACACTTTTAATTGGATGTGTTGATTATAATTTGTGCTTATTCTAGCCATTAAAGAAATGGCTCCCTGATAATTATTTGATAATGTTGTTTTAGTCATAAACAAATACATCTCTTAAAAAAAAACACATTTAATGATGAATAAAAACACCATGAGCAGTTAACAGCGGGGACAAATTTGCTGATAAATGTTGAAAACTGGGACATTTTGTTTTATAAATATTTTTGGGGATTCTGGATAATATGGTCATCATAAATACAAGAAGATGTTGTTAATATTTGGATAAATGGCTGTGAAAAGCTTTTTTTTGTGGTGTATTTAACAGGCGGCCAGTACTTTACAGCTTCTAGAATTTTTAGGTACTTGTACTTTACAAGATTACTTACACATATGTAACTTTATATTTCTACTTCACTACATTCTACTTACTTTTACTTATATGTCTTATTTAATTGTTAGCTTGTTTTCAAAGAGGCTAGGGAAGGAATCATGGATGTGCAGAGTTTCCAGCCAGAGATTACCTTTTAATGTGACTTTTTGCTGCTCTGAACCCCTGCAGCCTTATGATTCACAGCTGAGGAGTAACTAAGATTGTTGTTGACTGTTCAGATCTCATGACTCATGTGAATCCAGACAGTGAGTACATGTTGCATCAGAACCCGGTTAATGAAAACAGACAGACTGAGAGAAGCTCTGTCGTGACAGCTTTAGTTACTTTTACACATGTGGTCAATATTCAGTATATGAAAAAAACACGATCAAGAGATTTTCAAAATAAATCCTCATAATAGCGTGGTAAGTAGTTAAAAAAACAGTCGTATCTTCAAAATGTAAAGTGCTGCTAACATAAATGCATCAATACTGATAACCTGATAATAACCTGGGTGCATTCTGCATGATGAGCACTTTTTCTGTTTTCTGTCTTTAAGTACATTTTGATACTGTTACTTTTGTACTTTTTACTCTAACTGACAAAAAACTGTCAAAATGCACCAAAACCAATAATCAAAAAAATATATTTTGATATTTAAATATCTGGGTTTGTATTCTTCTACATAATGAGTAGTTTTATTTATTTTTTTATTACATTTCAATATGGATACTTTCTAAAGTTTTAATGCAGGAGTAACTTCACTTGTAGGAAAGTGATTTCACAGTGTGTTGTTCGCACTTTCCTGAGGTAAATGATCTGAATATTTCTCCCATCACGGGATCTATCTGACGGCTTCCGTCCTCACCTCTGCTCCTCCCTCCAGGTGAGCTCCTACCCGGTTCCCATCCTGCTGATGAAGACGAGCCGAACCTCCTGCTGGTCCCGGGGCTCCCAGTTCTCTCTGCACTCCGCCCACCAGGGGGGGCTGTTCCCGCTCAGCACGGGGGACCGCCTGTTCGTCACGGTCACCAACGCGTCGGCAGTGGACATGGACGAGAAGAGCAGCTTCTTTGGGGCGTTTCTCATCAGCTAGGGGCTCTGGATGGAACCGTGATGGTTCTGGGAAAACATCGAATGACTGCGAGAACTCCCAACAGTAAGTCACCAAGATCACAAACCTAGAAAAGGTTTGACAACACTGGTTTCGTGGGTGAAAGACGCTGATGATTGGGAGCAAATCAACAACAGCTACTTGTCTTTCAGTGTGTGACATTTTAGTGGCCCGGACTTGACTGAAATGACACTTGTTGTTGCACACACATTGACTTCAGGCAGACTTTTTAAAGGTAAATTAAAGTGTGCAGAGGAACAGACGGTGTTTAGACTTTGGTTCTTGTTCAGAAAAATCTACACTTTTCTGAGCTGGCGTCCTGCACACTAAGGTTCATTTCAGATGTGATTCAAGGGGTGTATTCTCTCTGTTTTCCTCCGATCCATAACTGCTTTTTGGCCTGATACTTTTTTGGCTTTTTGTCACAGTGAATCCTTGAAGCAGTTATGCACAAAAGCACAAAATAATAGGCATTGGTTAGATGATTAAACCTCAAATTCTGGTACTTCATAGCATCTTATGATCAAGGTCAATATGGTCGCTGGTTTTCCAAATATTTTAGCTTTTTGTGATCATGAGGTTTCTCTACAGCAGGATGTATCTGCTGATAATCTATGGAGCTTTTTTCTTAATGAACTTGAACAAAGAAAAGTAAAATACCCTGCACACTGTGTGGTTTGCCAATAAAAACAAACTAATGGTATTTGTCTCACAAATACTGTAACATACCGTCTTTTCATATGTCCACAATTTTAAACCTCAGACTGTATAAAAATAACTCGTGACACTGTAACTCTCTATACTGGTTCATGGTGACAAGATTGTAATTTTCTCATCCCTGTTTTGTTTTTTTGCAAAGCGCAGATTGGATCAGGAGTCGGTTAGCAAGGTGTTTCCGTAACTTAAAGTTAAAATCCCTCTACTCAGAGTGCATTTTAGACCAAATAAACTCTAAATAAGACATTTTTAAGCAACCAAAATGTTTCAGTAGGCTTTGGATTAACTAAAAAGACACTTTCAATCACTCCATCATATTTAATTTTATAGAAAAGCCTGAAAAAACTAGGGTCTGCCTCTCATCATTTTTTGTATAAAACTCTTCTCAGCTGGTCATTCGTAATAATCGAAATCCCCAGATTTGTTTTGTGTAAAGATGTAAATATTTTGCGATATATATTTTTTTTAATAAGCCAGGGAATTCTGGCTCTGGAGCTCTCAATGAACTCTCTTTGTCTTCTTAGTTTTCCCTCAGTAAGATGTTTAAAATGAGATATTTCACTGATGTGTGCTCCTGCTCGCATCCAAGACATTTCCCAGGTTGATGACAGCCTCGCTGATGGATTAAAGGTGTAACATCATCACCTCTTTCCTCACAAGTTTTACAGCAAAATCTCAAAGCGCTGCTGCCTACAAATCAGGCTTTGTGTTGTGTTTGTGTTGGCAGCAGAGCCACAGCCTCCCTCTGCTGCTGGCTCGTCCATCCTAGCTGTTCTTCAAATGGAGCATTAAATGCTTCCTAATCAGTTGGTATTCATAGGCGTTCATGACATGTTGGATCGGCTGCAGATGTGACCTGAAAACAAGCATGCACATCAGCATTCAGACAGCAGAAATGTTGGGATAGAGTTTTTTGTGATGTGTTTTTAATGACCAAAGAAATTAGCTCATGCTAAACTAAATGATTTGTTGTATTTGAATGAAGGTGAGCCGAATGAATCAGTGAATATAGCAACTGAGCTGAAACATTTATCCTTGATTCGTGAGATAGGCAGTTTGACAAACATTCTCAGCTTAAAGGGGAAGTTCAGGGATTTTGTTGTTGAGATGTATGAGATGCTTATAAAGATGTATTTATAGTCAGTGTATTAACTATTGTAGATGA
>JAOWBC010000812.1:720056-733099 GCA_028566105.1 Hypoplectrus providencianus | reverse complement strand
GGAGTGGACACTGCTGCATTTCTGCTCTCTGATTGGTGCCTGCAAGGCCATGTGCTGACCCCTCTCAAACTGAAGACTAACTAGGGCTCCCACATACATCCATTTACACACACACTCACATGAACTGGAGTGCAGCCCTCTGTTGAGTGGCAGGGACATGTGAGCTCCTTCACATTTGCTATTCTGGGCTGGGGAGGGGAGAATTGGGAGGGAAGGGGAAGGGGCGAAGCAGGGGGAGCACAGGGTCTTTTCTCTTTCTGCATGTGGCTGAGCCATCGTGAGGAGCTGCTCATGATTTTGTCTCGTGTTGTGTAGGCTCTTAGTGTGTGTGTGGCCATAGCAGCTTTGTGTTTTATTCCCACTGTAGGCCAGAGAAGATGGGGTGTTGCTTTAGTAAGGAGCTCAACCCCGGCATGCAGAGTGAGAGGAGCAGTCTATTACAGCCTCCGCTCCAGGATGGGCTGAATGAGGTGACAGAGCGGGTCAGGCAGCACGCTGCGGCTGTAGCTCAGCATGTGTGCTTGGACGAAGAGGGGACATGTGTGGATGGACTGGTCCAGAGGAAATCTCTGAAAGATGAGGATCGACATTCTGACCTGGACAACAAAGTTTGGACAGAGGCGGCCGTGGTCAGCGGGGACGACACCACGCGGAATGAGAGGGATCTTACAGCAGCCAGCCCTCACGAGGAGAAGGGAGCTATTATTATCACAACCAGCACAAACATACATACAAACACGGACACAGAGCCAGGCATGACACAGGCTACAAGGCCCAGCTGTGGACCGGCGCCCTATATGGAGGTGTCCACATGCAGTCCAGCAAAACAGAAAATTTTGGAGAATGCAACACTCAGGGCTCTATGGTTCAATTCGCCCACAGATGGGAAGAAGCACACACAGGAAAACTGTTGGTCAGCTCCCATCGGGTTACTCTCTGCTGACTGCCAGGCCGGCGTCACGACGGGTGAGGTGTCATATGACCAGCCGCCACCACATCTGGACAGCGAGTGTCAGGAGACACAGCTGGAGTCCCCCAAAGCTGAGCACAAGGAGGAGGAAGTCTGTGTCGTCACAACAACACTGGGTCAAGGTTTTGAGACCAGGACCCGGAGCTTCTACAGCATATGTTCCATCGACGCAGATGACCTTGAACATGAGCACGTTCACAGTCAATCCCAAACAGCTGGAGCAACACACTCAGTGCACACAGCTGAGGAAGAAGCAGCTGCTCTGCCCTACATAGTGGTTTCTCCCCTCAGCCAATCACCCACAGAGGCATCTGCAGGCTGTGACCAGTCCTGTGTCACTGAATCCAAAATGACCAGACGGTCACATGATGAGGAACCAGCTTTGGAGCAATCTAATGCTGTGGAACAGACTTCAACTGTCATGTCACAGACACATAGAGACGGTTCACCCTCAGCAGAGGAGACCACCTCACTACATCCTGCATCACCACAGCTGGCTGACCCTTTCTTTGACCCCCCACCCCCATCCAGCAGTCAGACTAACAGCAAAGAACCTCGGATGTCCACACCAGAAAGCTCTCAGCTTGAAGATCTGAAACAACAGACAGCTGCACAGGACACAAATGAATCCAGAGATGTCATGTTGATGATGCCACACACAGATGGGAGCACATGTGTGGAGGAGGAGGATGAACATGTGGAGGGTGAGACAGTGAAGGGCTCAGAGGAGAGAGAGAGTGTGCGGTTAGTGGATAAAAGTGTTTACTTGGGGGGCCATGAGGAAGCAGGAGGGGTTCTCAGTGCTATAGATGAAACAGTTGTCAAATTCCAGGAGGAAGAGCTGGATCAGAGAGTTGATCGGCATGGGCCTGTCCTGTTAACAAGTTCACAACCAGCAGCTCAGACCCCTGACCTGGATCCCCTCAGTCAGAGCCCCAGGCCTTCACAACTTGACCTCAGCCTCAAACAACTGCACATGGAGGTTGTGTTTCCTCTGTCTGGAGAACAGATTGAGCTGGATAAACCGACCCTGCAGAGTGAGGCTCTCCCTGTTGCTGTCTGCAGAGACCAGAGTGAGGAGGGAGATGTCAGTTACAGTGGAACAGCAGATACGTCTCTCACTGAGGTGTCCTCAGTTTCCACTGTCTCTGCTGTGTCATCACTGCCAACTGAACTGACTGCCTTCTCCTGCCACACTAATCTGACACCTCTCTCACACTTAAAAGCAACATATCAGCAGTGTGGCTCCATCACATCCGACAAATTAGACGTCAATTCAAATGATCCAGCATTTGAGCTGGATGATGTTAAGCCTCCCAGTCAAGAAGCTCTTTTCACTGAGTCTGAGCACAGTGATGGCAGGATTGATGACTGTTCTGATGTGAAAACTGAAGGTGCCGAGGTGTCAGAGGAGACTTTCCAGGACATCTTCATAAGTCAGTATGACAGACACAGACAGGCTGACACAAAATCAGAAATCTGTCAGAACAGCGAGCACGTTGAGAGAGGTGATGTTACTGATGCTTTACCTACCCAAAACACCTCTCACCAAGAGACCAGTGATGACAAAAGTCTCCTGCTGTTAGAGCGTTGTTATGACTGTACAGCTGTAAAAATAAATAGTGAGCTTTCTGTTACTACTGCTCCAACGGTGCCTCTCTCCTCCTCGTCTCTGTGCAAACCTGCTGAGGATGGAGAGCACCGTTTCGGTCTACAGACTGAAGCTGAATGCAAACAAATCCAACTGAAGGAAGCTCCTCCAGAGGAAGTCTGTTGTCCCGCATGTGAGGAACAAGAAGAGACAGCAACTGCACAGGAGACTCTGATTGATCCGCCAGTCAAATGTGAATCTGCCATTACGGTGGAACAGGACCCCCATGCTCCTCAAACAGCCCCTAAACCCCGAGACTTACTAACCTCCAGCGTCTCCTCTGACTGTATGAACCCTGGAGGTGGCCTACTCCATGACACTGCTGACTGTGTGCCTCAATCTGGAGATTCATCACATGGACCTCACTCAGAGGAAATGAATGAATTGAAGCTTCCCACATTACAGGAGGGTAACGCTGTACCTGTGAAAGATTTTCCTCTAGAAACTCCAATTATATCAGATGCTGAGATACTGCCTCAAGGTGTCAAGGTGAAGTCCTACTTGATCTCAAAAGACTTCAGCTGTGGAGATGACAAACCGTTGGATGATGACCCCAAGGAGGACGACAGAGTGATCCCTGTGGACCCAGGTCAGATCGATGTTTATGCGTCAACTCCGTCATACGAGATTCACTTCCTGGGTCATGAGCCATCACCCACCACTGAGGAGGGAGAGAGAGAAGGAGGGATGAGGGAGATGGTGTCCGAGCTGCTGGGAGATGACGCAGATTCCTCCGTCTGCCGCCTCTATCCTCACCCGTGGATCAAGCTGGGTATAGAGGGGCCCTGTAGGGGGTGGGCTCAGGGTGCGTCCGACGTCGAACCCAGCCAGGGAGAGGGCAAAGCGGACACTGATGTGGAGCAGATCCCAGCCTTGGTCTCAGAGCTCCAACCCTCTATGGCTCTGCTGGGAGCGTATCCCTACAGCACTGTGATGCCTCAGGGACCCTGTGTGTGGGACTGGCACACTGATTGCTCTCAGTCTGTAAGTGTTCACTCAACATGTGTTTGATTGGGTTCAGTCAAAGCATTCAAATTAATGACAAAAGTATTTTTTATTTGATTCGGTCAGGAAAATAAATACTTGTCTGGGCAGACTGAGCAGGTCAGCACTAAATATCCCCTCCTGAATCTGACGCAAGCTGAGTCTTTCATACTCCTTTCACTGAGATGTTACATAATGAGCGGTCATTGTTCACACAGACATCCTTGATACTGTCATTGTCAATAAGAATGAGAAGTAAAATGAAAAGAACCGGCAATAATGAGTGTACACATACTTTCTGTAAAAGAGCCTTGAAATGACAAAGTTAAGTTGGCACAGATTCAGACCGTTATCAGAAAAATCCTTTTGAAAGAATGAACAGGTGGATGAAATGTGGAGTTGATTCAGCTTTAATGTGATTTATATCTTTCATAACATGTTTTCTTCTGCATTACTGTTTTGAAATCCAGAGTTTGGTTTTGCGGTGTCACACAAAATATGTAAACACACAATTTCTACAATTTATATTATTTGATGTTTAAAAATGACTGACTACTTCAACTTGTCATGATACATTCATATTAAGCACATTGCGTCTTTTTTTCAGGGACCTGCTGCTGCCCCCAGCCTTAACCCTGATGCTGAGGTATGGACTAATGACAACTTTAACCTGGACGTTGCTGGCACCGCCTACTTTGAGGCTCAGCAGCCATGGCTGCAGTTCCCAAATGATCTGACCAATCAGGAAGGTAGGCTGAGAGACTGGACCCCTGTGTGACTGGATGTATGCCATCTGAATGCACATTGTGGTCATAGAGAGGTAGTGACATGCTCTGGTGCTGATTTTTCAGGATATGAACCAGAATTCCAGCTGGAGAATGTGGGCCTGGCTGATGCTGTTGTTGAGGCAGATCCTAGCACGTTAGAGTACCAGACGCTCACTGCAGAGGCCCCAATAGTTAATGGAGAGCTCACTGACCCACCTGTCCCAGGTAACAGCTCAGTGTAGCTATTCATTTACAGTTGATATTATGTTTCACCACTGTTAGGCGAATAAGCAAGTTTGTTTTATGGTTTGGTAATGACTTTCTTTGATTTCAGATGAGACCAGAGAAGAGCTGAGGACAGTTTTGGAGTCATGCTTGACCAGGTGACAACTCACAACGTGCATGTCTCTTAACAGAAATGTAATTTCATATATATTTAGATTATCTTACTTGGTTATGAAATGTAAACATGTTGAGCAAATATAAAAAAGGAAATACAAAATGTACTATTGTTCTGATAAATCAATAAAAATAACAGATGGGGATTGGTGCTGTTTTGTCCCCTCTCCTAATAATAATCGTAATAATAATAATAATAATCCTTTTTCCAATTTCCTTTTGCTTGTGAGGGAAATGAATAAAATTCTTTGTTTTGTTGTTATTTGTTCCAACATGTGCAATTTGTCCTTACCTTTGGTAACCTCTCCAAACATTCCTCAGTAGGGACTTGTTCTCACTGCTCTTCTGTCCCTCTATAGGGAGAACCTTGGCAACGACCTGTACCTCAACTCTCAGATGGACAGCGATCAGTACGTTTCCATTGCAACTCTGGCCAGCCTCGACAAGATTAAGAGCCTCAGCATGGACCTGGACCTCATCTCAGACATTCTGAAATGTCAGTGTTGATTTCTGTGTGTGTGTGTCTGACTGATGTATTTAAATTCTTTACCATTAGTGGGGTTTGGGTCATTTCATGCTCTAAGCAATTTGGACTCATGGACTCAGGTTGTGTTATTAATTAATGGTTAATGTAAGATTTCCATCCCATTGTAAAAATCAATATCAAGAGTTGTTTTTCTCAACTACCTCCTTATTTATTTTGCTCAGAAGTTCTTGTGCCAAAAGATTATTATAGTCCTGAGACATTCTCTTCTGTCATTGTCCGACAGCCTTGCCCCTGGTCCAGCTGTCTCCATGTGGTCAGAAGGTCCGACCCCAGCAGAGTCGATGTGTAGTCATACTGCGTGAGATCCCGGACTCCACACCTCAGGAGGCAAGAGCAAAACATCCTATCTCCTCTCCTCTCCTCTCCTCTTATTCTCCTCTCCTTTTCTTCTTCCTCTCCTTTCTCTTCCTCTTCCTCGCCTTCTCATTGTGTTTGATATGACTGTTTGCTGTAGGAGGTGGAGGCTCTTTTTGATGCAGAGAACCTGCCAAAGTTCCTGAGCTGTGAGTTTGTGAGCAACGATAACTGGTTCATCACTTTTAAGTCTGAAGCTGACGCACAGCAGGTAAAATACAATCAGATATGCTGTGATCTTTTTGTTGTTGGCAATTAAAAAAAAACAAAAAAACAGAAAAGATAGCAGTGTAACAGTTGGCAAACTGTGTGTTGGTTGTATGATTTGAAAATGGCCACATTTTATCATCATCAGGCCTACAAGTATCTGAGAGAAGAGGTCCGTGAGTTTAAGGGGAAGCCCATCATGGTGAGGATAAAGGCCAAAACCATGGCGGTTACTTCCTTTGCCCCAAAAAATCAGTGCAGCAATCATTATGGCTCCTACTACCCCCCAACCACCTACCAGCAGCCCTGCCCCACACAGCCGCTGTATGACTTCACCAATGAGGTGTGGGCCTCAGCTGGAGCAGGATACCCAGAGTGTGAGGTGAGTCCTTTTTATGGTGAAATCATGTAACATGAAGTTGTAGGATTTGTGTGTTCTTCATGAGCAGTTTGATTTAGCTGTTCCTTGTTTTCCCCATCAGCATCAAACTTTGATGAATGACTTCATGAATGGTTTTGCCAACTTCAAACCTCACAACCCACACAGGCAGAGGTAGCTCCTCATCGGATCAGTAAATGTCATAACAAGAAACCTGCTATATATGTGTCATTTATCTGGGCTGTACAAATATTTTTATGTTTTTAATATGTATCATTTTCCAGGAGAGGCTCAAGGTGGTCCAGCTCTGGAGACCGATGGCTGTCCGGTCAGAATGATTCCTTGAGCACATCAGAGCAGTCACCTGCGGAGCGCCCCTCTTCCCCATCTAAGCCGGGCCGAGGGCGTTCACGGGGCAATGCACGCCGTCAGGGCCGAGGTGGAAGGACAGAGGTGACACCCACTTCTGAACGAGGAAGGTAATGAAACAACAGCTCAGTTTTATGGCTAATGTACAGATGATTTGGTTGGGGTTCACATAATGAGGTGCCTGGTGGACATAATCTGCTTTCACACTAAAGGTCATATTAGATATGGTGGTATCTGTGATGTCCACCATAGGCATTTTGAGAGCTTGGTTAATAAAACACGCCACATTGACATTCTGCAGTAAACATGGTTATTTGTGCTGTAAAGTTGACCATTTTAACAGAGGCCTGACTGTGCACCCTGACAAAATTCAAAATATCTAAATAAAGTGAGGTGGACTTTGTTGTCATTAGGTCATCCTGCATCATAAGTGCTATATAGGCACACTGGGGCATATTAAAATGTAACTGCTGCCAGCAGGTCATGCAGCATCAAACCGGTCATACTGTTTGTTCATCTTATTTGGTGTCACAAATGAAAGTCCACGGTCAAGAGACTTACACAGGGTATCTGCAGGGTCTTAAAAGTCTTAGAATGTCTAAAATCCAATAGTTTGAATTTAAGGCCTTAAAATGTCTAAAATACAAATTTGAAAGGCCTTAAAAATGCATTAACTTCACTCTTATTTAAAACAAATGCAAACACGCTGTAACAGAACTAAAAAACGGAGCTAAGTACCTGTGTAGCCCGTTCCAAATTTATCGAGCACAGCCAGCTAGCAGGTTAGCATAGCAGCAGAGAAAACTTAGCAAAAGCCTACAGCAAAGCCAAAGTACTTGTTAAAGATGGTAAGAGGTATAGTGCAAGTTCAATGACCTGTGGCTCCAGATGTGAAAGAGCTGTGATTAAATTCAAACACTTGAGTTGTAATCCCAGGCCTCTGATTCCCCTTCATGATTTTTTGTACTTTTTGGTTGCCAGTTTGCCAGTTTGGATGTGAAATGGGTTTAAGATTTTATTCATTATGGTCTTAAAAAGTCTTAAATTTCACTTGTTGCAACCTTCAGAGAACCTGTTACAGGTAAAGGGCTGGTTGGTGCATGGTCTGTGTTCACTGGTGTGTAGATGATGGGATGGATGCAGAGGTTGAATTTCTCTGTTGTGGGACTAATAAAGGAAGGAAAGTTACAAGTGATCATGCTGTCATCATGATGAAGAGGGTAATTTTACTGAAATGCTGTAAATAAGAAATCTAATCTTTTCTTTCACAAAATGTGAACCAAATTCATCAGAGTATGGAATCACTCACAGATTGAAACAATTGTCTCACACTAACAGAAAAGAGTCGAGCCAACAAATCATAAAACTATAAACACAATGCAATGAAAAACAGTGAAAGTGACAGCTGGTAAATTTTGGGGTTTATGCCTGAATTATACTTAATCATCAAGATGTTGCCATAGTTACAGCCTTGGCTGCTGCCCTGCAGGGAGTCATTTTTCGGTGAAGAGTTTCTGCTATGTAAACTCGCTGTTAATGACACTGAAGGTTTGCTTTTAGAGGCGGCAGCTGCACACAATAACAATTCTTTGAATGTGCACACATGTAGCCCCTTGTGAATAAACAGACACTTTAATAAATGAGGCATTGGCGCCACAGTGTCATCACTGTCTGCTGTGTCTTTCTGAAGGAGAGGAAACTTCAACCAGAGGAGGAGAGAGAACTCAAAGTCATGGGAGAAATCTGCTGGACACAATCGTGTAAGTATGAGTGATTGAGCATCTGTAAAGATCATGATGCACTGTACTGACTGTGTGTGTGCGTATGTGTGTCTGTGCGCAGAATGCACAAAGTCAGTCGCCTACCCGTCAGCCAACTCCTCCTCCTGAGCTCGGCCTGACCAGCTTCCCTCCTCTTCCCCCGGCAAACACTGCCATGGCAACACCACCTGCAACTAACGGCAACATCAAAGTACCCAAGTCACTCTTTTTTACACACACACACACACACACACACACACACAAACTGTAACAAATTTCTAGGAAATTATCTTGACAAAATATAAATTAATCTCTCCCAATCTCTGAATCTCTGAATTACAGTCAGCATTTTGTCCTGGAAATATACTCAAAATAGTGCATATTTATTCAGCTAACACCACCTATTTGCATACCTGAACAAAAAAGAAATATTGTCTCAATATTTATTACAAACTGGGTAAGTTTCATTGTAATATCTGAAATCCCTATTCAAACGTAGTGTCTTCACTTAACACCGCAACATTGTCTTATTTTTTTTAAATTTTTGTTCACCTCAGGGTCCAGTCAAAAAAAGCAGCCCTTGGGCTGCAGTGCCAACAGTGTCAGAAGAGCCTGAGCCAGTCTTGGAGCAGTAAGTATCTCAAGAGACCCCAGCTTGAAAATTATTAACCTCAGCATCAACTGTTCCAGGTTTATTCTCCATTTTTACTGATGACATAACAAGGTCCACGCCCACAAGTTTCTAAGGTGTATCATTCTTTGCATGCCCCACCCATAGCATATTTAATTTTAAACCTTTTTTTAATTCAAATTTTATTTTGAAATATAAAACAGCAAAACAGCAACAACAACAGTAAGACGTAGACAGTGTGAGTGGAAAACACAGCTTCTGAATGCATTATCTATGTTTCTCTGGTTTCATTCAGAGCTTTCAGTAGTATCTCTGCTGTGAGATTTATATGTGGACCATTGCCCCATTTTATGATGAATTCAGTATGTTGGAGTCTCATTTTATGCATGTCTTTCCATAACAAATATCTCTTCCACAATGTCCAGCCAGTTCCTCATAGCAGTAGGGTCCTCCCTACACCACCTCCCAGTGACTGCCCTTTTTGTTGCAGCTAACAGAATCTTCATCAGATATCTATTTTCACCCAGAACCTTTTTACTTTTCAAATTACATAGGTACAAAAATCTCAAATGACATTTCTACATAGATTTTTAGAGTCTTTTTATCATTTTACTGGAAAGCAGCACATTGCATATGGTGTATCAGAGTTCACTGCAGTGTCAAGAACACAAAGACTGCAGCTCTCACAGAACAATAGTCTTCATATTCATGGTGGGCAGAAAATGATCATGAAGCCATCAATGGCTTCTGGCTGAAACTTGTGTTCTGTGAGTGTTGGAGTATTGTTCCTTTGACTTTCATCAGTTTCCCAGTTGTCATGGCAGCTGTATGTTCAGAGCTGATGATGAGTTTGTTCTGCTCGTTTCGTAGGAGTCTGAAGGAGTGTGCAGAGAAGAGCACTGAGGCCAAACCAGCCCCGCCTCAAGAACCAGGCACAGTAAGATGTCTTTATGGTGTTGTTTCATCTGTAAAATAACATGTTGTAGATAGTGTGTTTTCCAGTCTGTGCTGTACTACAGGCAGTCTGAAATTTTGTGAGTTTATAACTAATCAAAGGAATAAGTCACAGGCATTTTTTTTTTTAGATCTTTTTAGGTCCTTTGGTTTACCTGCATCTGACAGTCCCACCAAAACATCCAATTTATCATTATCATGGAATTTTATTTTGTATATACAGAATATTTCTGACTTTGACTATTATTATAGTCAGATTGCTGTAAGACTTTGTTGCACTTAAAGATGCTTTATAATCCAAAATGGGTATCTCAGTGTGAGTAAACTTTTTTTCAGTGGCGTTTGCTACAACTTTTTCAGACTTCTGACCCTGTGCAAGAGTCATGTGTGGACCTATATTTAAATAGTCTGAGTAACTGTGATCAAAACCCTTTATGGGCATTTATAGTACAGAAAATCATAAATGCCCTGTTGTCCAGTAATCTCATGCGATTCAAAGTTATGGAATAGTAAAAAGATAACGAGGTAAACTTCCTGAACTGTTTTTCAAGCCCCAGGATATTGATGTAGGATGGAGAAGACTTAACAAAGACCTCTAAATGCTGTTATTGTATAATTAGATCAGTCTGATGATCACTGTGTGTGAAAGCTGTTGGTGTAAAGCTGTGATTGTTTCTGATTGGCCAGGACTCCAAAAGGCCAAGCTATGCAGAGATCTGCCAAAGAGTGACGTCCAATGAGCCAGTTCCACCCGCTGACCTTGCCACTTCAGTGGCAGAGCTCATCCCGACCTTCCCGGACCAGGTGTTGGAACCAGCTCTCTTGCCACGGTGATCACATCACGTGGTGTCCTATGGGTGTCATATAAGCTGAAAATGTATTGATGTCCTTTTACCCGAACCAGCTCAACATGTACTATTAGGAATAATTTGTGTGCACAAAGTGATGCGTTAATCACCAAGCTGCCTTCAAATCAACCAAATTCACTTTATGATCTGATAACTTTTACAGTGTGCATCAGATGGGTAGGGGTTTGACTGCTGGCCGGTTCGGGACAGGATGGGCCAGTATGGGTCTGGGGTCGCCAACAACTTTGGATGTTTTGGCAAACTTTTCAGTTTTTAGAGCGAAAGCTGGGAAGAATGTGTAAATGTTGATCTGCAATTTTATGTTAGTTTTATTTCTTGGTTTGTAGTTCCAAGGAGTTTATTGAGAGCCGGGCTTTGTTTTTGTCTTGTTTTCTTGCTTGTTTTGCCAATGGCTCTTCTTTCTGTGCTGGTTTATTGTGTTTGATGTTCTGTCACTGTACAGGACATTCTGCCATGATTGTTTTTCCATACATCCCTGCTATTCTTTATTCTGCAGGGCCACTGTGGGCACACATGATGTTTTTTCTCTAAATATTAGTAAGAGAACATCCAGTTTGTTACCAAATTCAGATGTGGGTGGGATGGCAATGCCTGAAACAAAGTGTAGTGTGTCCTAGTGAGTACTGGGGGGAGCAGTCCTCTGTAATGATTTGATATTCCAGGAAATCAGATTTCACTTGAAAGTATGTTCCCCCCAAAAGACACTGGGCATCATTACCCTTTCTCTGCTTGACTTTTTTAATTTCATTTTAGAATTTAATTTATGACATATTTTATTTATGTTATATAGGAGTGCTCTTTTGAGTTACAGCTAGTTAGTGTCCCCCTTGTTGAGTAAGCGTATATCTGTCTTTGGGACCTAGTGTTTCATGTCGTCCCATGAGGGGAAACAAGCTTCTGTGGTACTTCCTCAATGTCTGTTATTGAGTACTCTTCCAGCGCTAACAACTTGAGCTGTATTTGTATTACTGAGTCCAATGCTCTTTTGTTTAACATACACAGTTTTAAATGTAAAAAAGATGGTTGTGGCACATGTACTTTGTCTGTACAGATGTACATATTACTAAACAAATATTAAAGTGCCTTTGATGTTAATAATGTGTTTATATTTGTTGCTCAAAAGCTATTCAGTCTGAATAATCAGCTTTTCTTCCCCAGATTGCTCCTGAGTTCCATCCACTTTTACATTCACACAAAAGATGTATTTTATTTTTCCTTTTTACTTTTGATGTCTGTCGAGACATTTTTTGCTGCAGCATTAGCACTAACCATCCGTGGTTCACTCTGTGGTTGTAGTTCTCCCCAATAACCAGCAGATGGCAGCTGAGTCACATTAGAGCAGTCAGTTCATTATGTGATCCCAGCACTTGTTTACAATGAGGATGATTTGATTCCTGGAAGGCTATAGGCCTAATGAATGTGATGAATAATACTAATGAATACACTGTATTAGACTGACAAATTGATGCTCACTTATGTCTTTCTGACACGTTAGGCTTGTTCAGTCATACAGGACATAATTAAAGGCTGCTTGACCTTTGATATTAATCACATTATCCTGTTGAGGTTGTTTCTACATGCAGATATCCAATAAAAAATGACCACATTTCAAGGCAGAAGCCAGAGCAATGGAAAAGACAGGAAATCTGTGAAATAGAAGAATTTCACCATCCAAATGTTGCTTAAATACATACAACTTTGCCAACGGTGTTTTGGTGCAAAAAACAAACACAAAAGAGATACATCTGGTGTTTTCAAACAGACATATCCTTCAGATAAACATGGGTCAGAAACACAAGCTTTGTGTCCTTTTAACTGACTGTATTTCTTCTGGCTGCATCCAACAGGAAGTTGGGTAAATTAAGGCAGAAAGTTCACAGAGGAAACAAGATTTGTAAACATTATTCATCACCCTCACAGTCAGAAGGTATTGGTGAGGTCTATCTCTGAAAAAATAAGATAAAACAAACTTTATTGCTTTTACCATGTATTTTAATGACACTTTATTTTCCCTATACTGTAATTTTCTATCACCCCCCCCAAAAAAATATACTTTTATTTTTCACAAACTGTAAATTTCTATTTTTCTTTTAAATGTACTTTGAGTCTATTTTATAATATTTTAAAAAGATTTCAGTCACATTTATCAGTAACATTTACCAATTTTTCTCATGATTGAAAATATGAAGTCACTCCTTTTCC
>JAOWBC010000812.1:689502-715060 GCA_028566105.1 Hypoplectrus providencianus | reverse complement strand
TTTTGCGGGGGGGGGGGTGGCATGCTATTTCGCGTGTGAGTCGGGGGGCGTGGCACTTGGTCTTCAATCAGTGGCAACCACACAGTGATCTATGTAGAATAGACCTTATAGAACTTCTTTTCGCAGCTAGCAGAGTTGCCAATTGCTGGCCACCAGAAAACTGGCACTTCTTCATTGGCTTCACTTTTCAGGCTTAGAGGTTGCCACTTGGTTACATCAGATGACGCTGGTTTTGATGATAGTTTCCCTACCCTCCTTTTATTCTCCTTTATTTTCACATGGCGCATAGTTATCTGCTGTAGTGTGGAAAAACAAGCACCATCATAATTTGTGAAATCCCTGGAATGGTGTAGCACGGGCCAAGGAAAATGTTTGTGCAGATCAGAATCACGGAAAGCAAGCGATTTTTCACTTTGGTTAACTTTGTGAAACTGGTCATTTGTTCTGAATTCATGTGTTGGAATAATTGGAAAAAAAGTTAACTTTGAAAGTCTTCAACACAGCAATAATATACAGCACATCTTCTTTGCAGCATCCGTTATGTTTCCAGATAATGGCTTAAAACTCATGAACACACCAAAGCGGGAAAAATGACATCCCGAGGAGCACATGAATGCACCATTGGCCTCGGCAGAGGTCTGCACTCCCCGAGTTCTGGTTTGTGATTTGTTTTGCCAAAAACAAGCTGAAACAGTGTGTGTGTGTGTGTGTGTGAGAGAGAGAGAGATGTCTCTGACCAGGAGACACAAAGAGAAAGCGACTGAAAAGAGGGAATGTCCTCACATGTATATTTAATCCACAAAGTGCTGCTCAGGTGTGAAACTGACTGCAGTCTTTTATCCTCAGCTAAATATTTCACATCGTTTCAAAGCTTGTTTTCCCCTGCGCTGAATATTTATTAAGAGTTCCCGAAAGTGATTGTGGTTTTTTACTTCCAAAGTTTTGCATATTTGGGAAAATGCAGGAATGCAACTCTTCTATATTTTGCCATGAACAATGTAATGCTGCTGTGAAACATCTGTGGCCCGAAGCGGAGCGTTTCAGGTCAGCGTAGCCTTGTTTTTCTGTATCTGCAATGCCTCACACACTGCAAAAATAATCACCATCTTCACTTCATGAATAATCTGATTAATTATTCTGAGTTGTGTAGTTTAGTTGATTACGCTCAGTGAATGAAACAATTATAAAGCTGCTGTGAAATGTGGCTGTAGCCAGTGTTTTTTGGGAAGAATTTCCTTTTGGACAAGCTATTCTTTTCAGTAATATTACCTGAAATCTGGATAATGTCCAGGGTCGAGTCAATAGGAATCTGTTTCAGTGGCAATCTGCTGCTTTCATAAGCAGTTTAGAGCTCAGCGGATTGGAGGATTTATTTTTTTATACATCGAAGTAGATGTTTTAGATTCAGCATCTGTCCCGGCATTAAGGTGACTACATCAGAGATTTTAGTCCGGAAAATAAAACCCTGGTGGTCAATCACCTGAGTTTAACAATTCTTCTGATCATTTAGTTGTATAAATAATTAATTTTTTAAGATCTTGTTCCAGATGCTCAAGAATTTGCTGTTTTTTTATCCTTGTGATTTGAATATTTGGATTTTCTTGTATTGGTCCCTGACAATTGGACCAAAACTTGCAGCATGCTTTTTTCTAAACGTTCACCTTTAACATGTGATAAATGTAATAAAACTAGAAGAGCAGTCAGATAGTAGGAAGGTCAATTCTGACCTTTCTTTGTTAATTATGGTAAAAAATCTCTCTTATTCAGTTCTAGTTCAGTTTTATTTTGTCCCATCTTTTTCTATAATCCTGCTGACAAAAAAACCCACCTGAACTTTCTTGATGGAGGTAATCATGAAAAGATATTTGTGCTATAACAGCTGCTCTGTTTAAATGAATTTGGCACCAAAGTTCCTAAATTCCAAATGATATTTTTTATTTTTAGCCTGTTGTGACTTCTCACCTTTTGGTAAATTGTTTGTTCAGTGTAATACAGAAGCTTATATAATGAAAGCAGTTTACCATCGTGCCCAGCAAGAGAATTGTGATTGTCTGTCTTTGACACTTGAACCGGCCTGTGACTTCTGTCTCTAATAGACACAATCATGACTTGCAGACTGACTGAAAAACATCCACTGGGGGTGAGTTGAGTCCTGCAGCTGGAAGTTGGACCAATCAGAGAGTTTTGGAGAGTCATTATTATTATTATTATTAAACTAGGGTTATAACATCCCAAATCGAGCACATTTCTGCTGCTTTATGAGCTGGTTTCCTTTGGTCATTCTGGACTGAATGCCTTTGATAGTGCTCCAGTTTAAGCACTTCTATTGCAATCTGAAGACCTTGTATTTTACAAAACAAAAAGAGTTCATAGATGTTAGATCTCATTGCCACTGCAACAAACTCAGATGAATTCTTTATCTTAGCTTGGATATTTAGCAATATGTCTGCAGCTCAGGGTCAAAATAAAAAAAAACTACAAATGTTGGAGGAGGTTTAATAATGCATCCCAGGAGGCAAAAGCAGAGGCAGCCTTGTAGGTGGTAGGTGGTTGTTTGTAAAGCTGTTTAATCACAACATGAGGACAGATTGTTATTAAACTGAATTTTCATCTAAATCTAAGTAAGTTAGTTAGTAGCCAGTTTAAAATTGACTTTACTTTGTGTCCTGTGGTTGTATCGTCACTTCTCTGACACCATGATTTTGGGTGGTAATGCCCTGTTCACTTTTCCCTTTCAGAAAACATGCAGAAATACAGACAAATGAATGCTACTGACAGAAGGCTCTGTCCATATCATATATGTGTTGCATGTAGGGTGTGCATTTTGAAGATTCGCTGTAGAAATATTTGATGGAAACATAAAAAAAAATGCATAAAAACTAGATAAAGCACAAAAAATGTTAATGTACTAAACAGTAATAGAAAGGTTTTACTTCTAAATAAGTTAGCAAACATTTAACTCACTTGACTGATCAGCTGTTTTTGAAAAGAAGCAGAAGCTGTTTTCACTATTGTTGTTGTCTCTCTTTTTCTTCTCCTGTTTAGTGAGGGATGAGCCTTCAGCAAATTTTAATTCTTTTTTAAATGTAACATTACAAGATTTTGCTTCAGATTAGGCAAACATGGCTAACAGTGAATAGAATTTTACAAGTTGACAATTGAATATGCCAATACATTTTAAACAGACAGATAAGCAGAAGAACCTGAATAAAAAGAAAAAGTAATATTAAGAAGTCGTGTGAAGCTTTTACTGAATAGATTGAACAGCATATACCTTTATGGTTGACACATCAGTTAAACTCAGTATAATCAGTAATATATTGCGACTAAAACTAGCAACATCATCTTCAGTTTTTGGCAACCACTTTTAAAAGTTAACTCTTTGCCCTGCCTAAATAATGAAAGAATAACACATTTTTGGTACATTTCTACGCTCTGTGCTGTGGAAACATGACACTACATAAGTATGGAGGTTTGAAACCCGCCCTGTTGGTCAGTAATTTAGGCTAAATTTGACAGAGCAAGTTTCAGAACAAAGAGTCGTTTGTTTGCGGATTCAAACTGGAAGCGAACCAGTGACAGCTCAGCGAGTGCTGCAGCGTCAGTCTGTTATGAAAATAGAGCAGCTGTCAGTCATTTGTTTCAGATGACGTCTGTCTTCATCAGACGCCTGTAGAGCTTCATCTGACTACAATGAGCAGGACTCAGCTGTGGGCTGTGTCTGTGGGTGTGTTGTATAATGTGACTGCTCACATAAGAAGACTCAGATCAGAGGCTTTTTTTGTGATTGACTAAAAATCTGTATCATGGTTTTACATAACTTTGGTAACAATTGGTTAAAAATTAAACAGCATCATCAGGGCCCCTCAATTATGGGTTTTGAATGAAGGTGAGGTGAGGTGTAGGTGGTTGTAGGTTTGAAACTTTAAATAGAGGCTGTTGTGCCTTAAACCTGCATTCTTTCTCATAGTCAGCAGGGGGCGACTCTACCAGCTGCAAAAAGAAATCTTAACTTTTTCTCACTTGATTTGCTACCTCAGAAAACATTTTCCCAGTTGTTGTTTTTTATCTCAATAGTGACTTTCAAGTCTTCTTTAATTATACTTAATGTTCATTATGTATATTAAGTTCCTTTTTAGAGTAAAACGTGATAAAGTAGGACGGGATTAAGGGTGGTGCTACCTACAACAGCAGCCTGTTTTTCAGGATAGCGGCATAGCACTCCACTGTGTGCATTTAAATTTCTGTGAACAAAGATTGGTGATGGCAAAAATGCCAAAGTCGGGACTTTGAAACAGTGACTCTGTCCACTTTATTTAGCTTATGACTAAAAACCATTGGGGCAAGGTTTTCCCTGAACAAAAGGAGTTCAGCTGTAGATTTATTATGTTATCATTCTTTAAAAAAAACATAAAACAATATGTAAAGTAGTGCTAAATTATGATATTTATTGACTGTATTTTGCCACCAATGGAAGTAGAGCATTAGATCTTTTATTATCAGAGCAAACAATACACATTTTTCTCATATTTTTCATAATTGTGTTGTAAGTCATGTTTTCTATATTTAGGTTTCTTGACATTTGCAGTCCTCGCGCTTTAAACTGACGTTTCTTTATTCTCTCTCTTACTGTATTTATAGTTATGCACTTGGGAGGATTCCTTGTGTTATGTGAAAACCTTCTTGGCAGGAAAAACTGATTCTTATTTGGAACAATAAAATGTGATTAATAAACTGTAGTCAGAGAGTTGTGAAAGCCAGAAATTTGTTGGCCAAGTTCAGCTGTTAAACAAAATGTAAAAGTCAGCAAAACTAATTTTAATCCCATCCTGGTCATTGTATTTGTCACCGTTATTTTATGTATTCTTTTCATAATTGTGTATTTATGGATTTAAACTCATCATCTTCAAAGACTGTTCTCAGTCTACAGTATTTTGTATATAATATATTATATGTGACATAATATTGACAGGCAGCAAGCTTCCAATTGACTGTTACATGTAGATAACAAATGGAAAACAAAGTTAGACATGATGTTAAGAGAAAACCTTCCTCCGACTCACAGTTGCAGCAACGGCTGTTTTCATTTGGAGAATATATTTTTACCTTCATAAATTAAGCATTTGGGCTATCAAATGAGGAAAATCCCAATATTCTAGAGCTTCATAGAACAAAAACAGAAAAAAAGACACAAATACTCAATTTTCTGAGAAGCAGAATCATCCAAATGTGTTTGTGTTTTTTTTCCCGTCTGTTTGAATTTGACAGTGAAACCTTTTAATGAGACCTAAGTGTCGAGTGGGAGAGACAAGTAGAGAGGTGCCACTGAGCGCTGAACGGACGGAAAATTGAGTCTAATTCTGATAATTGATGAACAGTTAGTGTCATTTATTGAGTGTAAACACCAAACGCTCACGGCGCGACTTGAGTTTATTCTCTTTATTGACTGACTGATTAACAGTTTTCTCTTTAAAGTGTCAAAAATAATAATAAATACATGTCACAACTTATCTGTCCCCACTCCAGTGACATTAAACTGCTTATTTTGCTGGGATAACATTCAGAAGAAGGACACAGAATGCAAAGCATCTGCTGAAAAATTATTATTATTACTAGTGCAAGTATTCCACTTAAAGACACAATTTACACTTGCAATAACAGCATTTTTTTTTTTACATTTAGGAGAGCTATTTATTAACATTATCGGCTAGTTAATCTGTGAGTTGGATTTCTAAAAAAATAATAATCAACCACTTTGATGGTTGATTAACCTTATACACAGTCAGCAACACATTTCTGATTCTAAGAAACAAAGAACTGAACAAAAATTATCATAAAATTATGTATAAAAAAATAAATAAAAATATAAATGAATTCCAATGAAAGTAAAAAATAATAAAAACATAAAATAATATCAGTAAAACACATGAATACATTTAAATAACTATAAAGATTTAAAAATCTAAATATTTAATATTAATTTAGAAAGCAATTAACAGATTATTCATTTATGAAATTAATTGTGTGGCTGCAGCCATAATGAATAAATTAATTACAAAAGAATTTTAATTGAAAGTGAAGATAATCAGCTGTTGGTGACGTTGTAATGTATTTCCTCCAGTGGCAACTTAACCCACTGCCACTGTGGACGTGACACTTGGCTGCCACTGCAGCTGTGTGCATGTGTGTGTGTGTGTGTGTGTGTGTGTGTGTGTATGGCCACCCCAGGCTCTGCTGTGGACCCATGCGTTGTGGATCTAGTGGATGCTCCATGGTCCACACGGGTCCCTGCATGTGAGTGTGGTGACAGCCCAAGGTCCCAACGCATGACACATACTTCAGTGCTCTGCATGTGTGTGTGTGTGTGTGTGCCTGCTGGAGGTAGATTTGGTTACCATGGCGGCTTTGTGGGCGGACTGGCTGTTTATGATGATGTGATAAGAAAGACAGAGAGAGAGTGAGAGATCTGACAAAAGCTGTATGTTATGGATGGATGGATAATTCTCAACTTTGTTTAAATTACAAACTAAGGAGTATTTCAATTTAGAGCTAAGCAATGAATGTAAATGTTGTGAAAATCACAATATTGGCTTTTGTTTTAACCAAATTGCAGAAGATGTAATAAGATCTTCTCTTTCTTCATCCCACAACAGTGACATTTCCAGTGTTAAAGCAGCAAAGTGGAGAGCAAGATAGGGAAGAGCTTCGATACAAATAAATAAATAGTAAACAAGCAGTATAACTCGAAATATAAAATAATGAATAAGTATTAACAATTAAAAAACTTCAAACAAGTATGTGTAGAAAGCATTAAGAGTTTAAACAAAAAAAGAGATATTACACATGGATAATTTTGCACATTATTTAAAAAAGTAACCTAAACGAAATGTATATGTAAAATATAGTCGTGCTTCAATACCAATACTGTCTTAGATACCTAGTTTGGTTTGAACATAAGACCAAAGTCTTCAAAGTCCCCAAAATTCGGGTCATTTCTGATTCAAACTAGATCCGAGAACGTAAACAAGATTACCAGTCTGAGCAGACATTCAGAACGCCTGCAGCCACATTAATAACATGATGCTAACGCGCTCTGCAGTCTCCGCTGCTCTTTTTACGCTGTCTCTTCACATCCGTTGTCAACACAAAGAATATGATGTGGTAGTAACTATTAACTCATCAATCTATTGGCAGAAAATACATTTATTCTTAGTTTATGTTTGTATGCAAATGAAATCACCAGTTTTAGCTTCTTTTTTTGTAATATTTGCATTATTGTGAAAAATAAGTTAGCTGAACTAATGACAGAAACATAAGGACCACAAGGTAAACATCATTGAGTATGGATCATAAACAAAAGCCTTCTGCTATTAAATTGGTGTAACCCAATCCTTCTTTACAGAAATGGTGTTGCAGTAACAATGAGTGACGCTGAAGTGAAGTAAAACGCAAAAACGTTGTACTTAGGCTGTGAGGGGTCAAACAAACCCAGGACTTAAACCCAGGAGAATGGTGTTGTTTTACCATTTGAAAACAGAGAAAAGACTGTAATATCTACATTACTTATCTCCCTGCATCTCGTTTTACTGAGCTATGTCAATTCCAGTAGTCACATCGTCCTTGTGACTACCTCACGTCCAGCATTTACATCACTCATTTACTCTTCACACTATTTCTTAATGCCTCACAAGGAGGTTTTGTGCCCTAACCATAGAAAAGTTGTTTTTGAACCTTAATTCAACAAAATTTCAACAACGGCGATAGTTACCTTTATGTCTAATAACCTGCAGAGGTTGGTAGTATCGCACTAGATTACTAGATTACATTTACTTAAGTAACTTTTTGGATGAATCGTATAAGTCACTTACTACTTTTATTATAGGTTTCTATTACAACTCATTTAGGCCTGTTTGTTTTGGTTGCCAAAGAGACACCAATCACCAATCCAAGTTTAACCACTAACAACGTTTTACTCCATTTTACCAATCAAACAGAGCCAGTCACATGATCACAAAATCTCCACGGCCCCACACAGAAGCAAAGTGACTGTATTTTACGTGAAGTTTGACGGAAACAACGGAGGAAACCACAATAAGTCAGAAGAGGCAGAGAGCCCCTGGCCCCTCAATCATTCGTCTTGCTGAATTTGCCTTAATTTATGTTATTTATTCAAGATTTAATTTATTTCCTATTTTAGTTAAATTGATATCTGACTTTCACGCTCTGAATAAAAAAAAAAAAATGAATCAGTACAATACTTGAGTTGCCTTGTCATTGAATACTTACAATTTTTACTTATGTTCTTATTTTGAGGCATATTTTTTTACTGTTATCCAAGTCATATTATTCTAAAGCAATAGCACTCTTACTTGAGTACAATTTCAGGCTACACCACCCACCTCTGGTTACAAATTGATCTCCTGCAACCTGTAGGGGCGCTGTTTTTGAAATTCTACCCTGCATATCAAATGCACCCAAGATTGGATTTTGGTGTATGCATTGTAGGTAACTTGACAGTGTAAAGTTGTGATGTGAAGAGACAGGGACCTTGCTTTTATCATTATTCTTTTCGCTGCTTATTTGATTTCCCAAGAAATAGAAAAAGGGAATGCATTCAGCGACAGTTTGAGCTTCATTTGTAGTTAGAAATTGTACAAATCTTGTGCTCACTTCAGATGACCTCACAGGTTTTTCAGTGAACCTGCCAAAATTACTTTTCACAGAGTTTTTTTTAAGCTCAGACCTTTTAGCTGCACTATCTCAGCGGGCAGAAAAAACTCCAGTTGGCTGCTATCGATTCTCCCTCAGCTGTGTGCCATTAAAACAGCCGCGTGTCAGAGAACAGCGAGGAGAGGGCGCACAGTAATTAGGCTGCCAATACAGACTGGTATGACACACTCATATGAACACACCCAGGCAGGTATCATTACCCCACTTCTCACATCTGATGCTCCAAATCCAAGATGGCCGTCTCAGGCCTTTTTTTTCTCCAGGAGAGCCGTTGCTAGGAAACACCCTCCCTGCTCTGCTGCGCTGTGAGTGGAAGATGGCGTCTCCCTACGGACCTGTGTGTGTGTGAGAGCGTGTGTGTGTGTGTATGTGACAGAGAGAAGGAGAAGAAGCAGGAATGTTGTTATGCTGCGGTTGATCTGAGGCAAGGCCTCACTCAGATAAAACACACTGTACACACACATGCACACTCATACGCACAATGTGAGCACAATACACACTCACACACAGTCATAGATCAGCACAGATGAGCAGATTGGGCCCAGATGTTCTGGCCATTCTCCACGGTCCTCTCTCCGTAAAGACACTCCCGCTTCACAAACACCACACGGCTCTGCAGCAGTCTTTGGTTTTATTTGTTAATTCATAAATTTACTGTCACATTTTTTTGAATTTTGCAAATGTGATCAGGCATGATCAGACTGTGTGAACTTGATTTGTATTCAACAAGTATTTTGATTATGAGGCTGACCAAAAAGAGGTTTGTCTCTCTATGAAACAGGGTCTTGGATAATGCAGTTGCTGGCAGTAAGCTACTGTAGCCATTATTATTTTTGTTGATGCACAGCTGCAGCTGCGCCCAGGAGCCATGCACCAAAAACAAAAATGTGTGCAAACAGCTGTGGTCATGTTTTAGCAAATGGAGTCACCGCTCAGGTGTTATAATTTAAATGATTTCAAATGAAACAGCAGTTTCAAATAAAGCAGGACATAAGCAACAACAAATAAGACTGGTGATTCAAGATTTTTGGAGAAAAAGTTGGATGTTCGAGAAAAGTTCTCACGAGTGGCAGGTGTTTTTGCCCGATAAATATATTATTCTTTGGTGCCAGATATTAATGATATGATGGATGTGTTTGCAGTTTGTAACAAGGAGCGAGTAGAACTGTGTTTTTTCCACTTATTTAGAGAAGGATGATGTTCATGGTGTGATATAATGCACATCTGTCAGCTGTCTTGTATAAAGGGTATTATCACATCAGCATGATCATTTGCCCGCTATTCTTTGCTGGATTTCTTTCAGTCTATGATTTGGTTTCCTGTTGCTGGCGATTTAAACCTCTCTGTGGCAATCAAATGAGAATCAATAATTAGAAAACTGGCACAAGGCAGTTTAACAGCATCTAATAGGGACAAACAAGGAGGTATTAGCTCCTATTAGCCCTGCTGTGAGGGCCCTGGGGTGCTGTGATTGACAGGTGGTGGTGTAGGTTAGCCACGCAGTGAAACCGCCCATCATTGTAATGGGCTTCTTCCTCCAAACTGAATGCTCAGTGTCTGTCCATTCCCTGTCTCTGCTGTGTCCAATGAAAGTTAATGTAACAATATAAATATTGTATTTCACTCCACAAAAAGGCTTTTAAGCCAGCAATTTTGTGTATGTTCGTTTGTTAGCATGACCAAAAACTAGTGGACCTTTATCATGGACATATATATTAGATTACATTATTTAAGGTTTTTGCATTTATGTTGCATTCATGTTGTGTTGGAATATTTGTAAAAATAAGTTCCCACTTCCTGAACTGAAATAATTTATGCACCCGCCCCCTCAAATCAGAATATTGACATTGCAAGATAAGGCGTACATTTGTGGCAGTCTGTGCTACCCAACTGCCTATCTAGTTTAACTTTATGGTTGGCGAAAAACTTTTGCTTCCACAAAACTGAAAAATAGTTTCAGCAACACAAATGTAATCAAAAGATATTTCAAAGATTAGTTTGCACATGACTGGTTGCTTGAATCTTCAAAGTAAATTTGATTGGCAGAAAAGTCGTGAACACTTCATCTGATTGTATATCTACTAGGGCTGAACGATTTTAGAAAATAATCTAATTGCGATTTTTCTCCCTCAATATTGCGATTGCGATTTAATATGCGATTATTTTTGACGTCCCTTCCTCATGTACTCTTTAATAACCACTGTCTCATAATAAACAATATTAGATTTATTTAAAGAGCACATTACAACAATAAAGCAAACAAATCTGTGGCTTTAAGACTTTAACTTGTATGTAACTTTTCATGAAACATATCATGTTAACATGTGGACTACACTTCTTAAATACTGTCTTAACAGGACAGTCTATAAATATATAAATAAAATACACACAAAAAAACAAAGTTTACTTATTTCTAGGGCATTATCATCACACATACTAAAGTGCTGGGAAGTAAAGGGGAACAAATATCTGCTTTGGACATTTTTAGGTAAATCAAACCCCTAATGAACACAAAAAACAAGTGCATGTTCTTGTTAAACCTTGAGATGGAAAACATAACTTTTTGAACACTAATAGAAACCTTATATTAACTCAGTAACAGCAGCACACAACATACTGAAGTGCAAAATGAGCGTTTCCCATACATAGAGCATTGTGTGGCGCTGCGCCACAGATTGAAGACCAAGCGCCACAAATTGGCAGCCGCCGCCGCAGGCTCCGCCCCACCCCCTCTTGCACCGGAAAAACAAGAGCCGCGAATCGCCACGAAACGGATATATCCGCAAAGTGCTCTCATTTACAAAGACAAACAGACAAGGGTGAAACGACACCAACCCCCCCACATCGCATGGGTAATAGCACGAACCGAGTAACGTTACCAGATCACATGACCAGCCAAATCACTGCCTTTGCGGTTAGAAAATCTCATTTTATCATATCGCGATATTATTGCAAATGCAATTAATCGTTCAGCCCTAATATCTACTGATATGCTGTCTACTGTTGTTCGAGATCCGACTGTATCAATCAGCACACCATTTACAAAACTGAAGACACAGCACGTTAACGGTGGTCGTCTGTGAGTGGCGGTCAACAAGGCAAATATCTGCATATATATCCGGCCGAGAAATCCCTCGAACTGAACAATCTACATTATCCTGTTTTCCGTCTATCTTCATTTCCATCTTTACTCATCACATTGTTATTTTCGTTGATTTATTTATGTTTCTCATTTTTTATCTTTTAAGTGGCAATCCTTAAGATTTCTCTCTGATTTAACTGGCGGAAACAGCAAAGGAGGTTTAATACTATAGTTGCAGAATTCTGTGGGCAGCAAAAACAAATAACTGTCATTTTAATAAAGAAGTCAGGCAGCAATTGGCCTTTTTCCTTCATTCTTTGAGCAACCGCAATCTAATTTTATGCTTTTAACAGTGATATTGGAAGTAGTTAGAACCTCACTGAGAAGTTGGAGGTGTGTAGCCTGGTGCCTGCAGCTGCACCATGGCTGCTTTCTGTTCCATTACTCTCTGAAATATGTCAAACTGATCCATTATGCAGAAAATTAACTTTTTGTCAATGAACATTTGATGAACGACTGCAGTCTGTGTGAAGCTCCCTGACAAACACGTTGCATTTCCTGTTAAGGTGTCAAAAACCACCGTGTGATTCTGATTGTAAAGGACACAATTGGATCGTATTTGAAATGTATTGATTTATCTAACAAGTATTAGACAATCAAGTCTTGATTGTTAAAAATCAACTTAGACTTGGCTTAACTCCCTGACAACTGTCAGTCATTCCCAAATGATTTTTCATAATATTGATTGGTTTAAAAGTGATTAAAAACTTGAAACATTAACTTTTTTATCTGGATTGTGGACTCATTTTTCCACAATTTGTAAAGATACTTTCTCAAACATCAATCTGTCAAGCTCCGGGTACTGCTGCATGTTATTGCGGAGGAATAATTTACATCAAATCATTCATAATTGGATCAATGCCAATCCTTCTTCTGATTTGGTTCATTGAAACTAATCAAAAATAGTTTGTTCATAACCAGAATTGTGGCACCATTAATTTCCTGTGACCACTTCAAAATTAAAGTCATCTCCAGTTCAAAGTGTTTAAGGTGAAGGTGCAGCAGTAGGAAGTGTGACTTCATCCAGCTTTTTTCCCTGGAAATGTTGCCACAGATGCCCAGTCCAAAATACTGCAAATCAGTGTTGCCAGAAGCTCAACCACCGTTGTGTTGCCTAATTCTGTGATAGATGGTCACTTTACAGACATTTGTTTACAGACAAAATCTTCGAGATTGCCACTTTAATTAACAGTCTAGACAGAGACATTAAAAGACTGGGAGAGACAGAGGAGGCTGCGTGACATGAGATTTAAAACTGAGGGCGATGTGCTTACATGGTGCTCGTCCCACAAACAACCAGAACTTCCCTCCAAGAATATATAAGAAGAGTAAATTAATACATTACAGCAGCCCACACAGCCATCACTGGCTCTCTCACTCTCTATCTATCTATCTCTATCTGTTTGCAGGGGACATCACTCAGAAGGGTTATGAGAAGAAGAGGGCCAAACTGATCAGGGCATATGTTCCACATGCTGGAGGTAATTTAGCGACCTCTGACCTCCCCACACACAGCCCCCCGCCCCAAGATAAAATATATCCCATATCACTACGAGGATATCGACCTGGTTTCATGACAAATACAGTTGCGATGATACTCTACTCCATCGATTCAGTCTTCAGCCGCCGCCATTAGTGAATATAGGTTAAGACTCCCCAGAGCTCAGCCTGGGCCTCTGCATCTGAACGTGCTGCCTCTGCACACTCACACGCCCACAGGCCTCACTGCAGCTAACACACACACACAGTCTTTATCATTCATCACAGGGACGTCACAAAATACTGAGGGCAACAATATCATAGTACTCCCCACATTATTATGATTTAATTTATGTTGATTTTAATTATTTTATTTTATGATGTCAGAAAAATATGATTTTTCTGCCGATTCAAATCATCTCCATGTTTGTTTTCCCCTCTTTGCACAATATTTATTGCTTTTGTGAAACGTGTATGTGCATATCTGTGTGTGTGTGTCTGTCTGTGTTATATATATGTGTATGTGTGTGTGTCTGTTCGGCTGCTTGCCTGCTTACCTCTGTAGGTATGGAGGGGCCCATGTCTCACCGGGCCCCACTTGGCCCACCCGCTGCTGCCCGTTTCCACCGGCGGCGAACCTCCGGGACCAGAGATGAACGCTACCGCTCAGGTACAGAGAGCACACCTGCACCTCAAACACGACTGCAGCTGTATCAGCTTATTAATGAAGCCATCAGTTCCATTTAATTCAACACATCTGCAGCAAATAAGTAATGCATTTCTACGATGCATAAAACTGATGGAGACTTTTATTTCCCTTTCTTGTTGAAGTTATATTTTCTGTTTGACCCTTCCTACTTTGTAAACAAGTCATTCAAACTTCTTATTCCCAGTCTGTATACAGGCTTTTTTCCTGTTGTAATAATTGCAATAAATAAGAGTTTTCACCTTGACTTGACAAAGACATAAGTGTGTTCGCAGCCTGAGAAATATGAAGCAGTAACTTCTATTAACTGACCTTTAGTATGAATCTCTGGAGAGTCCTCTGTTATTGAATAGAATAGAACAGAGTAACATTTAATAGGACAGAATAGAAAGCCTTTTATTGTCATTCTGCAGAATAAAACAATATTACAAGCTCTACTCTGATCAGTGCAATAAAAAGAAACAACTTCTGCAAACAAACACCCACATAAATACAATCCAATTTCACACCAAAATAAAAGTATTCACTATACTAGAATAAATGTAATTATGGCATCAGCACAAATGTAATATTGCCCTGGAATACATCACATTATTGCATGAGAATAAATCAAATTTTGCCCTGTAAAAGGAGTAGAATTGCACAGAATAAATGTAGTAATTGCATTAGTATAATTGCATTTATTGCACAAGACTCGAGGATTTTATTGCACTTTAATACTTGTGAATACTATGAACGTAAGTATTGCACTAAAAATTATTGCATAGGTTGCACAACTTGTCCCAAATAATCCAACGCTGTGCACTCTAATGGACTTATGTTCTTTAGTATTAAGGCCAGGCCTTAAAATTCACCGTTACTATTGTCATGTTATAAAATGAAACATTGGTGTATATTTTAACAGTGTAGAAATATTTGCAATTAACAGAGATTTTTTTGCTGCAAAATTTCAATTAAACCATTAAAAAAAGTGAATAAAAATATATTCACAACATAAATTAGAAATGTAAAACGACTTACTTTCAGTACTAATACACAAGTAAGTTTGCTTGAAATGGTAAATTCTTGCACATTTTTAAAATGTTTAATGTATTTGAAGTTTTATTGATTACACCCACATAGCTTCAGTAAGTGGCACAAAAAAATAATAATTATCTCTTTTATTGAGGTTTAACTTCACTAATCTAGTCTGATGATTCATCTAAAGACTCCAGAAATAAAAGCATTCAGTAAACGGTGAATTCTCCTCTGCCTCTTGTGTGACTGGATCTCTGTTTACCTCTCAGACGTTCACACCGAGGCGGTGCAGGCTGTGCTGGCGCGACACGTGGAGAGGAAGGTGGCGGTGCCGATGCCTTCCAAAAGGCGTTCTCTGGTGGTGCAGACGTCCATGGATGCATACACGCCACCAGGTGACGAGACGCATACAGAAAACATACACACCTGCACACACCAAAGTTAAAAACTCACGTAGTCAAAGATTCATGTTTGCAGTCAAATATATTGAACGATATATATTGAGAACGAGCGAGCAAAAGTTTCACTGTTTGCAGCTCTTAGAATATATAAAAAACAAAGAAAAATAGAAGTCAATTGACGGAGACTAAACTAAAACAAATATAATAAGTGCAACTAAATTCATGTAATTTATGTACAGGAATCAAGGTTCATTTTTCACAAGAATAATTATAATGAATACAAAAGCTTTAATGTATATAGAACTTGTACACTAAATATATTCAATGGACCACAATATATAACATTTTGTTAAATATAAATATTGCTCTCAAAAGAAATATAATTTTGCCCTATGATGAGACTATTTGTTGCACTACAACAAATATAATTAGTGCACAAGAATAAATCAAATTTTGCTCTAGAATAAATATCATTATTGCCATAGAATACATTGTAATAAAAAACATATGACAACAAACACACTCAATATGGAAAAATCTCATATAACCACACTTCAAAAAAATCAAACTGCACTTAAATCAATGGTTTGATATTTTTCCTGTGAATTTAGAATAATTGTAATTTACTAATACTTGGAAAGTGTAAAAGCCTCACAGAGACAAACAGGCACACAAGCGCTGGTTATCTCGGCCAAACTGGGTTACACTAAGCCTAAAATGTGACCCCAGAGAGGCCGCCCTGTGCCCAGACAGGATTATGTTGTAATGCTGTGTCTCTGGTTCTTCAGAGGAACACACTCATTCCACCAAATAAAACTGCAGACGTGCACATTTTCTGAGGCATGAAAACCCACTGACAGATTTGCAGAAGGGAAAATAAAAAAATGCAGACGGCTGTAACTGTGATCTGCCACGAGGAAAGGAAAAACACTGATTATTAACTGTTATTTAATGAGATATTGGCTGCAATGGGAGGCTGGAGTTGACCTTTGCCTCAAATATGAGCTCATTGGATTGAACATAATCAGACTTGATGTCACAATTTGGGTGTTGATTGAATTTTAATGAAAGTAATGTAATTATTTTCTTCACCGGTAATTTGCTTTTTAACCTTCTGGAATGATCCTAAAGTGAACTTGACGTTTCCTTAGAGCACGCCAAAAACACAAACTGTTTAAGAAAGCTGAGTGCTTCTGCTTCTTTTTCTGTTCACGTGATATTTCCTTGGCTTCTGTGTTCAGATAATTTACAAAGAAATACATACAGTCTCTTTGCTACCTCCTTTTAATGCAGCTTGAAGCCTAATTAAACTGAACTTTTGATTTTTTTGTGGCTTTTCTGCCTAAGCTAACTAACTATCGACAATTTTGAGTCACTGCTGCTCAGAGAACATAAAACTTAAGTAATGAAAAGTGATGAATCATTTCCCGCTGTTGTACTTTGCATTATTATTTTACTGAATTGATGATGATTTAATTGAAAACCATAATTTAGATCTGTTTATCATTCGACAGCTTCCTTGGACTTAGGACAGAACTGAAAAAAATGCTATTTGTAGACATTTAAGTCCAGATGACATATCAGCTAATCTCAGAAGAAAAGAAAGGAATACTAATCAAATTTACTGAACAATTTTTTAAGATGAAAAAAATGTTGAAAAATGTATATATGCATTTATGATGTTGTGGATGATTGTTATTGTTCTAATAACAAGAATAATAACAACAAGAATACTATGTATAGTAAAACTAAATAAAAGGATAACAGACATAAACAGAGAGAGAAGTGAAACACTTCAATATGTGTATCAGAAAATCACAATACATTTCATTTCTCTTGTTTAATTTAAAGTCTTAAAATGATACGTTGAATTATGAGCTGGACTAGAGCTGCAACTCATGATTATTTTATTATTAAATAACCTTTTGATTATTTACTCTAATAATCAGTTAAGTATTTGTCAGAAAAAAGTAAAGAAGTTTTTAAATTTCTAGATGATGACTTGAAAATCATCAGCATAAAATATATATTCTATTTTTTATGTAAACAGAAGATAAAAGAGCAGCATTTTCTGCCTCCTGAAAAATTACCTTAGTGATGAATGGATTATCATTATCACATTGCATTTTTGTCTATTGACTCATTAATTTGTTGACTAATAGTTGAAGGTCTGTGTCAGACAGGTCTAAAAGCGCTATCAATCTTCTGCTTAGCAAAATAAGAAAAGGGACATTCTTTTGAATATAAATCAATGTTTTTATTGTGTGAACATAGACTTTAATAGTTGAGCTACCTGTTGATAATGTGTTGATGTTGTGTGAAGGCTTTCTGTTAACAAATCCTGACTCTCACCAGGCCTGTCCCCCCTGTGCTCAGACTCGTCGTCGGGCTCCGAGGAGGAGGCGGGGCCAGGTGACGACATGTCGGGCATGGAGCACTGGATGAGCCGCCCATCACACTTAGGCCCGGCGCACCTGGGCTCCACCTCCTCCTCGTCCTCGTCCACGCAGAGCGGAGGCAGCGGGAACGCCGGGCGGCTGGCCGACTCACTGGCGCACACGCACATCTCGCACCTGGCGCACACGCACCTGGGGCACACACACCTGGGCCAGCTGCACCACCAGCAGAGCCACCTGTCACAGTCACACCACGGTAAGACCACGCTGGTTTCAGAAATCAAAGCAGTCGTTATATTTTATTGTTAAATTTCTTTTTTCTCATCCTATGTTCTTGAACATGAAATTGTGAAAACTTTACAGTTAAAACACCTTTTAAAGGATGTTGGTCCAAAAAGAGAGTAAACAATATAAACACAGATATGCATACTTAAAAACACTTATTTTAATATTTTAGCAATGTCTTTTACTTTATTTTTGTGCACTCTCCACTCCGCTCTGTGTAAACAGCCTGCATTTGAAGGTTGGTCTCAGCTGTTTCATTCATGGCTCAAAATTTGCACCAAGGAGCACAAATGTATTTTGGAACAGGATTTGGTTAAAAGAAATAGTTCATTTTTGGCCAAATTTTAAATGAGAAATAAAATGATTTGATTAAATTTCCCTTTTTTAAACGTAGATTTGGTTATTTACCTGATAGCAGGGTATAATACACACGATTCATTTAAGGTCTGTCAGAAATGTTAAAATCTGATGTCCTATTTTGTCTATTGCAGCTTGCTCACTTTGTTGCCACTTTAACACTATTGTTTGCTGCTGCATTGGCCAAGTTTACTACTGAGATTGTTTACAACTATGTGTTACATCAGAGTGTAACTGATTTATTGTTTGCAACTTTGTGTTACATCAGTTCACAGACCTTATTATAATGCTACTGTGTGTATGCACTCTTAGGTATCGGTCACCTGTCTCTGAAGAGGAAGGGAGCTCTAAGTGTAGCAGAGAACGGAGGATCTCTGCGGCGGTCCTGTGAGTTTGGATCTGACATGCTGTGGCCACCGCCTCTGGAGTCAGATGGTACGTTTTAACACATAAAGTGTACTTTAACAGCAGCTGCAAAAAATTCAGCTTCATTCAGATATTTTCAGAAAAACAGCCCATTTATAGGCATACAGCTCACATATTTGTTCTTTGTATTTTCCAAGTGTGTTTATTTATCAGAGTATTCAGATATTCCTTAAGTACATTTGATCAAGAAGGGGTTGAACTGAGATCTGATGAGTAGTCCTGTATGTCCACTCTACACTCTGTTTGCTATTGATTTTAGGACATTAAACTTTATCGACAAGCCTTTTATGATAAACTGATTTGCTTGTTATTTATTTATAGGTATTTGTGCCAAAGTAATCAGGGAAATGTCCTCTGATTTTGTTTGGAAAAGCAGATTTTGTATCCAACTATTAGACTTTGTATCATAAGATATTGTGCCATTTAAATAAACAAAAGGTGTGTTGTTTTTAAACAGGTATTGTATTGAATAGATCAACTGCAGGGACGCGACCCAGATTAACACAGAAACATCACAGCGGGTTTAATTGTCTGTGATAAAACAAAGCACTTGACAAACAGTACAGTGAGTCACCGCTGGCTGTTTGTCTCCATCTGCTTCCTCACTCTCTCCCTCTCTTTGGTCCCCCTCCAGAGAACCACTCGGCCCCACCGGATGTGACCGGCTATTCGTCGGACTCGTCCCACTCCCACACCGAGCGTCACCACATGGCCAATATGGGAACGATTGCCAGGAACACGCAGAAGTACGGCAATGCAGAGCGCATGGAGACGGGTGATGGTAAGAGTCAGCGCTGCACCTTTAGCCTGCTCCCAGCTGGAGCCTCTGAATAAAGACACTGAAGTCAAGTAAAAATAGAAACTCCTTCATCAGGAGGTGAACTCAAATTGGACCACCGCCTTAGAGAACTGACCAATTACTCTGTCTGTTCATGTCACTCCCCTGGATGAACAGATTGGACTTTTTTTTAACCATTAAGTTTGTTGTTTTGTTTATTTTTCAAAGGAAAGCTGACTCTGCTTCCTCTGCAGTCACAGTTAGAATACTTCAGTTAGCACTTCCAGAAACTCGTTGCCTCGGCTAGTACTGTCGCTGACAGCACCATGAATTGCGTATCATTATGACCAGTTACTTGCCCCACCTCAAAACCTGATTCACAGAACATGTCACCCTCATGATATTACAGAACACTCAAGCCCATAAAGTTTTGCCTCTGCATACAACTTCCC
Source organism: Hypoplectrus providencianus (assembly GCA_028566105.1). NCBI lineage: Eukaryota > Metazoa > Chordata > Actinopteri > Perciformes > Serranidae > Hypoplectrus > Hypoplectrus providencianus. Next base: position 694,891 of record JAOWBC010000812.1, on the reverse strand, counting down.
CAGTTGAATGACAGAATAAAAAAACACATTCTTTTAATAACAAACCAGGTTGTTAGGCCTAACAGAGCACTGCTTTTAAACCTGTGCATAAAGCCAAACTCAGCTGCTCCCAGCTGCAAAATAATGCCTGGATTGATCACAACGCTGCAGGCAATGCTTGTGATTAATAGATGTGATGCAGCAAGTTTCAAAGTGTCCCATTAAAAAATGCATGTCTATTTTTTGACATGGCTGCTGTGTGTTGCAGGACAAACGATGTGGAATATAGATGTGAAAAAACGCAAGATGAATGTATTTTAACAACTAAAGCACTCAAATCCATGTTGTTCATAACTAGACCTTAACATTATTAACTTGTAGTTTAAGGACAAATAATAATAATCCTATAAATTTGTTTTCTTGATACTCACTTAACTAACAACAATCAAGGCAGTTAAATAAAAGAAGCAATTTAACATAGCCTACTCACTTGCTTAAAGTAGAAAAAACAAATATCCTGGAAAAAACAAAACTACATTTACATAAAAGTTATTTTACCTCAGTAAACAAAGGAGTTGCTGGTTTATGGCGTCAATCGATTACTTTTTGTTATTGTGTTACTTTAAAGTTTTACAGCATAAGTTCATACTCACCAAAGTCACACAAACAGCAAATTAGTCATGCAACAACAAAAAAACCATGCTCATAAAAGTTTTTCTAAAAAAAATAATTAAAGACCAACAAAAGACTTCATTAAAACAGAAAAATATATATATTAAATTACATAGTATACAAATATACTAGAAGACCTTAACAAAAAAAATCATAGAACAGAATAAAACCGTAAGCAAATGCAGCACAGCTGCACCTTGTTAGCCAGTTTGGCCAGAGTTGTGCGTGCTAGCCTCGTTTGCATGAAGTTTTGGTCTAGTCTGTTTGGTGCAAATCGAGATCAGTGAACGAAACTGTCTTCCAAACTTGGCGCCACGCTCCCACAATGCATTGTCCGACTGCTTCCCCTGCTCTTCACAACAAAATAGATACTAAACAGTGCTGACACAGCCACCATTTCTGCTAAACCTGGCAAAAACGTGATTCGATGTGAGTGTAGCCTTAGAGGTGCATTTTAGGGGGTGCATGTCTTTATTAGTTGTATTTGTGCAGATTTAACGGCTGCAAAAGTTGCACACATGCTTTTTTTACTTTATTGTTGTGCAGCAGTTGCAGGACAAACTAGGACAGAATGCAAATGTGAAGAGTGCAAGTAAAACAAAATACAAACACTACAGATTATCAATAAGGTGCAAAAAACCAAATGTATGTGTCTGGGGTTTTTACAGGTGTTCCAGTCAGCAGTCGCGTGTCAGCTAAAATCCAGCAGCTCGTGAACACACTGAAGCAGCCTCGCAGACCTCCGCTACGGGAGTTCTTTGTCGATGACTTTGATGAACTTCTGGAGGGTTAGAAACCGTCTCTGATTCTGTCTGTCTGATTTTCAGTTATCCAATCTGTCTTCATACTTTGGAGTCATGAGTGATTCTCTAGATGGTTCCTTTAATTACTCTTGAGCTGGACAGGTGAGAATCTCCCAATCTCCTTCAGGTGTTCAGCCTCAATTCACCTCATTTTATCAAGCGTTTGTCCAGGCTGAAACACCTGCAGCTGCATTCTGGAGTAAAAAAAAGGTTCATTCACTCTATGAAAAAAAGGAAACGTTACCTTTTAATTTTCTTTTTCTGTCCTTTCTTAATTCTCCTTCGCTTGATCTCAGATACTTTTTTACTGCAGTACATTCATCTGCTTGAGTGACTTTTTGGATTAGGATTGTGCTCACAAATTATATATTTTTTATACATAGCTTTTTGAGCCAGGGTACATATAAAATATAAGGTCCACAATGTACCACCTCTGAAAAAAATCAATACTTAAATGTAAGCTATATTTTTAATGTTTTCACAGTTCCAAGTGTTTTTTAACAGGAAACTAAATATAATCTTTGTTCCCATCAAAGCCATCAGACTCCATTGACAAAAAAGCATTATTTTACCTCGTGATGGCAGGACTTTCTGGCTTGTCTGTGTTATTGTCTGACTTTGGAATTTTTAAGAGTAAGCTTGACTTTGTCCATGTCTGGCAAACAAACAGTTAAATTCCAAATAGTCATTTAGCCAAAAAATAGCATAAAAATGAAGAAAGACATAAAGAAATCTTAGTGGAATAAGACCAAAATGAGCAGGCAGTCCTACAAATTAGTGTCATTTTGGCTTGCATGTAACTTTTAATGTGTTAAATTGTATATCAACTAAGTTTTTTTTTTGCACATTATTGGCTTTATTTAACCAAAGTTACCCAGTGGTAACTTTGCTTTAGTTCAATTTCTTAAGAGTGTGAAGTGTAGTAAATCAAGCTATGGTTTTTATGTAACATAGTAACAAGTTTCCTGTTCGAAAGATCTGTCTGACAGCAAGGCAAAGCTGAAAAGATTTTTTAAATATAGCGTACACTTAAACTTTTATTGACTGTTTTGGTGGTTGAATTATTATTAATTTGGGACATATGAAAATACATAAATACCTCATGTAACCAAACTTAAAAAGATCCAAACTGTCCCTTTCATGTTTCACATGTCAGTAATTAAACAATACAGCTTCCTGGTATAAAAGAGGCCTCTTTATACTTCTGGAAAGTCTGTAGACACAGAAAGAAGTTTGAACTGTGGATAAAAATAGAAAATGTTCTCGCCTCACACTGTATATGTGCTAAAGTTCCCCTCACATTTCTCACAGCCTGGTGTCAGTGTAGAGAATGGTTTTCATCTAAAGAATCACATGGAAGAGATAACAGGGACCAGATGATGGTCTGCCTGGTTCCTATAGAACTCAAAGTTCTCCACCAAGAATTTTTAAATGTATATTGTTGGAGTCTTGATCCCATAGATCTCTGCAAATCATAATATCTGTCTGCTGTTTGCTTTGCTCTCACCATCTGGCTGCTTCTTCTATCTTTGTCTCCTCTTTGATCATCTTCTCTGTATTTTGTCTAGCTTTATAGAGAAAGTCTGTTTTTAGTGCATTTTGGATGCATTTTACAATGTGTGGTAAATCATGGTGTTGTGGTCATACAAGATGAAGTATAGATTAAGGTTGATGTAGCAGTTAATTCACTCTGGATCCACATTTTATGACAATAGCTCAAGGTTAAATCCTTCCAAATCCCCTGCTTCTAAACTTAATGTGAGAGGGAATCAGCTGCCTGGCCACACATTTTACATTCCCACAGTACATCTGTGTTAGTAACAGGTTCACCTAATTAATTATCAGTGCATCTGAGTGTGATTACAGCTTCTTTACAGCTGTCTCACTGTTTCCATGTGGTGTTTTCACGAGCAAACAAACTGTGAGCGGTAAAGGTTAGTGGACTGATGACATTATCCGTCTCCTCATCTCCAGTCCAGCAGCCGGACCCCAATCAGCCACGTCCGGAGGGGGCGGAGATGATGCTGGTGCGGGGTGAGGCGCTGGGGGTGGTCACCAACTGGCCCCCATCCCTGGAAGCTGCGCTCCAACGCTGGGGAACCATCTCCCCCAAAGCCCCCTGCCTCACCAGCCTGGACACGGCAGGAAAGCCGCTCTACGTCCTCACATATGGTAACCTCCTGTTGGCCAATCACTCATTTTTATTGTGTGTTTGTAGAGCCAAATAAGCCAACCATGAAAGTTTATTTTCCTGTTGCACTCCAAGTTGTTCTGGATGGTTAAAAATAATAACAGTGAACATCTCTGCAGAAAAGATTCCACACAACAATACAAAATTATGCTTTTATCAGCTTGTAGAAAAACACAAAGACAATCTGACATGCACTCCTATGCTTTTACTGTACACATGTATATATACATTACATATTAATCGCTCCCATGGTAGTGATATTAGGAAAAGCTCCATGTCAATTAGAGATGCATTAATCGATCAGACACCAGCCAAAACTAGCCAGGAGTCAGCTGAGACTGGCTGATCGGTCTCCTATACCAGATTTATACTCATGTACCACGTGATGTTTTATTTACGTTGCACACAGCGACACAGACATAAATATCACGGCCAAATCCGTATACATCATGTCATCAGTGGGCGATTTGAAAGTCTTTAAAACAAGCCGTGCAGGAACAATTTTAAAAGCATTTGAACAGCTAACTTAATGAAACAAAAGTTGGATCATGTACCATTTCAAAAAGTGATCTAAGGTTAAGCAGATAAAACAAGGGAGAGTGCATAAGTCAGCATCTGCAACTGAAAATGAAAATAATATTATTGTTTTAAGTCTGTTGTACAGTTTTCTTTTGGGAAAGTCATATTTGGCTGAAACTGAAGCTGTCATTTAATGTTTTAATATAATTTCTGTTTATACCTTGAAAAGTTTTAAACTGTTGCTGATGCATTAATGTTTCTTTATTAACAAAATACCACTTAAATGCATCCATGTTTCATTTAGTGTAAATACAGAGAAGTTGCACAAGTGCTTTACCTCATTTAAGGCCTTAGATTCATCAAAACGACAGAGATTAGTTGATTAATCAGAAAAAATAAAGAATCTGAGCAACTCTTGATTATACCAAATTCTAATTTAAAAGCCCAGTCAGTTTAAATACAGTATTTGCTAAAAGGCTGATATATACTCAATCTCTGTATTCTTTAAAGGGCAATCTGCCATTGTTGATGTTGGAGTTAACTAAAACCACCAGAAAAGCACTCTGTGAGCAGGTTTTATTTCTCTGTGCACCTGTCCACCAAGTGCGCATTAAAACACTGTTACTTTTAAGTATGATATGTGATAAAATCTAACTGATTCACTGAACGTCAATAACGACCTCTGGCTACAGAAAAGTCTTTAACGTCATCAGTATCGACTGGATGTCCTCAAAATAGAAGTCGAGGAACACACACTCATATCCTGTGAACTCAGTCTCTCTCTCTCTCTCTCTCTCTCTCTCTCTCTCTCCCTCCCTCTACCTCACACCCTTGTATCCTGTGTCCTGCTCCCTGCAGGAAAGCTGTGGTCTCGCAGCATCAAGCTTGCCTACAACATCCTCCACAAACTGGGCAGCAAGCAGGAGCCCATGGTGCGACCGGGTGATCGGGTGAGTCACAGTCCTCCGCCGCCTCACACACTGTTTGGTTTCTGCTGAACTGTCCAGTACTTAGAAAACATGATTATTGCATATTTATTTATGTGTTTATATGTTTATCGTTGTGCAGCAAGTTTTTGTAAGCATCAAAATTATGAACAGTGCCTCAATAAATCTGAGCTTTAGTTTTGAAATCTGAGGAAAAAATGGAATAGCCTTGTTTTATTGGTTTCAACAACACATTGCCAATATGTATTTTGATATGCGTCTTTGACAGTTTTTTATTT
>JAOWBC010000812.1:670724-682682 GCA_028566105.1 Hypoplectrus providencianus | reverse complement strand
CATCATGCAGCTCTGTTCTTCTGGCCTGTTGCCATGGCGACTCTGCAGCTGAAACTCCTGTGTGTGTGTGTGTGTGTATTCAGGTTTACCCGGTGAGCTCCAGTGGGGGTTTGGTCAGCGAGTACGCCTTTGTGCGGACTGGCCTGCTGGGCTTTATTGGCCCCGGCGGCCTCGTCTTCATCACTGGAAAGATGGACGGGCTCATCATGGTGAGCGGGCGCAGGCACAACGCCGATGACATCGTGGCCACAGCACTCGCTGTAGAGCCCATGAAGTTTGTCTACAGGGGCAGGTAAGGAGGCACTGAACACCAGAACACCCGCAGAAGGAGTTCAGAGGTCCTGTTTAAAGTCTAATGAGGAGTTATAAAAGAAAAAGATGAAAACGAGCGAGAGATGTCCGACACCGGCACATCCACTGTCAGCCTGATAAATGAGCCGTACCCCTGCACATAATAAATCTAATAAAGTAGAGCAATAGTGGTTGAATCCAGAAACAGTAATAAAGTGAAGTTTAATTGTGTCGACGGCCACAGAGGAGGGAATTCATCTTTTACCTGACAGGCTGTGGTGACGTTTCCCAGAGCTATTTAAAGTACAAGCTTCTGCAGAAGCCGCATTCACGAAGGAAGGATTTCTTTGTTCAAACACATTCACAGAAAACTGGTACAAGGGTTTTATTTCTTGTTGTTTAAATATTGAAAGATGTTCAATTAGCAGTGTCAATGCAACATGCACAAAACAAAAACATTTCCATTTTTCAAGATTAGAAAAACAGGTTAATTATAAAGACAGTGATAATACATTTCATGTTTTCAGAAACAAAGTTAAAACCGAAGGATTTATTTGTTGAAAGACTGATTTGACTGATTTCTTTTTGTTGCTGTGTTTACAGATTGAAATATGCTCAAACTGCATGGTAAACACAACATGTAAGAAACAAAAACATTCCCATGTTTGCAAGATTTAAATGAAAAGGAAAACACCCATGTACACAGAGACCCAAGTATTTTAGAGAACAAAAACTTGTAGAAACCAGGTTATTAATAAACATCAAATTGATTTATCAACTAATATTAAGTTGGTAGAAAAACAGTTATCAAAGGGAATCTCTGCTCAAACACATCCAAATTGAACTCATTTATTATTTGCTCAATCTGTAGGAAAAACATTTCAGTTTTTGCATGACAGAAAGCATCTTAAACCTAATAACACCAAACAATGATAATATTTTTGTTTTCTATTGAACACATTCATTGAACATTCATAGTTTTGGTGGAAAAAGTAAGTGAACCCTGAGGCTTAGGAGTTAGCAAACAGACCTTTCAAAACACTCATTGGAGATACATTTTTATATCATATACCATCTAATCTAGTTCAATATGAATTTATAATCTTTCCAGCATTTTTTTTTAGGTATTTTTTATTTTTAGAATTTTTGGAAACACTGTGAGGGATAAAATTCATTACTTTAACATATCTTTATATTTAAATTGAAATTAAAACCTTGTATTTCCTTTGGCAAACACCTAAACTTGCCAAATTGTAGTGGGTATCACCAAAATGTATTTTATTGAAACTGACATATATTTTATTGAAATAGATAATAGAAAAACAACAGGTTAATATAAACAAAATAATGATGATCAACTAATTTCAAGTTATTGTTACAAAGCCATCCGAAAACAAAACTATAATAACTTATTTTAAACCGTTTTTTAACTTCAGAAAGTCTTGGTATCATGTCAGTCTTGCACAACCCTTCAACTAAATTACTATCAAAAGAAAGGAGTAAATAATTTAATGCACACACATAAAAATGCATGTTAAAGAACAATCGTAAAAGGATTATTTTTGGATCTGTCTAAATGAAAGTCTGGGGGGTTGTCTGTGCTGTCGACTCTCTTTCTACTCTTTCTCTGTTTACATCTTTGTGTTTTATTACTGCCGGTGTTGGAGTGCCGTCTGTTTGCCGACCATACGCTCTGATAACATCAGCCGACTGTTTGTAGTTTTATTGTTTGATGTGTAATATCCTTCCCCTCCCGCCCACGTGCACGCTTCTGTTTGTTGCCCCTGTTCCTCTCTCTCACATACTGTACTACTGTAGCTCTGATGAACAAATAGATTAAAGGAGATTGTAGCAGCTACACCTGTCAGTGGTTCTGATTTATCTCAACCAATTAAAACGTACCAGATACTAAATATTCAGCATATAAAAGTTATACATAAGATATCTCATTAAATTGTCTTAATTTGTCTGCCCACATTATGTGCACATATTTTAACATATTTTTTTATTGTAGATATTGGTCAGTACTTTTATATTGCCCCCTTTATTTATTTTAGATTTATTTTACGTTATTGCTATTTTTTTTTTTACCTTTCTTCATACTTCTGCTTCTTTCTGCTGTCCATTGCTGAGGATTGGTGTAGTTTCCCCTTATCTGATCATATCTTATGAATTACAGCCAAACAAATGATATTAAATACATTGTAATGCAATTTAGGCTACTGAACATATATTCAACACTTTGATATTTCAGTTAGTAACTCAAGACAATATGAGAGTAGCATTTTGAAACGAAATGCCACAAAATCTCTCTTTAAATAACATAATTATGGGAAGTCAAAATAACATTTTATTAAAATGCCCAGTCGCAGCATTCAAGAATGCAACATGTAGTAGCCTATACATGATAAAGAGGAATCATTTCAACCTTAAATGTCATGTTTATTTCTTGATATCTATTTGTTATTCTACAATAAAAAACATATTAATTAGATAAAAAATCCTTATATTTCAGGAACAATATAATGGTAGGGAAAAACTGTTTCCTTTCAATTATTATTTGTTATTATTTCCTGATAATAACAGTACTATGAGACAGTATTACAGTCAGTTTCTCCGCTTCCTTGTCCCTGCAGGATAGCGGTGTTCTCTGTGACGGTGCTGAGGGACGAGAGGATCGTGGTGGTGGCCGAGCAGAGGCCCGACTCCACAGAGGAGGACAGCTTCCAGTGGATGAGCCGCGTGCTGCAGGTACACTCACCTGTGTTTCCATCGCTGTGTCCGGCACCTTTGACAGTTCTTTTCCAGCAGGATTTAAAGCAGACTGTGAGATCAAAGCACAAACTCACTGTGGTAATATATTCTGTGCAACTCTGTGGAATCAGCTCAGTCACAACTCAGAACTCGGATACTCAACATGTCTTTTGTGCCGGATAACAATTACATAATAAGAATTTCATGAAATATCGCTATTTTAAGCTTTGATTTGGTTGTTTTTCCTGACTGAAGTGTTTGTCACACATGAGTCATTCAACCATCTTTGGAAAATAAATAATTTCTGTTTTTGCAATTTCTGGAAAGCATAAGTTGTGTAATTTTGGTGATTTCTTTGTGAAATACAGCTAAAAAAAAATTGAGAGACTACTCCTAAACGATCATTTTCTCTGGTTTTTCTCTTTAAAGGCTTGTGTTGGAGTAAAAGAACACTTTTGTTGTTGCTGTTATGTTCCAAATACAAATATCACAGCTTTCGTTTGTATGTTGAAACAATTTAGATCTAGTTCTAGATCTAGATATATCATTTTTCTCCAGAGATGGCAGCAGGTTTGATAAAGATGTTTTTCACAAAGTTTTCCTCCTTTATTTTAAGGCTCAGTTTTTAGCATTGTTCATTTTAATTCATCATTGTTCAATGTAAACAATTAACATGCTCTTTGGTTTGACTTATAAATGCAGAATAAATTAACAATAATATGAGAAAGGGTTTATGATCATGGATGTCATTAGTCTTTAAACTGTGGTTGTTTTGGATTATTTCTCCCTCACATTCTATTCAATTTACATGCAGTGTTTCCTAATCTGTAATTTGACAATCATTTGTCAGCATCAGATAATCCCCCTGTCCTCTGATCGTCCTCTCCCTCTCTCTCTGTCTCTCAGGCCATCGACAGTATCCACGGGGTGGGTGTGTTCTGCCTGGCCCTGGTCCCGGCCAACACTCTGCCCAAGACTCCCCTGGGGGGCATCCACCTGTCTGAGATCAAGCAGCTGTACCTGGAGGGCGGGCTGCATCCTTGCAACGTCCTCATGTGCCCCCACACCTGCGTCACCAACCTGCCCAAACCACGGCAGAAACAACCAGGTGAGTGTTTGTCTGTTCACGGCTTATAGCTCGTTCCTATGCACGGCGGTTAACGTGTGTGTGTGTGCATGTATGCTGCAGAGATCGGCCCTGCCTCTGTGATGGTGGGGAATCTGGTGTCAGGGAAGAGGATCGCTCAGGCCAGCGGCAGAGATCTGGGACAGACTGACGACAACGACCAGGTGAGGTCTAACCCACAGACTTAAGGCTGTTTGCAGCAATGTCAGTGAATATGTTCCTTGAAACTCAAGAACTAAAGACTCACTACTTTTTGAAGTCTTTATTTGCGCAGCTCGTTGATTAAAAGTGCTAAAACAGTGAGTCATAAATGTAAGAAAAAGAGAGTCAATAGAAATATTTTTAAATGATCTATTGTGGAAGTTGACTGTTCAGATTTAGCACTTAAAAAAAATAAAAGATAAAACCACCTCAAGAGAGCATAAAAACTTTTATGCAATGTTTTTCCGCATATTGGTGTTTACAGCAAGCTTTTCTCCTGAGAATCTTCAAAATGGACAATTCCTTGATAAAATCACGGCTAGTGAAGCACAGACTGCTATCCCTTGTTTTTGATCATAAATGAACATGATGAGCCTGTTTTGACAGCTACTGTGTCATTAAATCGATCAGTTTTCAGGTGACTTACACTCTCTCGGAGAATATCTCCCTCATGTGTGTCTTTACAGAAGTTCTGGATGCCTCGTTTGCATAAAAACTCTCCAAACCTTCAGAAGTTTAGAAACTAAAGTGAAGGTCAAGGATGTTTTGATTAATCCCTGATTGAGAAGTTGACATTTTAGAGAATCAATACAGCTAACAGTGTTGACTTTATCAGGAGTTCCAATTGATTTGCAATCATGAGCAGCCAATAAACTTTCCCAACAGGCCAATCACTGTTTCAAGAAAAAAGGTTTCAGTTGCTGCATCAGTAAACTGGTGAGAAATGTTTCCTTCAGTGGAAGTTTGAAGCTTCGGCAGCTCTTTTCTTACCTGCTTTGAAATTTTCACAGTCTGTGATATCGATTAAAACACTTTAATGTCCTGGATAGAGGGCAGCGAGTCCACTGCTGCAGTAAAAAAGTCATGCACTATCAGCAGCATTGCTGAATATGACGAGGAAAAGTAAAGATTTCTTTACACATGAATGAGAACGCTCCCGTACTGGCTGCATAAAAACTTTTACTACTTGTGTCTTGTGCGCAGTTTCACATGATGTGCTGACGTGAGTCAGAATTCTCAGTGAAAAGTGTCATAAATGGCCTCTGTGAACCAGTTTGATGCTTATTTTCTGCTATAAAGAAGGCATTTACATCAGAAAGTTTTCATTAACTTTGAGTGGAGTCTAGATAAAATGTGGCAAATTTACATTTTTTGTGTTCTCCTGTCTTAGGTAAAAACTTAATGCAAACCAGCAAAAATAGAGTATTATTTCTAAAGAAGCAGACCTTTACTGAACACCTCCACACATAATCTAGACAGTTAATTGTTAACTTGTGACTTTGACTTATGTCAAACTGAACCAGTGGTACTTACTCATGTGTTGTCTTTGGATTCATCTTTACTTGTGTTATTAACTCTCAAATGTACATCGCTGTGGGGAAAAGCGTCATGCTGCAGAATGAATACAGAATACAGTGACTGAAAGAGCTATTATGGTTATGCCTCCATACCATTTTGAAGGTTTTTTGAAAGCATTTGTACAGATGCCATTCAACACAAGCATGGTCAGTGCAGATGTGAAGTCTAAATGTACAGCTTGATGCATGCTGCTGGGCAGAATTAGAAGGAATTCATCCTAAAAGTAGAAAACATGTAAACTCTTTCAGTCCATCAGCCAGGAAAAGGTCAGAGGTGCATTACCTCCACAGAGTGGACTGAAGTATCTACTCTCTCTCTCTAATGGATCCTCTTCAGTCTCATTATGTTCCACTCAGAGTTGCTGAAGAATCAAGTGCAACACCTATTGATAAAATTGTATGCAGTTTGGTTTAATATCAAACTGATTTGGATGTTTTTGGAATTATTTGCAGGAATATGTTGTTGTTTGTTCAGTTTAACTGTTGAATCTGTTGGCATGTATTTTTAGCACGTAGGCTAGTTTGCACAAACAATGTGAAAGTAAGTGTAAATGCCCAGTCTGGTGCTAAAGAAAACAAGTGGAGGATGGGGAATGGATGGAATGGATGGAAGGAATAAAATGACTAGATGTTTAAACTCTCAGATGTCTGTCGCCTTGGATAAAGGTGCTGGTAAATGTCACTGTAACATTGTAACAAGTATTCATGGATCTACCGTGTGTATTTCAGTTCCTGTTCCTGTCAGAGGTTTTGCAGTGGAGAGCTCAGACCACACCAGACCACGTCCTCTACACCCTGCTCAGCTCCCGGGTAATAACACACACCTCTGACCACAATTACATTCATGTCTGCCGGGTCACAGCTTAACCCTGGCCTCATAAGCTCAAGCAGCTCCAGCACTGACGGAAGGCTAAAGTATCAAATTACCTGTAGTCCAAATGAGATTAAACTCATTGTGAAAATCTTAAATTATAAATATGTCAAACATATTCCAGTGCGATATGCATCCACTTTGTTTTTGTGCTGTTTTCAAAACAAAACACACACAATGGTATGCAGGTGTGTTAAGAGTTTATATAATAATAAAATATATATAAATAATAAAAAGGAAAGTCTTTGCCATGAGTGAATTGAGTCTTGATGCACAGGGCACAAAGGGAGAGATAACCAAAAAGTTTTGGTGTACAGATTTAAAATTCATGTTTCCCTCTCCCATCACACTCTTCTCCTCCTCCATGTGTTCTCTTTCCTCCCTTCCTCCAGGGGGCAGTGTCCAGCTCCCTCACCTGTCTGCAGCTGCATAAGAGGGCAGAGCGAGTGGCGGCACTGCTGATGGAAAGAGCCGGTCTGCAGGAAGGAGACCATGTCGCTCTGGTTTACCCACCAGGTCAGAGAGGAGGAACCTGGTTTTATTTGCACAGCAATATCAAATAAAATGGTTGATTATTCACACGTCTCTGCCTGTGTGTGTGTGTGTGTCTGTCCTGCAGGTATTGACCTGATCGCAGCCTTCTACGGCTGCCTGTACGCAGGCTGTGTTCCCATCACGGTGCGACCGCCTCACCCTCAGAACATCTCCACCACCCTGCCCACTGTCAAGATGATCGTGGAGGTCAGGCACTTTTAATTTTTTGAGTTTTCCTTTAACTTTTTTTTTTTCTTCTAGCAGCGGCACAAATACTCAATTCGTAATTTGAATCAATTGGCAGCATAAAAATAAACACTGAAAGATTAAAATTGAGTTTATATACGACACTGGTTTTGAGTGCTTTATGTCCAGTATATGTACTGCCATTTCTGTTGTTACTTTTATTTTTTTTTTCTTTATATACATCAGAATTTTATTTAGTTTTTTTACTTTGCTCTATTGATCCATGCTTATTTCTGGGGATTAATAAAAGACCCATCTTATACTGCTTGTAAAACAATTTCACAAGTAAACTCCTGAGCTATAAACAAGGCATGGACTGCCTTTGGCTCTGCCAAGAAGAATGTTGTTTCCAGGACCTGCGTTCTTGAAACAAGAAACTAACGTCCTGTTGGCTCCAGGGCTGTGGACTTGTCACCTTCTTGAGGAAAATTTAAAGATGAACTGTTTTTCAAAGTGTGGGTCCTGACCCTCAAGAAAACTTTTATTTATGTTTCTTGATTTATGTCTTTTCATATATACCTTTTTTAACAGACTGTTATAAATAAATGGGCCTAAGAAAACTGAAAATATATTAACTGTTAATATTACTGTTGAATATTCATTGATAACAGAAGAAATACTTATTTTCTATTAGAAAATATAAGGAAAGTATATTTAGTAGCTGTATGTTTGATCTCATATTTTATAGGCAGGGGGGCCGCCACAGACTAATGTTATGGGTTTGTTTTGGAACCCCTGAGTGAATGCATTTAAACAAATACATACAAATAGGGCTGTGATGTAAAGATCCTCCCGCTTGTCTCCCTGCAGGTCAGCCACTCAGCATGTGTGATGACCACAGCAGTCATCTGTAAGCTGCTGCGCTCCAAGGAGGCCACGGCCACCGTGGACATCAGGAACTGGCCCCCTGTCCTCGACACCGGTACGCCAAAGATTCTTTATTCAACTATTCAAAATTTTCAGTATAACTAGAAAGCTCTGATGTCCCCTGTTCTGCTCTCTGGATTATGGTTTTAGTTTTTTAATCAATTCATTTCTATTTAGAAATATTATTGTTTTTACTTAGTTTCTAAGCCAATTATATTAAAAGGGAGAGATATTATCCACTATTTTCCACTCTGTCACTTGTTCTGCTCTCTATATTAGAGAAAAGGGGAAATTGATTTTCTATCTGTTTAGACGACATAAACCTCATCCTGCACCTTTTATCTCACCTCACTGAGGAATTAACACCAACCCCAACCCTAAAGGCAGCCTGAGGATTTTTTTTTTTAAACATTTAAAAGCCTTTATTGTTTACATCAACATTTTCTCTTTTTTTTCTTCCTTGCATTTCACTTTCTTTATTGTCTCTGCGTGTTAAAGCCACCTGCTGTAGTGTGAAACTTTCAACAGCAGGATTTACAAACAAAACATGGACCCACACTTCCAAACAGTGCTGCACGGGTGCCAGAAGCTGCACAGGGTGTTTTAAACCCACAAACCAAATGTTTAGGGCAAATCACATACAGCAGCACATAACACACCCCAAAACACCTGCAGTAACGCTCTGTATAAGTGACAAAAAGCTGCAATTTTGTAACACTCTCTTCCCAGATTACAGTCCTTTGAGTAAATCTTCTGTTTGACTGTAACACTGAAATGTGTAATTTTTGGATATCCAGATGGACGGAGCTCCTACTGTGTAGTGGGGCTGTTTTTCAACATTACAGAATGCATAATTTTTTTTAAAGGTCTTTACAGTTTCTGTCATTATATATTTAAACATTACAGGAGACACCATGATTAAATGTGCTGCTGTCCCAAAGCCACACCACAGAATCCTGCTGTCAACAATCAGGAGTTAAATTATAAAAGGACTTCAAACTTTAATAAACTGAAAAAATATGGACTTCAACACACTACTTCTTCACTGAGGTTCTGCTTCACTGTTTTAAACCTCCATTAACAAGCTTACACACTGCTATAGAAGCAATGAGGGTTCATCCTGAGGTCAATGTTTCTCTAATGAATGTCCACGTAATAAAACAAAACTGTGTGTGCACACTGCAGATGACCTGCCAAAGAAGAAGCCTCCAGCTCTCTATAAGCCCACCAACCCTGATGGCCTCGCCTATTTGGACTTCAGCGTGTCGACGACCGGCATGCTGGCCGGAGTTCAGGTCAGCTCAGATCCTTAATCCTTATCGCCACAAACTGAAAACCTCTTACAGGCCGGACAGACCTCCATCTCTCTGTGTTCAGTACTTCTTTCACTCCAAAGAGAAATTCAGAAGAGAAACACACAGTACAGTTCAAACAGGAGACACAGTGAAAGAGCAGAATAAAGGCCCTAAAACTCCAGATCTTCTTAAATATCAGCAACAGCAGACTGACAGACCTGTCGCCTCACAGTTTACTTTGGTATACCTTAACCTGAACCCCATATCCCATGTTTCTGTGTCTAAGGGACTGACGAGGACATGTTTATAATGGGCCATGGTGTAATTTGTCTGTATGCTAATGTACATTTACTCCAGTGCTGTACTTACAAGATGCAGAAACAAGATAACAAGTAAAAGCATGATAACAGATCAAATATAGATATTAAAGATGTATTGCACAACGAGATGAATGTAACTAAGTACATTTACTCAGGTACTGTACTAAAGTACAATTTGGAGGTACTTGTACTCTATTAGTATTTGCATTTAATATATTTTATTATTCTGCACCATACATAGAAAAACAGTGATCATGTCAATCACAAGATTCCCTTAAAGTGTGCAACATTAATATACGCTTATTCAGACCTAGAGGAATAAAAAAGGGAACCAATTAGGGTATGAGTTGTGCTCTTAAAAAAATGAATGCTTCATAAACGTACTGAAAAAAAATCAAGAACAGGATTTTAAGATTAACTGTCCATCTTTCCGTCCTGTTTCCTTGTTCGTCTCTGTGTATGTGTTGTTGTGTCTCTCCTCCCTCTCTCCCACTCTCTCCAGATGTCCCATAATGCCGTTGGAGCCTTCTGCCGGTCGGTGAAGCTGCAGTGTGAGTTGTACCCGTCCAGAGAAGTGGCCATCTGTCTGGATCCCTACTGCGGCCTCGGCTTCGTGCTCTGGTGTCTCTGCAGGTCGGTGCAACACCTTCGACTTAGAGATATGTTAAACTTATCAGTCTTTTACATCTGGCTTTGAATTATCAGCTGAATCTGCAGCTCTGCTTGGTTGTACAGGATGAGATTCAGCTCAGTTTTTATCTGTCCAGCTGTTTCACTCTTCTGATTTACTCCTTCAGAGTAAAAGCTATAAAAACTCTGCACACTATCTGCAAACAGCCAACAGACACAGTCAGAGACTTGCTGCAGAACTCAGTGGAGCATTTAGCAGCTTAAGAGACAGATATTTCCCTCAGGAGATGGGAAGCAGAAACAGAGCTGGATATGGGAATAAAATCAATATATCAAGATGAAAAGCCGATGATATGTCCACTGTTTCCACTGCCCTCAGGTTGAAAAAAAATATCATTTATTGCAGGTTTAGAGGATAAGATATCCTGAGTTTTAACTTCTAATATCACTTCAAGTTCCGAAACACCAAATCCTACATTTTCCCCTAATGCCCATTAAATTCAGAAACTTAAAAATGATTATAGAATATTATAACATCTTCTACTCAAATTAAGATTTTTGTCAGAAAAACGTCTTCTTTATTTTTTTTCATATATATATGAAAAAGTTTTTCAACATAATTGTTTTTAGATCGATTCATAATCTATTCATTGCATTTTATTTTTCAAGTTAAGAAATCAGGCATGATTTAACTATACTTTTATACTTCCAGTAATATAAAATCTAATTTGTTTACTGTACTTTGGCTTTACAGTTTACACAGTTGGATAATTTGACACTTTTTTTTTTTTTTTTTTTTTTTTTTTAAGAAAAAAAGGAAATAAACTAGTAATAATTGTGATATTCCTACAACTCATGATCAACAAAATTCAGTGTCAGATGTTGGACATGCTGCACTCATTGTTGTGTTTTATAGAAACATTCTTAGACATTTTTATTGGTGAGGCTCTCTGTTTTTAAACTCTGCTTCCAGATCTCAGGTCTGCTTAGTTTTAAAACCTCAGCTCATAAATTGTGAACTTGGCAAGAACAGATTTCTACTTTATGAATACAGCAGACTACAAATCACCTAGGCTATAAGAATTTCAGCCACTTTAAAGCAACAATAACTCACATCTGCACTTGATTGTCACAATAAATAATTCTTGTTCTGGCTCTCAAGGAAATAGATCTCCATCTCAACGAGGCCAACAGGTTATATAATGGAAAATGGTCATTTAAAGTGTGTGTTTTCTGCAGTGTGTATTCAGGGCACCAGTCCATCCTGATTCCCCCGGTGGAGCTGGAGTCCAACCCAGCGCTGTGGCTGCTGGCCGTCAGCCAGCTGAGGGTGCGAGACACCTTCTGCTCCTACAGCGTCATGGAGCTCTGCACCAAAGGACTCGGCCTGCAGACTGAGGCGCTCAAGGTCAGCATGACACTGGTGCACCTAGCATGACAACTCAAGGGATCCGTTACAAGTTTT
>JAOWBC010000812.1:649594-664523 GCA_028566105.1 Hypoplectrus providencianus | reverse complement strand
TGTGTGTGTGTGTGTGTGTGTGTGTGTGTGTAATCACACCTGTTTCTGACACATTTAAAGACAAATCCATTGTGAGTGAAGAGAACTGTTCAATGTTAAATGTAAACAACTGGTTTATTTCTGGATCCGTGTTCCTGCTTCAATCAAAGACGTGACGCAGAGAAAAGCAGTAACCATAACAACTTTCCTTTTTTATATTTTTCTTTTCTTCAGATCCTCCCCGGAGTTCGTATCATCATCGCTAACCCGGAGACCAAAGGACCGCTGGGAGACTCCCACCTCGGAGAGGTCAGCAGATGAAGATAGATATTTATTTTTTACAGTTTTTCTTTTCCTGCTCTTTGCTTTGCTGTTTTTTTTATCATTACTTTGTTTTTCTGTAATATTATCACCTATTTTGCTGTTTGCTTTTTTTTTATTTACCCCTTTAGTCTTTTTCCTGCTCTTTTTTTTCCATCTCTTTTCCCCAACTGTTTTCTTCTGCTCTTTTCTTCCTTTTCCTTTTTTCATTTCTTTGTTCTCTGTAATTGTATCAGCTGCTTTTCTCTCTTCTTTTCCTCTCTTATTATTATTATTTAGTTTCATTTATTTACTTTCCACTTTCTTTATAACCCTTCTAGCTTTTTTCCCCTTTCATTTTTTTTAATTAAACTTTTATTAATTACTTGCTCTCTTCCCTCTGCCCGCCTTTTTTCTTAACTGAAGTCTTGAATATTCACAGTTATTTGTCCTCTGCAGATCTGGGTGCACAGCGCCCATAACGGCAGCGGCTACTACAGCGGCTACGGCGAGGAGGTTCTTCAGTCTGATCACTTTAACTCCAGACTCAGTTTTGGGGACACTCAGACGGTCTGGGCCAGGACCGGCTACCTGGGCTTCCTCCGCCGCACTGAGCTCACCGACGCCAATGGAGGTTTGTTTCCTTTCCACCTCTTTTTGGTTTTCCTCACTCTCTCCGCCCATAACACTAAAACATATCACATATCTATTATGCCGAGCAGAGAGACATGATGCTCTGTTTGTGGTGGGAGCTCTGGAGGAGGCCATGGAGCTGAGGGGAATGAGGTATCATCCCATCGACATTGAGACCTCGGTCATCCGCGCACACAAGAGCATCATGGAGTGGTAGGACTCAGTTTCATCCCAATATAGGAAAATGTATTATTCATTTTTAATTTGTTTTGATCTCCTTTACAAGTAAAAAAAATCAAAGGGTGCTTGCAAATGAATGATATATTAGGATGTCAGGAATGTTCAAAAACTTATAGTATATGTGACTCATAGTATATGTATTTATTTTTAAAATATGTTATTATTAAATGTGTATGTCATTACTGTTTGTACTCAGGTTTCACTTTGTGATCTTAATGGCTTAATGGACCTGATAAAATATATGTGCTTGTTTTGGTGTTCTGCTGCTCTCTAGTGGCCACAAATAAATCAATAAATGCGGCTTTAAAACAACATATGTATGGATAAATACATAATAAATCAATTAGCGCAGTTTGAAACAATAGACAACATAGGATAAAACTAACATGAAAGTGATAAATAGATAATGAACTAATAAATCCACATTTAACACAGAAAAACATACAATTAAAGATAGACAAAAAGATAATAGATCAATAAATGCAGGTTAAACAATAGAAAAATTAGAAAAATAAATAAATTGATAATAAATATGTGAATGAAGCTTAAGCAATAGTATAACAAAAAATAGTAATAGAAAGCATAAAATAAGGAAATAAATCTAAAATATCTCTATCAAAATTGATAAATGCATCTGTAACAAATTTATATAAGAAATAGATAATAAATCAATGAACAACATTTAACAATAAAAACATAAAAAATAGTCGAAATAGATAATAAATTAATGAATGCATCTTTGCAGTAGACTGCATGTGTATGTGTATATATATATATGAAATAGATATAAAAACAAACAAATCAAAAACTATAGAAAACATGAAAACATAATATTAAAAAGAGATGAGCAAGCACTCAAGTGCAGCTTCACTTTAAGAATACAATAGATATAGAAAAGAATAACAATTCAGTAAATGGCTCTAATATCAAACTTTAATTTTTTAAAGGTGATACCTGACTAAATTGTGTGTCCTTTTCAGCGCGGTCTTCCCCTGGACAAACCTCTTGGTGGTGGTGGTGGAGCTGGAGGGCTCTGAACAGGAGGCCCTGGACCTGGTTCCAATGGTGACCAAGGCGGTGCTGGAGGAGCACTACCTGATCGTGGGCGTGGTGGTGGTGACAGACATCGGCGTCATCCCCATCAACTCCCGTGGCGAGAAACAGCGCATGCACCTCCGCGACGGCTTCCTACAAGACCAGCTGGACCCCATCTACGTGGCCTACAACATGTAGCCTGAGTGTGTGTGCGTGTGTATGTGTGTGTGTGTGTGCAGGAGTGAGCGAGCATGCGTTCTGTATGCCGTGCATATCGCCGTTGTTGTTCATTTATTTCCCAGAATCAAGATGTACTGTATTTTTGAACCTGCATATGGTGTGGTGTTAAGTCGTCCGTTTTCTTTAAAGTCGTGTTGTGCTTGTTGGTTGACTGATTGTTTGGCTGATTGCTTGACTGACTGACTGATTGATTGCTCAGTGGTGGTACGATCATTTTTACACCCCCGTTCAATCTGGTGACCGTTACCGGGAGCTCGTCACTGTAGAAAGCCTTAGGGGAACACTGTGTACGGGGCGGCAGCTCCACTCGTTTTTCAGAGGTTTTAAAAGTAGAGAGAGAGAAAATAACTAGAGACTGTATCTGTCATCATGTTTTACTGGTCGAATCAAAAAAAAAAAAATCCAGATTTGTGGTATTATTATAATTATTATTATTATTTCAATTAGAACAGGGGCAGCCAGATAATTGTAAAAATATAAATATTGTACATAGACATAATAATCTATATGGAGAGGTACCTAAAACACAATGAGGTATAGTAGCCCCTATATGCAGCTCCTCTCTCCACCTGCACCCTGTGTGTGTGTGCGTGTGTGTGCGTGTGTGTCCGTCTGTGTTCATCATGTGTGACAGGGACATTTTTACATGGTTTTAATGTGATCCATGCAACAGATTTTTATCTTCAGAAGAACAAATAAGAAACATTTTATTATGAAAAGTTTAACGTGTTTTAACTGAAACCATCCAAAAAAACCTGCAGACTTTGTGTCCAAAGTTTAAGATCCTGTTTTCATTGATCTCTTTTAAGAATAAAAGTGAAATATCTGTTAATCTGACCACATATGATGCAAGAATTTGTTGAAGCTTTGGAGGCAAAACTGTTTCTGAAACATTTTGAGGCAAAAAAAAAACAAGAATTTTAAAACAATGTAAGTGCAATATCTGTCAAATATTGTTGTTTATGTAAACCAAAACTTTAAAGGTAAACTATGCAGGATTCCCCCCCCGAAAAAACATAAGAAGTCATCGCTGGGTGTGGGACCTTTACACATGTATGCATCCAAGAGGAAACTACAAAAATGGAGGACAGAACGTTGAAAAAAAATATATAGTATAGTATATAGTATATAAAAATGGAAAGCAGAATCTAGTTATTCTAAATCTGAGGCTTGCTTTCACTTTTACAGGAGTATGTGAGGCTGCAGGAGAAACTGGAGTTGTTTCTCCTTCTATCAAACACATTCAGAAAACTTTTAAACTCAAAAGATGTGCAGCTCGCCCCATCCACACACAAACAGCAGCTACAGACATAAAATCTGCGTTTTTACCGCAGCAGAAGATCAACGAGTTCTCCTACCAAAATATGACAGCCACCACTTTCAACATGTTGTTAACATGTCAGAGTGTTTAAGTTTTAGGCAATAAAACTACTTCTGGAAAGGTTTGGGGGGAAAGTACATGGTTATGAAAGATAAGTAAAATGAGATTTGGAGTGAGGAAGTTAAGTTATCTTATTTAAAATACCATCATCAGGATTTTTGTTCTCACACAGGAAGAGAACGCCTCTCTCCAGGGTCAAAGTTCTGTTTATTCAGCCCAAAGTGTTTTACCTTTCCATGCTTTATACTCTGTAACTACTGCTACCAATATGCTCTGTTTTTGTACTCTGGAGCTTCACTTCCACCTTCATAATATCTACAGCCACCAAAGGGCGCCACCAGCCATGACCATAAACATAGATTTTAATAATCTGTTATGGTTGGTTGTCCCTAAGAATTTGTTTCAGTGTTGTCTTTTCCTCACTCACACTCACAAATGTTTTCTGAAACAAATTTAGGTGAAAGACAGCTATAAATATAATTTGTTTCTCTGCCGTGATTGCTTGTAGATCTATCCAATTGCATCAAGAGAGACTCTGGTAATCAAAAATGAGCAGAGACTAATCCAGACTAATCGTATATATTTTAGTCTGGCGATGTGGGGCTAACTTTGAATGCAATTCCTGCATAGTACACCTTTAACTTGCACAAAAACTAGCATTTTCCATCAACCATCTTCCATTTATTGTGCTAAATTGCTTTATTATTCGCCGTAAAAACCTGTGAAATACAGTCCCATCGAACAAAGTGCACTGTGTGAATAAAAAAAGAGGAATATTGTTGTTATTTAAAGGGAGTTTTCTCAGTGAATAATCCACACCTGGCTGTGAATTATGGGAGACATTTGTCAGTGACTCTGCAGGTTGTTTAGAATAATGAATTGTTTGTTTACGTCCCTGATCTGATGGCGTCATCTCATCATTCTTCTACTTCTGTTCTGCCTCATCGTCTTTCATCCTCTGTTCATGAGAAGAAAAAGAGAAACTTTATGCATATCAGAGGTTGCTTAGCGCTTGTTTGGCTAACAGCAGTTTGGGTTTGTTGGTAGCAGCGTAGCGGTCATGTTTCAGTCCGTGTGCGTGTGTGTGTATGTGTGTGTGTGAGAGAGAGAGTTTATGTGTGGTGGAGGATGTCGAACAAGAAGGAAAAATCCCATCAGAGACCCAAGAAAGGACTCGACAGTCAGGACCGGATGGGAGAGAGACTGCATGGTGTGTGTGAGAGTGTGTGTGCGTGTATATTGTATGTAAATAGTGTTGATTTTGTACGGTACAAGTGTGTGTGACTTGTTTTGTACACATGATAAAAAGATTAAATGACACTTTTATAAGAGCCTGCTATTGGCTCACCGTCACACTATACAGTGCAATAAAGTGCTTTGATTGGCTAAATCTCAGACTGGTTTTTATTATTTTTACTATCATTCATATTGTGTTTTATTTAGCAGTTTGTCTTCATGCTTCAGAATTAAAACCTAATGCAAAGTGGATTCTCACCCTGAAGGTTTCATTGCATTTATTTCCGTTATTAATTTAAGATACACCAGAGCAAACATTACCTTTTTCCTGCAGTTTTTTTCCGTGGGCGAAGTAACCTCTATTTCTGCTTCGTACCTGCTGTGGAGGTGTTGTTATGTCTGGTTTAACAATAGCACCTGAAGAGGAGGTGCACACAGCTTGGTTAATTTCACCTCCAGGTTTCTCCAGGAATTGTATCAGGATTACTGCCATTTAAACTGCAGTCTAAGATCAGAATAATAAGAATTAGCTGTAATTTGATTGCAAAAATACAAATAAAAAGGATGCCAAATCTATTACAACATGATGTTAAATTGCTAAACTTCAGAATTCCTGCTTTTTTTGGTTGTTTGTTTTCTGGTATTTATGTAATGTAAGGTTTTATGACAATTAAGCTCATAAAGTCTGTGTGAAAAGTTTGTTAATTTAATAAGCAGAATTTGTATCATGCGTTATAGAGGAGTGTATAAATTAACATTTACCAGCATTGTTTATGCCAAACATTTCACTGTTTATGTGAAGTTTTTCCAGTATTTTCCCAACAGCTTCAGCATGGAATCTTGCTTCTCTCTCTCATGCTTCCCCAGCTCCCAGTTTCCCCAAAGTCCCACTGGTTTTATTGGCTCCATGTGTAGTCCTGTCACTATTTTTAATATCTGTAAACAGAGAAGTTTATGCATGCAAACAGTATTTACAGAAATGCATCAGGCGCTAATAAAAGAGCCACAAATGGATAAACAGACAGAAACAAAACTGAGTGTTTATAGTTTGAATACAAACTGTCTTTTTATTTTATTTTTTTTTTATCTTCCTTCTGTTTATAAATGTCTCTCCTCTAAGACTGTTAAAGAGTTCCTGACTGATTTATGTTTTGGACTCATAAATGACTAAATGATCGTTGGGGTCACATGCTGCTTTCTCATTCTGCATCCTTTCATTTAAAACAAGTACGCTTCATTAAAAACTCACTGTACAGCAGGAAATAGCTCAGTAAAACAAAACAAGAAAATCCTTATATTAAAAGGTTTTTTTGTAAAAATGTTCAGTGATAGAAAAGTAGATTATATACGTTTTTACTCCTGGCATTAACAGATAAATAAATAAATAAATAAATAAATAAACATACAAATAAATAAAGTATAATTTTGTTAAAACAATTAAAAATAAAAATTTTAGATTTTCTGCATCTTTTGACCCCAAACCTGACATCTTTTAATAGCTCTCCACAGAGAAAAAAAACAAAAAACTTTTATTTATTAGTATGTATTGTTATTGTTATCATAATTCTTATATTTATCAAAAAAAATAAAATAAAGAAAGAATGTAGAATTACTGAATCAAATGTAGAGCACAAATAACGCCATATATATATATTATAGTTTGCAACAAAAAAGAAGGAGAAAACTACAATGAATTTGTAAAACACTAATTCATATTTTGGAAACCAAAATTTGTCAAATGACAGATCAGTATTTGCGCTTTCTAGCCACGTGGTGTCGCCGCTGTTTTTCCAGGAAGCTGCTAAAGGTCGGCGGCAGCGCGCATCAGTCAGAGGTATCCTGAGGGGTGCGTGTAGCGGGGGCGCGCACTTTAGAGTGAGTGAACAGGGAGGGAACCTCCTCAGTGGACCTCCACACGCCGGACCAGCACCACACACCTGGACTGTCCCGATTCACCAGCTCTGACTGAACCGGCTTGAACCTTCTCAGGTGTTTTTATTTTGTTTGCCAGGATGTTTCTTCCTATTTTTGAGG
Organism: Hypoplectrus providencianus; assembly: GCA_028566105.1. Lineage (NCBI taxonomy): Eukaryota > Metazoa > Chordata > Actinopteri > Perciformes > Serranidae > Hypoplectrus > Hypoplectrus providencianus. The sequence goes on along the minus strand of JAOWBC010000812.1, from coordinate 657,445 downwards.
ACAAACACTAACTGTTTTTCGCGCGCAAAGCCGCAAAGCAGCGGTTCTAAAGAGAAAACCTGCTTTTAAAAGTTCCGGCTCGAGTTTGGAGGGAGCACGTGCTTCCTGCTGAGGATGTCCGGCAGGTGAGCGGTGTCCAGGTGGAGGAGATGTGACCATGGCCGTCGCGCACCGGCTCGCGCTGCTGCTGCTGCTCGGCTTCACCTTCACCCACACGGTCAGACTTTATTACACTAAACACGTTCAAATGTGGAGTCAAACTGTGTCTTCAAACAGGCTTTCAGATTGAGTTTAAAGGTTTTTAAATGATTTCTGTCATGTCACTGGTCCTGTTAACTTCCTCTGTCTATAAACATTTATTTTTTTCTTTATTAGCAGCATAATGAGAGCGTAATATTTTAAAATAGTCCCTCAAAGAGTTAACCCTTTAGCATTTCCTACCGTGTCCTCCAGCAGTCCTGCGTTATATTTGAACCGTTTTAAGATTTATTTCTGTAGGATTTCTGCAGTTTTGAGTCCCAACAGATGGACAGATCTAGACTCAATGTTACCTGTAAACAGGAACCAGGAAGAAAGTCTAATTTTTCCATCATTTTGTAGTCAAAAGTCACTATGCATCTATCTCAAGTAGTTTAACATCTCTTCCTAGGCATTTTGCATGTTTTTGTGATTGTTTCCAATTTTCCATTTGTTTTGGTTCTTATGGGGTAATTTTGAGTTAATTTTTTATTCTATTTTATTTGAATCTTTATTTGCATGTATTTTAGCAGTTTTGGATCTTTTTGTGGTTGGTGTTAAGAAATGTTGCATCTTTTTTTATGTTGATTTGATTTCTATTTCCAGTCGTTTTGCATTCCTCTGTCATGGTTTTCTGATATACATTTCTTTGTGGTAGTTTTGCAACGATTTTCAGGCAATGTGCTTGCTTCTGTGATTGTTCTACATCTATTTCATCGTTTCATCTGCATCTATTCTTGTTATTTTGCATCTCTGTGATTGTTGTGCTGTGGTTTTTTTTTTCTGCATCTTTTATAGGAGTTTTGCATGAAATGTACATTTCTTTGTGGTAGAAACAATAAGCAGGCTTCTGTGATTGTTTTGCATAATTTTCTACTTGTTTTGCATCTACTTACATCTTGTCTTTGCTGCTTTTGCATGTCTGAAATTATTTTATTAATTTTGCATAACTTTGTGTTGATGTTACATCTACTTCTAGTCACTCTGAATCTCTCTGTGTTAAGTCGTCTCGCCTGTTACTGTGATCTATTTATGTTTTCCTTTTTGGTCATTTTGCAGCTGATGTGTGGTGTTATGTCTATTTTAAGTCTTTTATGCATCCATCCCTCTTGTTTACAGTCCTTTTTTGGTGGTTTTGCATTTAGTTTAGCTTTTTTTGTAGGGAATTTGAAACTATTATTAGTTTGGCAGCTTTCTATGATTCTTTGCTGTTTTACATCTCCTCATGGCAGTTTAGCAACATTTTCTAGGTATTTTGCAACTTTCTGTGGTGGCTTCAAACCTATTTCAGTTGTTTTGCATCTATATTTAGTTCTTTTGTGTGTCTTTTTGGTCAGTTGGCGTTGTTTCTGTATTGATATGTGTTGGTTTTGTGTCTTTTCGGTCATTTAGCATGGATTTGGGATCTTTTGCATCTTGTCATCACTTTGTGTCTCTTTGTGGTGTTTTTTGCCATCTGGTTCTGTGCCCTATGGGCTGTTCAGTGACCACAGGGAATCATGTGATTACCCTGTTTTCTTATCTTCCACTGTGCTGCGTTCAGTGTCATTAATTACACTGTGATTCTACTTTAAATCAGCTCAAACAGCAGCCGCCCTCCGTTATAAACAGCAGAGATAAAGTTTACAGTGTGCAGCTGCATCCGACTCTTCTTTATTCTTTGTCGTATAAAAACATTAATTATAGATTCACTCTCTGGCTGCTGCTGCCGGTTAATTTTTAATATCCAGGTCTGATTCACACGCAGTGGGCCCGGCTCTATATTTAGTCCCTGTAGCCGCCTGGAGCTCCACTTAGTTTATAACAGGAGTTATCAGCTCTTAGAGACGTTTAGGGTCCAGGGCTGAAACTTTAGTGGGTCTGGCTGCAACAGAGGACGACTCGAGTGGATGATTAACTCAAACTGACTTCTGGAGATGTTGCAGAGGTGACGTCAGTGCTGCAAAAATCCACTCGAGTCAAAGAAAAGTGACTCATTTAAGACTTTGCTTGAGAAAGCAGACGTTTTACTTGCAGGAAATAAAGTTTTGACCCTGAATATTGATGTTTATTCATAAATATGATGGCAAAGCTTCAGTTTGAAATCCTGCATTTTGATAGATATGAAATAACATTTCAGATGTCAATAGACATTTAAAAGCACCAAAACCCTTTAAAATGTTAATGATTTGCAGCTTCTAGTCATGTGTTTTGAGTTCAGGTGATTCTTTTTGATTTCTCCTTCACATATTTCATTCACATTTGTGTTTCCTCTGTAGAAGCTTTAAAGTTTGTATTCCATTAGTTTTCCTCTGAATCTCTTTGTGGTGGTTATACAACATTTTTATTTTATCACTTTTCACATTTCTGGCATTATTTTGCACCTGTTGGAGTCATTCTGCATCCTTTTGTGTTTGTTTTGCAACTATTTCAAGTTATTTAATTCATGTGTGAAAATGGAAAACTTTAAAAAACCTCCATTAGAAATACAAAATGTTTTGTGAATTTGAACAAAATCTGTTTTTTAATGTTGCATTCAGGGAAAGAATTCAGTTGTTCTTGTTGCAGCTGAATATTAACAAAAAAAACATAAAAAAGCTTTTACAGAATCAAAGTTTAATGCAGTTCCTCCCTTGTGGAACCTCTGCGACTTTCTATCTGTGGGAGAAGAAATTTCACAACGTCAGACTTTTGCAACCGCTGCAGAAATGTGTCAGCTGTGTTTGTGTGTTACAGTTCTCCTGTTTGTTCTTGTGATAAAGGTGAATGACTTGTGCTTCCTTTATCGATCCGAGTCCCGCTGCTCTGTGAGCTCAGACCTGCAGGAACCAGAGTGTGACTCTCTGTTCAGGCTGGCTTTCAGACTTGTTGCAGCGTTTGAAAATCCTGCAGAGTGACGTCTCCTGTTGGGCCAGAGACAGTAACAGAGACGAGGCGGCGGATTAATCATCTTCACCATGTGTTTATGTTTAGTAAAGCTGGACTTCTTTTTCAGTTGTTCGCATCTTTTTGTGTTTTTTTAATTTTTTTATTTAACTATTCTGTGGTATATTTTAATTCTGTTTTATTTCTCTATTTCCTGATTTTAGTAGTGTTGTGCCCTTTTGTAGTTGGTTTTTAGACGTAGGTTTGCTATTTATTGTCCTGGTTTTAAACCAATTTATAGTGGTAAAATATATATTTTTTTAAGTTGTTTAAGTTATATTTGTCATTTTTTGCATCTATTTTAAGTAATTTTGCATCTATTATAATAGTTTTGCATGTTTTTTGGTGGGTTTGCACCCTTTTTTCTCTTGCTTTGTATCTCTTCAAGTTGTTGTGCATCTTTTTGTGGTTGTTTTGGAATGATCTTTCAGTCATTTTGCATTTTTCTTGGGATAATTTTGCCTGTATTTGAGCCATTCCTTCGATTGCAAACACACATCTATAGATTCAGTGTGTCAAAGAATCTTATAATCTTTTATTACAAACAAATGTCTATGAACCTGCTTGGAAAAACAAAAAAATATTAGCCTCAGAACTTTCACGGGAAATATCAACTTTTAAAGTTTTTTTCTGTATCAAAGTAATTCAGTGACATGCATGTGCACGCTGCAGACAGGAGCTGATAATGGATAATTCAGAATAATTTGAAAGGAGATGGAATATGACAGAATCATGCAAAAATAACATCTTTTAGAAAAGGAGACTCGAGTTGTAAACTACAGTGAAGAAACTGGCTCCATGGCACCATTTCATTGAAAGTTATATCCCTAAAACATTGTAGGATCTACAGTTTTTAAAATGTGTCCAGGATTATTGGAAATATAGCAAAAAAAATGTATATTATTTCAAGTTTTTTGACCTACTTGGCTGTTACATTTAAGAAAATTGTCTGGTCTGACTCATGTTTAATTCTGGTCGACTCGGCAGATGAACTGGTGCTTTTCATGTTCTCGCTGAACAAACCAAGCCTTTATTGTTGTGGACGGAGTAGAAAGTCAGACGAGGTTCAGGATTACAAATATTCTTCGGTTTGATTTAATCCGAAACATTTAATCTGTAATGTATCTGTGTGTGTTTGTGGAGCTCATTAGACGACGGAGATTATTTTGTATGTTGGATTAAAAAAGGGTCACAACACGGCTGATCCTCTGCCCTTTGCTGCTTCCTATTTATAGTTTTTGTTTTGGGAAGCTCAGAAAATAGACAGACATGAGTCCATAAGCGAGGTTCGTACAGAAGCCTGTGGAGATCACGGCGCCCCCATGAGGCCAGAGGTGGTTCTTACATCAGCATTTAGCGTTCCAGCAGCCTGACATGGAATAAAACATAAAAACAGACCTCTGTAGTTTGAATGTGTAACATTAAAACAGTGAAAAAGTCCCTTATTGTTATTTGTATCAACATAACCATGAACATTTGTTCTTTCCGGAGCCTCAGATTTCTCCTTCCTCTGTGCCACAGAGCTCCATTGTTGTTTAAAATGACTGAAACACAAAGGTGGACCTCACACTTTTGTTTCTGTGTATTAATCCCCTGCTGAAAATAGTCCCACATAAATACAGCACTACTTCTACAGTGAGCAGCCTTACCGTCCACCCTGACACACACACACAAGCACATACACGCACACATTTATGGTGAAATCTCTTTTCATCTCTGGGATTGCTTTGCCTCTACTTTTAATATTGGTGTTGAGTTTTGCAACTATTTTAGTGGCTTTGCACGTCTTTGTGATTGTTTTTTGTTTGTTTCTACTTTTACTAACTTTGTTTTTTTGTAGGAATTTGAACACATTTTTAGTTGTTTTTAGTTCATGTTTTGCCATATCTTTTTGTGATGGTTTTGCATAAATTGTAGTGGATTTGCACCACTTGGTTGTACCATCGTTGTTTATCATAAGAAACCAAAGATTTTGTAGTCATTTTTGTCTCCTCTTGTCGATGTTTTGTACTCGTTATGCATTTGTTTTTGGTTGTTTTACATTTTAAATTTTGCATTAAGTTTTTGTCTTTGTTTGTAACCCTTTTATCTTTCTAAACTGAGCTGTGGTACTCCTTCATAGGCACATCTAAGTATTTCAATAATAGGACCTTTTTATCAGCACAGTCACCAGAAAAATAATGTCTGTGCTAACCAAAGATGATTAATGTCTTTTTGTGTGGTGAGAAAGAAGCGTGATATTAAAAGGAGAGTTCAGATGTTTTGGAGAGAGGATGTATGAGAAAGTGACCCACAGTCAGTGTGTCAGCAGCAGCAGATGATAGTCTGCATGTGCCCAGTTTGCAGAACCAGATGCACGCTCCAGGCAGGAAATGAATTAATGCATTTCTGCCAAAAAACTTATTTTTACCACATAAACAAAGACCCATGCTCAAAATGTTATACCCCTTTATGAGTATTCTGCATTAATGATATATGGCTGCTGATTTTGGTGCTGTCTACAAGGGTTTCATTAGCACTCCTTTTTCTCAACCAGAGAAAAAAACCTTTAATTATTTTACAGATATATACATTTTTATAAAATCTGTATTCTTCTAAACAAATTATCTGTAAACTAACCGGACTTTTTTAATATTCCATTTGTGGTGAACAGTGCACTTAGAAATTATACACAAGGACAATCTTTGTACATTCAGAACTTGCTTGAAAATTGTCATGTTTTTAAGTTTCTTCAGTGTCAAAGAATTCTGGTTATGTATTTCTGTAAATCATTGGTTTTACTGAAGGCAGGAGCTGTAAATAGTTAATTGGGCTTCAGTTTGATGCCATATATTTGCTTAACATTGACCATTATACATGGGATTTCTGGGATAAATTTTAATATAACGATGACGCAAAATACTAAAATGAGGAAGCGAAATGAGAAAATCTTTCCTTTTAATTTGTACCAACAGCTTCCAGGGAAAAGTTGCAAAAAGATGACAGAAAATTCCAGAAAACCAAAAGCTTGTAATCAAACAGCAGCATCAGCTCCGACACACGCAGCCGCACAGTGTGAACTTTTGACTGACGCACGAGGTTTTTGTTCACGTTGGAGAAAATATTCATAATATTTATTTCCTGTCGTCCCGACAGGTTAATGGAAAGTTTCCTCTCTGCCAGTTCCAGTGGGAGATGCAGAGAGCCCAGAGAGAGTGTTGGACACAACTGCAGCAACACACACCCCCAAGCACAGGTACACACACACATACACACAAACTTACCAAGAAACATTTGGAAATCCCCGTCAGCAAAGTGATATATACGCGGCATCAAGAAATGAGCAGATTCGGCAACTTAGGAACAAAAACTTTAAAGAAAGTACCTAAAAACACACACGTATGATTGTTTTTATGTGTGTGTGTGTGTGTGTTCATGTGTGTGTGCGTGTTGACTGAGGTCAGTTCTGTGAAGAGGAGGGTGTGTCTGGACGCAGTTTCAGCCTGTGTTGCAACACACTCGCTATCAATCATTTATCTACCTCTCAGGCCAAATACTCCAGAGTCACGAATCACACACAGACACACACACACACTGTATTTTCTAAAAGGTTGTGTGTGTTTGAATGTTTCCCGACAGTGATAATAAAATGTGTTATCAGTGTGGTTTGCAGCCTGTGGACTGCCAGTTCTTTCTCACGCCTGTCTCTGGTCATATATGCATCATGCCTGTGTGTGGGTGTATTTATTGTGTGTGAATGTGTGTGTGTGTGTGTGTGTGTGTGTGAAAGTCACATACATTGTATCTCGGAGGACACACCACCATGTGAGACTTCTATCAGGTCAAATTTGTTATTTGATTAATATTTTGTGTTTTTGTTAATTTCCAGTGTCAGTAAGGCATGTTTAAAAAAAAAAAAAAAAAAAAAGAGCCCTAAAAAGCCGTTTTCTTTCCACCATCTTTCATCTTGCTGATTTTGGTCATCGCTGTAGTTTTTCATTTTGGCTTGTATGACGGGTCAGTGGGATCAGTTTGCAGCATTTCTGTTAACCCCTCCTCTTCCATGATGTTAATCGGCCTCAAGTTTAGTCTGGCAAACGTGGCTCACGGTTAAAAAATTTGCAGATCTCATGTTGAGCACTTGTGTCGAGTGAACTGCTGAGAAACCTCCTTCCTGTCAGTAAAGCGTGGGATCATCTCTCCTCTGAATGCTCTGGGTCTCTAGTTTGTGGCTGAAAGTTTCATGAGGCTGTGATCATCCTGGAGGCCAGAGCAGCTCATTTTCTACACTGAGCCCGGGTTTCACTGACTCGCATGAAGAGAATGAAATAGCTTCATATTTCCAGTCATACCCCATTGATGCAGCTCACACACTGTCAGGGAGTCCACAACATCAATGTTTTTGAAAATGCAACAATGTATTTTCTTTACTTTGCAGAAACTATGGATAATTTTTGCTTTAATGCATCAAAAATTAAATAAAGCCTGAATTACTCATGTAAGATAAAACTGACTGCCATAGAACACACCTACATTTTACCTACATTTTTTTTGAATGAACATTAAAAAGGTAAAGTGATAAATTAAGGCTTTGTGATTGTACATTAGAGCCAAATGTCTAAACAGAGAATCAGAGAGTCTCTTTCATGTTGATTCATGTTTCCTGACTGAACATCAGTGAGTCTGAAACAAGAGGCCACAACAGAAACAGGAAGTCTGATTTATACCTCC
>JAOWBC010000812.1:613276-632808 GCA_028566105.1 Hypoplectrus providencianus | reverse complement strand
GCTGAGATAGGCACAGCCTCCCCGTGACCCGGGATTACCTGGATAAAGCGGTTCAGAAAATGGATGGATGGATGGATTATTAAAAACATATATAGGTAAATAATACAAGGTAGTCAAGGTAAACTCAACCTTTACCAGCGGCAACATTAAATTGATAAATACATTGCTTTAAGGGTATTTTAATGCTTAAACGTATGTATTGTGGAAAAGAAGTAAAATGTGCATTTGTGCAGTGATATGTTTGACAAACAGGGAGATATGGAAACTCAAAACTTTCATATGTTTATTTTAATGCAAACACATATTTTAAATTTATGGCTTTTACTTGTTAGTATTTCCACACTTTGGTTTAAGTGCTTTTATTTACGTAAAGTATATGAGTATTTGTTCTACCACTTCTTAAGGCAGGCAACCAGATCCACAGCCAAGTTTCTTCCTCGTTTGCCGTCAAAACAAAGATCTTATGTCAGAATAGAAACAGATGCGTCACGTGAACCCTCCTTGTTCTCCGATTGGCTAAAATACTTGACCTTGAAAGCTGCTGATTCGTCAGAAATGTGAGAGCTGTGAGAACTGGCCAACCGCATTCCAGCCCGAGCCGAGTATAAAAGTAGTGATGTAAACAAAGAAGATAGCAGTTAAACGGCAGCAACCCAGCCGAGGGTGATATCAACTGGATGAACTTGTTTCGACTTAAGCGTCCGGACCAGAGGCTGACTGTGGGGGCAAGGCCACTCTGAAGCGAATGAAGAAACATCTAATCTTTCACTTCACATACAGAGGACTTCTAACGAGAGGAAAAAAGAGTAAAAGAAGAAAATGGAGTATAAATTGCGAAAGGCTGAACCCAGGGACGTGTCCGATATATTACGACTGGTGAAAGTAAGCATACTAAAAACACAAATACAGTTAGAAAGACCATAATAATCATGTTATTCGGTTTAAATAAAATAACGGTCGCAACCGGTTTACACTCAGCTTAAGTCAGCTGGTTTGCCTTGACTTCACCATTAACTCTTTTGAAACAGTTCAGATGACAATTACAGTAAGACAACACCTTAAAAAGACTCATTTCACGAACAAATGGTGACAAAGTGACCGGTGGAATAATGTCCGGTGGATATCCGATTGTGAGATTAGTGTCGGCGGCCTTTGTGTACAGCCAGACGACACATATCCGGCGTTACTGCCGGTTTTCCAAATATGGTCAATCTTACCTACTGTTTACGTTTGTATAAAGATTGATGGGGAATTATCGTTAACGTCAGTGTAGTTGTATAATTGCTGCAAAACCTATGTCTGCAAGATATAGGGAAAAATAAACAAAAGATATCCCTCACATTCAAGAGGATTACTTATAATCCACTGTTTATGTTCTTATCAAGGTTGATGCTGATTAAATGTAACTGCGGTAGACATGAATAGCACAACAAAGACTATAATTAATAATAATAATAATAATAAGTATATTACATAACTAAGGTTAATTATACCGTAAATAATCAAAACATAAGAGAACGAATTAGTTTTTATATGTATTTATTAAGTCTGACGCCAGAGAAACCGATGTCTGTAAGATGAGGGAAAAATAAACAAAATTATTAAACTAATAATCAAGATAACTCCAAACTAAATATTCATAACATGCAATTATATCAAGATGATTAAAGTATGATCAATTTTTACCCGTTGTTTATGTTCAAGGTTGACACTGATTAAATGTCATTACGGTAGTATAACTGCTCTCTTTATAGGTATAACACAACCAAGACTGTCACTATTAAATATTTTTTAATAACTTATGTAAATTAATAACACTAATGGTCAAAAATATAACAATCAAACTCACGAAGACTAATCTAAATCCATTGTTTTGGCGCTGATGCAATGTTATTTGAGTTATATAACCCCTCATGAAGAATGATCACACAACTATGGCTAAAACTGATTACGTCACTGAGTACTGAGTATTTTAACAATTGTTAACTTTTTTTTTTTTTTAACAATTGTGTAGAGTTATTTGTCAGATATACTAAAATTACAACAAGAAATATGAGGAGAAAGCTAATCTGTGGTCATTTTCCTCAGTATTTGTCGTGAAATTACTTAGTTGGGGTATTCAGGGCATAATTTTTGAAAAAAATAATAATAATTGAAAATATAAAAGGTTGTTTATGTTTTATTGCACAATTTTAACAAAATTGTTATTCGAAGCAACTTTCATTTAAACCATATTTTTTGGCAATATTATGTATTGGAATGTTGGTTGATTTATTGTCAGTCAATACTCAGTATTAGTTGAGTGCAATAAGTATGGATGCAATAACTAGCAAACAATATCAATGCAATATGTTTTTATGTTCCATGTTTTCTCAGGAGCTTGCAAAGTATGAAGAGATGGAGCACCAGGTGAGACTGACTGAAAAAGGTGAGCTTTTTTTCCATCCATCTTAACACAAAAATGATAAGTGTTATCAGTGCTGAAAAGTTAAAATTTTCTTGCAGAACTCCTTGAGGATGGATTTGGTGACACCCCGTTTTACCATTGCGTCATCGCTGAAACTCAAGGAGAGAACAGCAGTGACGGTAAGAACTGCCACACCTCCTCTCTTAAAAACAAACACAACTCTGAGGCATTGGGTCAGCGCTAATATTGACATTTAGATACGTAACACCTGACCAGCAAAAATAATTTTGGTACCCTGGTATCGGCTGCAGTTTTTGCTCTCTCCTCCTCCCTGAACGGTGGAGTTTTTTTTAACTCAATACAAAGGCTACTGACACTGCGAACCATATATTTAAAGTGTTTCCTCTTCTCTGTTTAGTTTGTTGGCATCATAACACTGAAACAACTCAAAAAAAGCTTTCATAACCACCAAAAGTATATGGCAAATGACCACTCTTTCGTCTGTTAGCTTGATGCTAACATATAATTGAAACTGTCAATTATAACATGTTAACAGAATTAGCAGTGCAAATAGCAGGTATGTTAGCTGAACAAACAATCCATTTACATGCTCAGCATAAAACAACAAGTATTTATAATTATGATCATATATTTAATGTTCTCCCTGCCACTACTGCCTGCTTCCATGGTACATGCATTTTCCACTTGAGATTAAGTTAACAAATGTAAAGCCTTTAGGGATCGAAATTTCATCAAGAAAATTCAGAATTTACTATTACAATTGTGGTTGTTGGAATACAAGTTTTGGGCTGCAGGGGTAATTTCCAAACACCAAAACTCATCTTTCAAGTTTTAAGTATATTTCATGTTAACTCTTCCTTCTGTTCTTTGCTCTGGGCCAAGAAAAACAAAGGTGTTTGTCATGTTGTTCAATAAAAGTCATTGATGTCAAACAAGCTCATCAGTTTCAAACCGATGAACATGTTTATGAATTTCAAAGTGTGTTTGAATGTCAGCAAAGTGAAACTGTTTTTTAAATATCTCCTCCCAGAATAACATTTCTGAGTTTAAGCCAATGAAGCTGGTGCTTCCGCCACCTGCACAGGCTGACAATGGTACCCTAAACGCAATATGGCTTCTGCTTCCTGTTCTTATAAGAAAATTACTATAGATAGATGGGCTGCTGGTGTTCCCGCTCTCTGTAAACAACCTCAGACTCAGATCTAATGTATTCATCATGTTAAATTTAGTACTGCCACATTCTGATTAAAAATGCACCAGAAAATCAGTTTTTAACTTACAGATTGTCTATAAGTCAAAGAAATGTTTGTTTACTTCACAGCCAAGCTCACAAAGTTAATTGAATATAAAAAGTTGACTGGATACTTTGTTTTTTCTTTCTGCCATGTGCAAACATGTGAAATATGCAAAACCCATTTCCAGTAACATAACAAACATAAGCCTTTGCCGAGGGGGAAATTCACATGCACAAAAATAAGGCCAGAGAGGAGAGAGGTGGCTATGGATACTTTAGATTCAAGCAATGAATCTTAATCTATGTCCTGAATGTCTGTGCAGATCCAAAGGTGGTGGGTTTTGTCATGTACTACTTCACTTATGACCCCTGGATTGGCAAACAGCTCTACCTGGAGGAGTTCTACGTGATGGAAGAGTACAGAAGTAAAAAGCAAAAACTCCTCTAATTAATTTAGCATCTATTATTACTGTTGCTGCTTCTTTATTAATGAGCTCTATCTGTTTCTTCTCCTCCCAGGACTGGGCATCGGGTCGGAGCTCCTGCGCCATCTCAGTGATGTGAGTTTGTTTACTTTACAACAATAATAAAGGATGACATAGGATTATTCATAGCCTGGGTTTTGTGCTTCAAATAAATATATAATGACGCCTGTCACAAAACTGAGGAGAACGACTGCTTATGAAACTAATCTGAATATTAAGCGACAATACATTTAAAAGTATAAAAGCACCAAATAAAATGTCACAAAACAGACATACACGAGATTTAACTGCCACTACAACTAAATCAACAAAGTTTATTTTTTTGTGTTTATTTGTGTGAAGAAGATAAATCAGGAAAATACAACAGGTTTTAAATGTGGATCTGAAAGTCAGGGGGGGATTGAATCTGTTTTCAAATTTGAGATGGTAAAAATAACCAAATAAGAAAAGAAACATAAGACAAGAGGATTGAATGGTATGGACTTACTTGTTTCCTGATTAAGAAAGTAATTAGAAGGTATTCCGGTGATTTTAAGGAGCTTTGGATGTTAAAAGCACAATTATTTCTCAATTGAGCTAATGCGACAGTAAAGTTTTTCGGATTTTAAGTTCCACTGGGGGGCTCAGTAACTCATATCTTAATATGCGTAAAATGGATTTTTTTCCAAGCTTTAAGTCATCCCTGCTGCAATGAAAGATGCTGATTTAAAGGGAGAAAAGTGTGAATATTTGAATGAATGAAGAACGCTGTGAAATGCGAATAATCCGGATCTTTCAGCCTATTTTTAGTTTGGCTATCAGAGACCTCATTGAGCCAGAGAAAACCACTCGGTTTTATTGAGTTTGTGTAGCATTTTCAACAGAAACTTTTTTGTCCATTATGCAACTGTGGGAACACAGTTGCATAATGGAAATCCAGGATGCTGTGTGTTGATAGACCATAAATAAAAAAATCTAGAATTTTGAAAATGAAAATTGACTCCAATTTGTTTCCCCAGCTGGCGATGAAGACGCGCTGCTCCGGCATGATGTTCGTTGTTGCAGAAAACAACGAACCATCCGTCCAGTTCTACAAACGCCGCGGCGCTGAGGATCTGTCCGAGGAGGAGGGCTGGAGGCTCTTCAGGTTCGACAAGAACTCCCTCGTGAAGCTGGGCACCCCACCTGAGGAGTAATACAGCTCCGGCACACTCACCAGAAGAGGGGGAGACATGAGGGTCTGACATGAGGCTGCGAGTTGGGCTGCGATTTCTGACGATTCGTGTCGTTGAATCTGATGTTGTCGCCGCCGTGCCTCTCTGAGGACACGCGGCGGCATCACTGTAGCCGGCTCGGGAATCAGTCTGCCTCTTTGCGTCTTATCTCCTTTCAGACCGTCGAGGGTTGAGCTTTTTAAAAAGGGGAAATATAAATCATAGTTATACGCTTCTGTTGGTATTAATCTTAGTGAGCTTTTCTCCCTGTTGCTGATGTGTTACTCTGAATCATTTATGTTTATTTTAACCTTTCATTCTTTGTTGGCAGGTGTGCATTTAATGTTCTAAGAAGAGTTATTATCACCTAAATTTGAATAAAGCTAACATAGTTATCACATGTTGTTGTAGCTTCATCATTTGCCATCATACCACAATGTTAAACTTCAAAACAAAACTAAAAACACTCACGAAGTTGCTTGTTTTGATAACGAGGCAAAAGGAGCATTTCTGTTCTTCTGATTTTGAATGAACCTAAACACATTGCTGGTACACAAGATGCTGTCACAGACACAGATTGATTTTCTTTTGCGCATCCTTAAAACTCTAATTGGAGATCAGATTTTTAGGTGTGATATTTAAAATATATGATTACATCTAAAACTATTAAAATATAAAAACATATTTCTGTTATAGTTTTTTGTTTATTTGGGATCACATTACAGAAACAGATCACAGTCTTCAATGGTTATTTTGACTAAGTGGTCAATCTCTTCAACTCTTTTACGATGTCATTATGGAACAAAAATATAGAAAATTGGATGATTTTCTTTTGGGAAAAAGGAAAGGCTTAAGCAAACATAAACCCCCCCAAAAAATAGTCATACATATGTACACCTAGTATTCCAAATAAGTTCAATATGTTCAATCAAATCTTACAATCTTATTTTAAATCTAAAGTCAATCTATAAATTATTTCATAACATAAAAGTACAAAAGTGTTATTGTGAGTTTGCTGTGATAGGTCTGATTCTGTGAGGGATGAGCAGGAGTTCATATGTGCTGACAGCAGCAAACCAAGCTCACACTGAGTATCTCTTTACATGCCCGTTTCTTTGGGACTCTGGAAGTAAAATTGGCATTGTCATTACATTTTTCTACGACTCAGCTATTTTGTTTCCTGGCAGTTTAGTAACTAAAACTATTATTACACTATAGCACGTTATAAATGGGGTTTCTAAAGGATATGATGTGTTGGTACACATTTAGACCATATAACTGGCTCTGGGGATTTCTTATTTACTACATTCACATACTTTTGTGAATGTAGTACTTTTTTCCTTAATTTCCTGCCATCAATCACTGATCTGTCCGTCTCTGTAAGTCAGCTTCTTTCTGTTTCATGATGACAGGAAGGTGCCACTTCATTAAAACCACATTGGTGGTGCAATCTCACATGTTATGATCAACTGTGCGTTCCTTACAATCTGGATCAGTAAATTAGACGCTTCAGATCATCAGAAACCAAGAGTTCAAGAGTTACATAAACACAGTCAAGTGTAACACCTGCTCTGGGATGGGCGCTGGAATAGAAAATGTTTTTTTGGCTTTTAATGTGTTGGAAAGCACTGCAGCCGGACTACACCCTTCCTGCCAGTTATATAAAACAACTGAGGATCTTAAAGGATCAGCACACAAACAGTGACGTTTGAAGTGTTTCATTTCACGTGTAAACAGCCACGGCAAAACGTGGTCATGCACTGGAACATACAAAAAAAAAAGGCTGTAAGTTCTTTGCCAGGTGTTTATTTTCTGTCTACTATTATACTATTTGCATAAAATACATAAATGTAAAAGTATTTAGGAAATGTAGATGTAGAAATTAGCATAAAAATTGATATATATCAGGGAAAAATACAAGTAAATCACATTTGGACTGAGGTATAGTTCATTAATATGTTCCTTACCACAGTGGACAGACAGAGATGACCGGAACTACAATATATTAATATTCTGCAGAATAAAATATTTTTATCAAGTTCTTTAAAAACAAAAGCCCACATACTAAGGCATCATGGCCATTCAAAAAATATTTTCCAATGAAAATTTGAAAAAAATATGGATTATTAAAAAATACAAATCCTTCTTATACCATGAATGCAATGCAAATTTAATCAAAATAGTCCCAATAATTATATTTTTGGTTATAAATGTAATAAAATAAATAAAATAAAAAATGTAAGAATAATTTTATTTGAAATATAGATGTACAAATGAGCATAAGCATGAGCAAAACTGAACTGAACTGAACTGCAGTTAAGTAAATGTACTTAGTTACTTTCCACAACTGCAGGCATCAAACATTTTGAGTTTTTGTTACGCACTTATTCCTTCCTTTCCCGTTCGATGATAAACATGCTCATCGAGTTTCACATTGGCTCTCTGAGGCTAAAGCAAAACCTGAACTACAATGAAGTACAAAGTGAACGGCATCAGAAAATTCCCTCACAACCTCCAGTAATTCAGAGCTCTTCCAGTAAACATAGTGCTGCTGTTACCAGAAGCTCCGACAGCCTCAGAGTCTGACCCTGAGCAGAGAAAACTAGTTGCTTTCTCAGAGAAAACCTTGAGATATTGCTGCTACGTTGCCAGCTGTGCACAGGCAGTTTCGACAAGTGAACCCTTTCAGAAAGCCTTTCACGAGATGCGAGAAAATTGCCAACAAGAACGCTCAGATTACACTTGGTGCTTTTGTTCCTCTTTGTGGATGATATGACGTATATGACTTAACTTATAGTTGCTGATGCACTTCCAGTCAGAAAACAGCTCATTTGTCTGAGGTCAGTTTGTCTTCTTGTGCTGTTTGTGTTAAATCTTGTTCATAGCTGATTCTAATCGGCATTATGTGTTTTTAAGAGTTCAAATCATTCTCTTTTAAAGCCAAAAACTAAAGCCTGAAGGATTCAAACAGCAGAGGAGAGGTGCCTCATTTCCTCCACTCTGTCTGCAGAAACATGACATCAGCGGCCCACAGATAAATCTAAACCAGACAGGGAGGAGGTAAGATTAGAGAGAAACATTCAGCTCTCTGGGCTGTTTTTGAGCTCAGATTCAGCAGTGAACTTTCTGAGGGGTTATATGAGGAAGTGCTGCAGAGGGCGGTTAACCACAGGACACATGACCAGTCTACAGAACAGAACAGCAGCTTCAGGGCCCCGGGCTGATTCAGCCAGTCACGTGACTCAGGATAATGACAAGACAAGTTTCATTCAATGGAAAACCACAGGGGGGATAAGTAACGAGTGATCCCTCTTTAATTTACACACACATATGAGATGATCATAAGGAAAGATCACTCCCTGCATTGATGTTTTTCATGCTTCTTTTTGTTCCTGTCACACATTTTTAAACGAGGCATCAACAAAGGTTTATGTTTGCAAAGCTTCTGAGATTAATGATTGTGGCTGATGTTAAATCAAAATAATAAAATATATATTTAAAAAAAAAAATACATAACCCGTCGAAAGCTTGGGCATACCTTGTCATTTAACAGCTTTCATTGTTTTGATTATTTTTTTTTACATGTAAAGAAATAATAAAGATGTCAAAACTTTGAAGGAACATGGAATTATGAAGTAAACATGCATTTTCATCAAAAGTAGCCGTTAACCTTATGTTTTGAAGTTCTCAAACACATTTAGAAAAGAAATTGCACAATTTAACACTTGACAGGAAGCACCTATTGATTAAAACCATTCCAGGGAGCAGGTAATGAACTCATGCAACCTCTGGTTTCTGGGATCACAGAACTTTAACTCTGAGAGGATAAAAACAGTTCGACCATGGACCACCCTCTGGAAAAATTGAGTCACAGGGACAATGGTACTTAATAGTAATTAAGAGGAGCAAAATTTTATTTTTTACCAATCTATAGAATCCTGTTGTTCTCCAGGCTTCCTCTCTGGTTTTAAAGTAAACCTTTAAACCTATTGAATGGTGATTATAGCCTTTTATTATTATCTAAAAGTAGAAACATGCTAAGTGTATGATAAATACATCTTTAAATACACGCACTGTCGTCAGTTGTTCCATTTTTTTGCACACGTGTTCCTTTTTAGAGTAGCAGTACACTTGTGTTCCACAGTTCCCCATCAGAAAGGGCGGCTCTACAGCAACATAAAGCTTTTTTAAAGGACACTTCAATTGGCAGCAAAATACTTTTCTAGCTTGTTTATTTTGATGTTGAAGATGCCAAAATGCTGATCAATCACAGCACACTGGACTTTTTGTGTATGTATTTTAAAGTTAAGTATTTATATACTTTTTTTTCCTTAAAGCATGTTAATGTCTTCAAGTAGAAACCCAAAATGTTCATTTAAACCTAAAATGAGCTTAATATGTATCTGTTAAGGTTAGGTTGTTAAGTTCGCAAGTAAGTGTCAGTCTGAAGCCACAGCTTTATGATTTACCAATAATAAAAAGTAATAATAGATGAAGACAGCTTTTGTCTCTGTCAGATGTTAATTTAATTTTATCGCATAAACATAACAGCTTATACATTATATACAGTGCATTAATATTGGACATGGACAACAACAGCTCATTAATAATAATAAGAATAATATTATTTGTCCCTTAACTGTAGCACTGTTGTTACATTAGCATCAAACTGCAACATGAAAACATCAGCGGGAATAAATATTTCCACTTTAGGAACTAATACCGAACACTGAGAGCGTGAACACTCTGAATAAACGTCCTGCAGATATTATGCTGTTGGAAGCTGATGAAACACATCCTAACTGTCAGATATCAGCTCACCCAGAGTCACTTAATGGTAAAACATTGTGTGTTAGAACTATAAAACACTTAGAAAGGCTGTGTTATCTGAATGTGTTCCATAAATACCAGCAAGTGTTACAGAAATGTAAAACCTGTACCATTACACCCACTTTCTTAAAATCTGGTTATGAGTATTAAGATTTTCTGCTTACAAACAGACGAGAAGACAAATAAAAGAGATAAAAAACATAAATAACCTCTGTAAAATAGGCAGACACAGAGAAATCCTTCTTTTTGCATTTTAAAAGAACTATACAACTGAGTATTATTTCATTACTGACTCGTTTGTGGACAATTTTTCTTGATTGATTTCTTAAAATGTTCAGAAAATAATGAAAAATGTCTTTTAACTGGTTCAAACAGTCCAAACCCACAGACATTCAGTCAGTAGAAAGTAATGCAAGAAAAAGGAACAAAAAATTACATTTGTAGGCCGGACTTAACAGAAGTTTGTTTTTGTTTAGAAAAAAAAAACAAAAAAAACAAAATGATTCTCTGTAGCAGTGTGAGTGCAGCTTCAGCAAAGACAAGAAGGAGAAAGTGTGTGAAGCTGATATTATTAATGCTCCGCTGCGGAAACTCAGTGAGCAACACAGCAAGTGGAGGAGCTGAGGCCACAAAGGAGAAACAGTGATGAAGAATGATTAGAGAGGAAGGAGGAAGAGGATGAGAGGAAGGAGGTAGCAGGAGGATAAGGACGAGGAGGTGAAGGAGGAGGACTGGAATGTTCTGGACAGTTGGAATAGGGACTGATGACGTATAAAGACCTGCTTCTTGGAAGAGGTGGTGGTGTCAGGAATGACTGAAGAGTTTCAATTTCTGTGATACTAAATTAAAGTCCTGATTTGTGTGTGTGTGTGTGTGTGTGTGTGAATATTTCTCAGTGGGTGTGAGAGTGTGTTACTGGGAGTGTGTCCATCCTGCCGCCTCAGCTGGTTGTGTTGTTGCTTTCTGTTTGCTCATTCTTCTCCTGAGAATAAAAGTCAGAATATTCCGTTTCAAAAACCCATCGATACGTACAGTAAAGATTAAAACTTAAATATTCAGAGACAACACTCACCTTCTTCTTCCCAAACGGAGGATCTTTCCAGAGAGTCTCCAGGCTGCTGCGACCCTGCTGAGCCCAGGTGTACGCCGAGTCCCGACTCCCCTGATGGAAACAAAACAGAACAACATTCACCTCCTCCTCTCCACTCCCCCCTCAGTCCACAGACCCATTTGTTCTTCTAACACAATATGTCACATAGAATTGTTGTACATCATAAATTGAGAATAACCGCAAGTAAAAAAACAGCAAAAAATTATCAGAAAAATATAACTTGTGCACTAACTGTACATATTTTTTCAAGTGTCTTTTACACTATTTTCCACAACTCTCATTGTGTCCTTTTAATGCTTATCATTAATTAAATATCTCCAGCTGAAATAACTAAATAAATTGAAAAATCCCTGCCCCCCTCAAACTGATTATTGCATTATGGAGATTTCTGCAAGAATGTATTGTGTTGCTTGCTGGGAAACCTCCTAATTGTAAATATACTGTGCAAAGAATCAAGTGGATTTCCAAAACGTAAACTTTACATGGGAAGTAAGGGGAATGTATTGACATTATTCCAGCCCTTTCTCAACCCTGGTGGGAAGCCATCCATTCTGTGAATGCTCTAAGTCTCTAGTTTATGGCTGTAAAGTGTTTTTGAGGCTGGGATTATCCTAGACATTACAGCATCTCATCTTTATCTGAGCTCAGGTTTCACTGACTAATAACATTACACATGAAGAAAATTAAAGAGTCTCAGCTTTCCAGAGGGTTTCTGGGTGGAACTGCATGGGAATATCACAGTGGGGATGTCCATAAAAACAAAACTTATCAACACATTTTCCATTCAGGTCACCTTAAGTTTAGAGGTCAATGGAGCACTTTGAAATACGTATTCCAGTTTTAAAATTGAGTGCAACTCTGGAGCTTTATTAAGAATTCTACCCTCAGGTCTTCCAATCGAATATGATGAGAAAGACAGGCGACTGGGGAAAACAACACCTGCACAGACTTGAAGAAGTTAACCAAGGAGACACAAATCAGTCAACCAATCACAAAAGAGTAAAACTGTTGATCAGATGACATGACAAACTGTTTTTCATGAAGAACTTGAGTGAAACTCAATGAGCCTCTCTGGTCTGCAGGTACACATTAAAGTAAAAGCTCAGAACTCAATATTTGCAATATTTTTAATTTAATAATATAAATCCATAATTTGACTGAATATAAAACAAGAGTCTGCAGCCTTCTACTTCCTCAGATTTCAAATGTTTTTTTAACTTGTGAACAAAAGGCTCAACGTCTCTTTTTATCTGTTCAGCTCATGTGTTTGATATCTGCACCCGGCCCTGCCAGTCCGCTTCAACCCTGCGTACAGAGTGATCGCATCAGGGCGTCTCTCCTTATGAACTTGTGCATCTACGTGTTTCTCTCTGGGTGGAAATCCAGTGAATAAAAATGAGGCAGACAACAGTGGAAATAAGAAACACAATTCACAGCCAGGAGTTCCTGCAGGAAAGCTCAACCCTTTCCCAACAGGAAACGAGTCACATATGGAAAACACACAAGCACTGATACAGAAACGACATAATGCATGAGACCTGCCCGGAAAGTTTTCATCTACGTGATGTCCGTCTGAGCTGATAAGAAGCAGTTTACAGGGCGAGGGTGTGATTTTCCTCAGTGGTTTCCTGTTAAAATAACTGTACCAGGATAAACTTTGTGGCTCATAAAATACCTAGCAGGAATAATATGTACCTAAATAGAAAATTAAGTCGATCTATGTCACTGTTACTGCTGTCACAGCTGTTTCCTGAGTTTATTTCAGTACAGGGAGGACGATTAAGTAAAGAGGTGAGAAGAGATTCAGAGCTCAAACATTTTCTGTCTTTTATGTTGGAAGTTTTGTTGATGTGTCCTGATATTTAAATACTTTCTTATGTGGATCAATATCACCAAGCAAACTGGTAAAATCCAGTAGTTGTAGTTAATAGTTGTACCTGCCCTGCTAAAGTGTGAAAGTTATACTTATAATGGTGTTGGTTTTTTTTTTAGCTGTTTAGCTTTAGAGGCATGCTTCTGGAGAGGAGACTCATTTACACAAATCACAAGAAAACCAAAGAAGACAACAGTCTCACTGATCTTCATCTTTGCAGAAGCTATGACATATATGTGTGTAAAATTTAAAGAAAATTGTAATGTCTGGAAATCTAGAAAAAAATGGAAATTATTTTAACTAAGCAGATTTTAGTATCTAATTTATAGAACAATGCTGCATGATAATTGTATAAATTAATTTAAAATAGATTACAAACATTGAAATTAATTTTATTTATTCATGTCATTTAACATACATTTTGTACATTAAATTAAAATATTTAATACATTAATTAAATGAATCAATATCAACTAAACTATATAAAATAAAGTCAATTATAATAACTGAATTAATTTAAAGTAAATTATATTAATTATATTAATTCATTATCCTTTATTGCTGATAGGGAGGGAAACCCTGGACTGTTAAATTCAGCTGTGAACAACCACACAGGAAACACTTTGTTGTTTTTGACTATTGATCTACATAACAGGGCGGCTACTTCATGCCACATTATCACAAGACTCCGCAAAACAATTTCCCACACATTAAGTGCATTCTGTTTCAGTTTTATCAGGCTGTTAATGGGACATGAGCCAACATAATAAAAAAAAAACACACCTTCAGTAGAGTCGCAGCCTGCTGAGGGTAAAACATGGAGGCAGTCAGAGCCATGAGCCCGACCGGAAAAGCCAGCTGCTTCACCCTGGAGCCTGAAATACAAAGATGTTTGTTTGGTGGTGAATGAGCTGCTGTCCTGAACTGACGTGACCCTTGTCCTCATTTGTTTTACATTTTATTGATTTCATAATTCATCCCAAAGACAGACAGATGACAGCTCCTTGGCTGTGTGACTTCCTGGGTTTACTGGGTGACTCTTCATCAAAAGCAGCACTCTTTTACTGCACTTATGAAGGAAAAATCATAAATGTTTAAACGGTTATCAGAAGTTATTCAAAGAGTTTGGTACCTGCATTTTATGCCTGCATTGTAAAACTGTTATTTCGTCGTATTAACATTATACTACTTACTTGTATTTGATAATGCGTATTTAAGTATGGATGTGCATCTGTATATATACATAAGTTCTACATTTATTTAACCATTAAATTGCCTTATGGCCTCTTATCTTGAGGGGGTGTTATTTCATTTATTTATTTTTTTTATTTCAAACCTTTTAAGTATTTAGAAAGATAAGAGAAAATATGTTTTAATTGGGGGTTAGTACAGAATAGACAGAAGAGAGATTAATAAAAATAGAAAAGTATAATAGAATAGAATAAGTAGAGAAAAATTTAAATAAAATGAATCAATAAGACAAACAACAAACGAATAGAAATAAACAGAATCAAATAAAAATGAAATTAGTAATATGCCAAAACTATTAGAGCAAGCAAGTATGAAACTGGTAAATTGTAATAACTTATATATATGATTTATGAAAGCTAAATAAACATTTAGCAAAAGAAAGAAAAGAAAGGGCCTTAAGCACAATGAGCATAAATACAATATGTTACTTTAAAATGTAGAACGAACATTTTCCCGCATATAAAAGAGTGTTTGCACTAACAGATAAACTTCTTACAATAAATTCTACGCTCCTCAGCGCTACACAAAAGTCAAGAATTACTAGGCTAAGACAAAAGACAAAAATTCAGGCCGGAGACAAAGCAGGGGAGAAAGATCAAGGCTGAATTGATTTTAAGGCAATTTCCATAAAATACATTGTCTAAATAAAAAATTCAACTTGCCAATTTCCTGTATTTTTCTTTTTAGGATTTATTGCATTATATCTCTGCTGTCATGACTGAGCTGCTTCCAAAGAGGTGCAAGAATGGTAAAATTCAGAGAAAATCAAAGCCGGAAATGGTTCAGGTTCAGAGGGTTGAAGACATTGGATTTCTCCAGTGGTTTAAGAACCTCTTTATTTTCTGGCGCTCACTTGTTATCAACCTGTCTGCTAACCCTGACCTGATTCATCTATGTAAGGGGAATGCAGGTCAGTGTGTCTGTTTCCGTGAGTAGTTACCTTTGGCAAAATAAAGTCCTAGGAAGCCAGAGAAGCCCACAACCGCTACACTGGGGTAGAGGTCAGGAGGGGGGTCACTGAGGAACTGATAAACATCTGAAACACAGAGTGAGGAAGACAGTGAGGATGGCCAACAGGCTGTCAAACATCCGAAAACAGCAGTGGAGTCACCTGCCGACATCTTTAAAGGGAAATTCCACTGATTCTGCAAAGTGTGTTCACAGGTCTAGTTAATTTGCTTTGCTCCTCAGGTCCTGTACCCAGACACATAAAACCCAGAAGATAATGAGGTTCAGGTTGCCTTTAAATGTTGATCCAAGTAAGCATTCGCAAAAATGAGTTAAAATTGCCATAAGGTTGTTGTGTGGGAAACCCTGTGATCTCTACAGCTGTTGAAACACACACAACTTGCACAGTCTTGACTATTTTTGAATAGACTTGGAGCTCACACTACATGACTGGTTTCTGCAGGTTTTACTGTGTAACCAAGACACGGCTGGATTTACCTGATGAGGGATCACAGACTTCAAGATCTCAACACAGACTCTTGCATGAACGACAGTGTAAAGGGTAAACTAACATACCAGCTGGTGGAGGTCATGTAACAATTTGTTGTTTGCCAACCACCAGTAAAACTTTGAGAAGAGGAGGAGGTAAACAAGTAAACAAACACAGATGACAAACAGCTCACTGCACAGCTATCTATACAGAAAGAGACATCAAGATATCATATCATGTGAAGATGTAATATTGCTGCTTTGATATTCCTGCTATTTCCTGTCATCTCCTAACTCTATTTCCTGTGCCCCAGCCTCTTTCTTTTTCATTGGCAACATGTGTACACAGCACACACTACCTGATTGTATCCAGATTCAGCTAAAAGTATTAAAATAAGCTTGATTGGTGGTCAGGTTGTTCTGACTAGTGCAGACTGGTGCAGACTTTGCCCAGGTGGGAAGGGTGGGTAAAATCTGTAGTATTTTAGTGTGCCCAGAGTAAGGGTGTGCTCTTAGCTGCTTAAGCATTCCCTTTGAGTTTTTAGTCAGTCCTTGATTACAGATTTCCCCAGGATATGTCTGGATGAAAAACAGCAGTTTATAAAAACTAAGTTATGGTTTCTTAAGCCTTTTGGTAGTGGATTCCACCACACAGCAGCTTTTAGACATGTTTCTCTTGTTTGCTAATAGGTAGAATTGATGTGGAGGCTCCTTAGCACAATATAAAGTCAATGGAGAAGGACTGATTGTTGTGGCGAGCCTCCTCCTGCAACACTAGCATTAACAGCTGATATAATTCTATATAATAGTCAACACTGCAGCATTACAGCTTGGACTTGCAACTTTATCAGTAGCTGAGTGAGCCAAACTCTCATATGCCACTGAAGCATTATCATTTCGGGCAACGCAAGGTACAGCTAACAGCACAACTCAGCAACAAGACAACTCACAGTGCTTCAACATTATGAAAGGACATCTAACTGTCTGAGAACTGAACTCTTAAAAATGTTTAATGAATCCATAGATTCTGGTTTGGAAATAAAGACTACAGGCACACAGCTACAATGATATGATTCTGATGCACATATATGTAAATTATGCAGCTGATTTACTGATTAAAACAATTGTGTGTATTTTCTCACCTGTCACTGTTGTTATGGAGGTGCTGATTTTGGGCTCCACAGTCTTGTAAACTTTCTGATGTCCAAAGATAGAAGAGAGAGAAGCTGGTTACTTACATCTGACAACAGCATTTATTTTAATTTTAATTATTTTTTTATTTAATTTTGTCTGGCTCTTATGCACCAAGAATCTTTCCAGCATCTGCAGAATTAATTTATTCAATGCATTCACAGGGTTTAGAGTTTAGATTTAAAGTCAAATCTTTTTTCTAGGACTGAAAATTCAAACTGAAAGGTGAATGGTTAATACTTGGAATAACACTGACCACCCGAAATAGGTAAAAGTTTTGAAATTCGTATTATTTTAATAAGTAACAACAAACAGTTGTAAGCATTTAAGTTGTAAGATATTGCTTTCATTATGTTTTATATGTTTTCAGTCTAGCCAAAAGTTAAATTGTGGAAGCGATTTGTTCGAGTTTGATGCAAACTAATCGGAAAACTTTTTATAAATTCTTTGTGGGCTTGAACAGTCAAGAGCATTCCCATTTAGGGTTGTTTTCCCCTTAAATCAAAATATGTATATGGTTTTGCTCATTGATCAGAACTGATCAAATACCTTGTAAACAAGCTAAGTGTTTGATCTCAATTCAAACCTGATTTCTCTTTAGATTTAACTGTTGTGTCATATTTATTGCCATTATTATCAACGCAATCTTTTGTTCCTACAGCCATCAGGCTGCTCAACTACAGAGCTAGATTAAACTAAATTAATTTTATAATTAATATTATTTTTTTATTGATTTTAGATCTTCCTCATTGTCAGTGCTTTGTTAGAAACAAAATTAGAATTTCATTTTCATAAAATCTCTATTTTATAAAGGGTTAGTTAATTTAAAAAGTAAAAATCAACACAGGTATGATTTATATTTATATAACCTTGTCATTTCCAAGTGCCAACATCATTTAAAGAGTAAATTCTAAAAAAAAAAAAAAAAAGAAGAAGAAGAAGAAAAAGAAGAAGAAGAAAATAAATGTTAATAAATGTCACAAACCTCAACCTTCTCCATTGCTGCTTGACCTGTTTGCTGCAAAAAAAGGACAGAAAGTTTAAATAAATGTTATTACACAGCCTCTTGTCTTTGGTCCCAAACACAAAATGAAATGTGTGTTTTTGAGTAGGGACAAAATGATAAATTTGTTTTTCAAACAGTGCTGCTTTATCTTAATTTGGTTATGCATTTCTCACATTCCCATGCAATTTCATTAAAGATTGCTATAAAGATTCAAGATTTATACATAACAAAGCAGAATTTTAAAACACTAAATCAAGCATTTGACAAGTTATTGTGACTCATTTTCAAGAATGATTTTTCCATTGATACAACTATAAAACCAATTTTTTACTTGGTCTTGCTGTTTCTTATACCTGATCTGTGGGCCTGATTACCTTCATTTACCTATTTTATGTGAAAGAGCGGCTCAGGCTTTGGTAATTAGTGACTGGTTCAAAACGTGAGATTTTAGCTGGTGGAGTTCTGCAGCAATACAAAAACCGAAACAAACAACTGAGCATCTCCACCCTGAATTCCAGCATGCAGGTGGAAAAAATTCTGAAGAATATGTTCCAGCGCAGCCCAAACCTAATTGTTATGCTATTTATAAAGTTAGTTATAAAGTTATTTTACAAATTAGTGACAGCGTGTCAGTAATACACACACCTGGCACTGGCTTGTGTACGGTTCTGCCAGTTTCCTCAGAGATGAGACGCTCTGCTCCAGCGGCCCAGCCTCCGGCTCCACATACTGCGGCTCCACATCTGGAGTGGTGTACAACGATGGCAGCTGAAACAAAGAACAAAGGGAGAATTATCCTTGTGATATATTCCCAACGGATCTATAGTCTGGTTTATAGTCAATGTTTTGCATCGAGTAGATGGCACTCAGCTCACACTTTGGAGAAGCAGATGCTAGGCAAAGTACCACCACTGTGTACAGCAGCTAAATGTGTTTTAGGCACTTAAATTTAAAAAAAAAAAATCAATACTATTTCAAGTTTAAGCTATACCTCACTGACACAGGGGCTGCTTGTCTACTGCTCCCTATGTGAATCACTTTGTTTGAGTTATTGTGAGACTTCAGTATATTAAGTAATATTTCAGATACACTAAAATCACACAATTACACAAACACATTAACTGTTTGAGGCAGCGACAGACCAGCTACTCGCCTGTTCTGCAATGTAAAATTATCATGTTTTTAATGGAGTCTGTTTATTTTGAAGAAAGCATAGATAACTGTCTCAGTCAGTAAGTGATGTAATTATTACTAAAATAAATTACACTGAAACTTATATATCTTAGGTGGTGTCTTACTTAGTAATAAAAGCAGATTTGACTGATCACTGTCTAAACAGTTTGTACTCTGGTATTGATTTAATTGACTGATTTATCGATTTTATTTTACAAAACAAGGTGTGTCACATGGTCAGATTCGTGACTTTTGAAACAGCAGATGCATCAACAGTGCTGTATCTGATGACATTGTAAAGGTCAAAGTTGAGCAAAGAC
>JAOWBC010000812.1:590097-613176 GCA_028566105.1 Hypoplectrus providencianus | reverse complement strand
GCAAAGACACTGTAAAAAGACATGATTGATTCTGCCGAGACGGTCATGTTACAAATATTCACAGAAATCTGTTTACACAGAGCTGAGAGAAGAAGACAAAATGAAAAAATAAAATAAAATGTAAAAGATATTCATCTTGGGTTGTTTTTTTTTTCTCTTTTTGTCATTATAACCGAGTTATTCTGCACAAATACACGTTTAAGGTGATCCAATTTCCATCCATAATTATGCCGATGTGTGGTATTAGTATTTTAACTTAAGTAAAGTATCTGATTATTTCTTCCACCGCTGGAGAGGACCATTGTGGGACAGACTGCCAGTAAATGATTAACCCACCTCATCGATGCTCAGAGCAGGCTGCAAACTCTTCTTCTTCGCCTCGTTGGCAGCCAGCACCGAGCCGCTCAGCAGGCCGGCCAGGCCCGGAGCTGCGACACACAGCGACACCTGGCGGCGAACCGGCCGAACACACATATTATTAATGTGATGATTAAGCCAACCAATAAAGCGTTAAACGAGGTTGTAATGTCATCCTAAACACTTAAGATAGTAATTAAAACATTTCAAAACATCAAAGGTAATTAATTTATATTCAAACATAGCATAAATAGAGGAAAAGGGAAATTTTGTTCGGTTTAACTGACCTGTTAGCAACAGTAGCCCACAACATGCTATCAGTAGCTGTTAACTAATAAAGCAACATGTGACGTTTAATTTCGTGTACTAAATATATGCCGCACTATATCGTAGCCAATTCTTAAGAAAGTAAATTCTGTTTAAGATGATAAAAAAGGTGAAAAGCATTTATAATAGTTACCAGTTTAACATATGACATTCTCGTCCAGGAGACTTTCGCTTTTCTACGGCAAGCCGGTGGAGGAGTGGCGCATGCGCGTTTTACAGCCGTCAGAGTATAGTAAAAAGATTTTCTAGTTATTGTATTCTTACAAATGCTGCAAGTGAGTGCATAAAATAAAGATAATACAGAAGAAAATTGCATAAAAGATATCCGTATTTTACCAGGAGGTTCTGTCAATGAACCTTAAAATATATTGATGGTAATATTCCTTAAAGCCTTGCAAGGTCAACCATTTTTCTTTCTTAAATAGTATTCTTCTAATTTTCTAATAAATTAAAATCCATATATATTTTTTAAATTTCTTTTGATCTTCTTCCATTGATTGATGCTGTATTATTGAGTTCAGTGCTTTGCATAAAAGGTAAAATACAAATTAAGTTTAAATAATTACTCGTGTTTCTTTAGTCAGAATCAAAAACAAAAACAAACACAGAGACAAAAAAGCACTCAGCAGGTAGCTGAAAGTTGACCAATATGAACATTTATTTCTGGAAAGAAGTTACAAATCGTTTCCAAAGAGTTTCTACTCAGATTATAAGATATGTTAATCTGATTTTACTTTCTTTTCAGATACAGTCGTTGCAGCAAGGTATGTTTTTTAAATCCTCTATTCTGTTTTCCTACTGACAGACTGAAGACTGGTGGACTAAAGGATGCTGCGCTATGACTGAATGTGCCATAAATCAGGACAGTAGTAGTTCATCGATTACAGGTTTCTTCTTTTAACAGCAACATGAGAGGAGTAGAAGGGGAAGGAGGAGGAGCAGCGAGAGGATTGCAGAGTGGCAGAGGAGATGTTCATGAGATCAGCTGCAAAGTATAGCGGCACACAGAGGGGCAAGGAGTTAAGAAGACGGTTTCCCAACCACACCTCCTCTGACAGTGTTTAACACGTGACACTTCTAGAGTTTTCTGAAGGGGTTCAAAAAAGGGTTGGGGAAAAAAGTATAAGATCATACTTTGGCCTCTTGAGATGTATTGAACTAAAAAAAACCCATTGTGAATCCATTTGAGCAACAAAAATGTTTGAAAGCAGTCAAAAGGTGTGGAATTTGGGAGGGAAATAACGTCTGAAAGGTAAAAATTGTTTATTTTGCTTTTACTTTGTTTTTTTTAAATTCTTATTTAGTTCCTGCTTAACAGGTTTGATTATACAAAAGTTTTTAAAATGGCAAGTAAAAACATGAATTCTGCAAATGAGAGCTGCAACGATTAATAAATTGCAATGAAATAGAGCGAGATTGATTTATTAGGACACTGATATTGTTGGCGGACGCTGAAAGCCATAAAAACATTCCTTAATTTATCATAAATTTCAGTAAAAATTATATCTTTGAGTTTTGAAACATTGGTCAAACATAAGCCATTTGAAGACCTCACTCCAGTATCTGTAAAATGATTTTTCCTATTTTTTGTCATCTTAGTGACTAAACAATTAACCCAATTTGTGCCCAAACATGAAATTTAGAACAGGGAAAATGCCAAATCAATTTGCCAACTCAATTTATAGATAAACAGATTTGAACATTTCTTTAGACTTTGTTTAGGCAAGGTGAGTACACTTCCAAATACATTTTAAATTTCAGTTTCTGATGATATAACCATTTTCGCTGTCAAACATTTCCCCTTTTGAAAACAAAGCGGCATTATGAAGTCCACAGAGGAACACACACAACTTCTCTCTGCTGAGGAGGTGATAACGTGGGAAATGTCTACAGTCTGAGATTTCCACCCGTGGCATGGAGCGATTTCCCCATAAAAAAACAGCAGTAGCGTCACATGAGCACTGTGAAGCTGCGGGTCAGGAGTTGAGACGTGTTTGTGCGTGTGTGTGCGTGTGTGTGTGTGTGTGTGTGTGTGTGTGTGTGTGGACAGCAGGGGCATCGTTACCAGGAGCATGATTCAAAAGGACAAACCGGGGATTCTCTTGTCAGATCCCTTAAAAACATGCTGAAACGATGAAAAGCTGTCAGTTGCATACAGGGAAATATAAAGTTGCTGGAGACAGTAATAAACAGACTCTAAGTTAAAATGACATCTCCTTTGAGATCCAAGTAAATTTCTTGCCAATGATATTAACCGGTGAGTTTACACTTGGAGAAAGAGTGTTCTTAAAGCATCCATTCTTTAGCCACATGCAGTGCTGTGGAGGTGGGAACAGACGGCTGAGGAGGAAACAAGGGAAAGAGGACAAAAGTACAGTTTGAAAACAACATGATTCGCAATGAAATTATTGTAATAAATAACTCTACAACTGTTACTGCATAGCTCGGTGAAAGCAATACTTCTGAAAATAAATAACTTAAATACATGGCTGATAGACAGAACTGCATCAGTATGTGCTCTAGCCCTTTTCACAGTTGGCTCATGGGGGAAAAAAAAATACAAATAAATATCTGGAAAGGACAAGGTCAATAACATGGGGCTGGTGATGGAAGCAGGGTGCTGGGCTGCAGGATCAAGGCGCTGGGCTGCTTAAGCAATACAGTACATATGACAACAGAATGTTTGCATCTGCTAAGAACTCTTCTGATAAGACCGAAGCACTCCAGGAGACATTTCAGTGTCTGATATTAACACGGCTGGCTGCAAATGCTGGTAAGAATTCAGCTTTGGTGGAAATACCGCATAAAATCATCTAAAACACTGGCTGGTTTATTGTTGACTTATTAAAGTCTTGGTTATACTGAGCTCTGTTTATTATTCAGATGACATGACAAACATGAAATATTTCTGATTGATTTAGAGCTAAATAAACTGTGGTATTCATGCAAGAGCCAGCTGAATGTAAAGCAGAACATGTGTGAGTGATTTAAGAGAAATTATGTCCATCATCAGTTTTACTTACAATTCTCGTTGGTAAATAAAGATATTTACAAGTGATCCAGATGTTAAGCTGTACAGACTGAGGGGTCTGACCACTCTTGATAAGTCAAACATTGGAATTTCAATGTCTCAAGCCAAGAAAACTGTTTTCCTGAGAAATGGAGTTGTAATTTGGAGTTTAAATAGGATGTGGATTGGGAATGGAATTAAAAATATATATTTATAGGTAGGATCAAAAAACAGCAAAATTCAAAATGAATATTCTGTTCACCAGGTCATCAGGGCTGCAAATTCACTGAGATGTTTCTCTATTTTATTTCCTCTATTTTTCAGCAGTATTTAGATAAGTCCCTTGTTTTAACCACTTGAGTTTTTGTCGTTAAATCCTTCCGTCTTTATTTCTGTCAAAGTAAATATTTTCTAGTCCTTTAATAAAATTCTGAAGCTCTTTTTTGCTTTGTGAATATTGAGAACGGCTATCAATGTGTTGATTAAAACCTCTGAGCAATAAAATCCAATACAGGATATTATGACAATAATTAATTAGTTGGAAAAAACACCTCAAATTCTGTAAGAACAGGAGCATCTAAGGAGCCTTTGAATACACCATCTTATGGTAATTTTAGGGAAACTGTTTACAGTTTAACAGATGGTGTTCATCTGGATGAAATGAACTTTTTTTTTTTTTACTAGTTTATCCTGTTTGATAAGTCGCACAATAAGCAATCGCACAAACAGAAAAAAAACATGAGAAATATGAAAATGTTTCTGCATAAGGCCCATGTTGCTTAAACATTTAGACTAGCTGCATATTTCAGGGTGAGAGTAGTTTTCTTGACTCATCAGCCAGAAGGTTAAATTCAGACACTTCCAAATGTCTGCGTGCTGTAATACTGCAGCTGCTTCAAAGGTAAGCTGGTAAAACTGTGCATTCACACCCAACAGCCACGAGAAGAACCAAAATAAAGTGCAGGGAATGTCGGTGAAGCACTGCCAGTGACTAGACGGATACAGAGCAGCTTCTTTCCTTTGTTTGCATGGTAAACCCTGTGGTGTACGAGTACCTGCCACTTCATCAGGACAGCGAGCCTCCTGTACCTTGTAGTGTTTTTTTCCTCTCAATCATTCAGCTCTCTCTCTCTCTCTCTCACACACACACACACACACACACTCACACGATCAGAGGAAGGAGGTGGGGGAGGGGGGGCACAGAAAGACACAGTGATGTTATATGAACATGAGGACAGTATGGTGGATATCTGGGAGTAAAGAGCAGAATTAGGACTAAAAGCTGGAACGCACTGGAAGCAGATTTGTCGTTATGAATATTGGGAGTCTGCAGATGTGGCAGATGGAAGCGTTAGCAGCGTCTGTAACGGCACAGATCTGTCTCATCTCTACAGTCTGCTTCGTATATATGGAGACAGCCAAGAAAATGAGCTACACTACAGTATATATACTGTTAATATTTTGGTTATATTTCTGATTGTATGCTTCAACTTACTGCTATATGTTTCATAGGGCATTTTTCGATTGTTTGGAGTTGCTTTTACTAACCTATTTCTTGATTAACGACATACAGAAGGGTTGTTTGCCTTTAAATAGATTTACGGATGCTGTGAAATCTTAGGGATGAACTGATCCAGGCCAATACTGATTCAAAATGCTGGATTGGGTATCATTAATAATACTGTACTGACAAATTTGTTGCTGACTTTAAAAAAAGTTTACACTTCGATTGTAAACTGCCCTATTTATTCTTTTATGAATAATTAACATTTTTTTTCATGTGAATCTTTGTATCTATTTGTTCCATTTCGTTTTACAAAGTTAGGAAACAGTTTTAATTTCAAACACTGGGATTGGATAAGTAATTTCTGTGGACCAAGTTTCACTATCAGGACTAAATGAGTCACATCAGTGCTCCCCTAATGAAATCTCAGCATTTTTTTAATTATTCAAATTCTACATTTGATGATACTGTATAAGTATGGAAGCTATTAAAAAACAGATCTACAATCAGATTTTCATCCCCAGGCTGTGCAGATGAAACCACATGGAAGAAAGTATCAACTGGTCCTCAACCTGTGGCTGCTGCAGCATTCTCTCCAGTACAAAGGAAAAAAAAACATCCTGTTTTGTGTGCGTACGACTTTCTTTTTCTTTTATGCTGTGGTATCAAAAGAGGTATTAAGTATTGTTACTAATATTTTACTGAACTTTGAAATTCTGGTGTCGTGATGACCTAAGAGGTTTCTTTGATTGGTGAAATAACAAAAAAAAAAAAAAAACACAGGTCCATTGGTAAATGCATGAATCCAATGCTTCCAGTGCGTTTCTGCAGTAAGCCTGACTGGACAGCCTAAATACAGTAGGTGAGTAGTAGAATAGGAAACTGACCACAGTCCAAACATAAACCAGCAGAATTAAACCTTTTTTTTCTCCCACACAAATGATTTTCCTTATTTTTCTGAGAAAGCTAATTCTGAAAATGTTCAAGCTGACTGTTAACATGTGACGTCTCACGGCGCCACGCTTCCATTGGCTTGGTTAAGAACAGCAGGTGTATGGCCGGGCCATCTCTTCCTCACCTAACGGTAAGTGCTGGTCTCTAGTTTAAAAGCCTGCGCAGCAGTCGAGTCTCCCACCTGTAAACACCTGCTCTCCCAGCGGGAGACATCAGGCCGTGAGCAGTGCATTCCCATTTCTATAAAAAGGAGGCTTGTTGTGGAGCAGACCTCAGCTGCAGCGTCTCACATGCTCTAGCACATACTCTGGGAAGTGCAGACTGCACACCTGCAGACCGTCCAGTTTGCAAGGCATTCTGGGGTACTCATCCTCCTTCCACTTGTTTTCATCAGGGTCGAAGGTGAGGATGGAGTCACTGTAGTGGCCGTTGTAACACAGGCCACCCAGCACCATGATCTGCCTGTCCAACACTGCCACCCCGTGGCCGCTGCGCCCAATGGGCATGGAGGCGAGGATGGTCCACTCGTCTGTGTCGGGGTCGTACACCTCGGTGGACGGGCATCCCTGTGACTCGAAGGAAGCCCGCAGTATCACGCACACCCCTCCGAACACGTACAGCTTCCCGTTGTGAGAGATCATCTTGTGGAAGCAACGGGCGTAGTTCATTTTGGATTTGTTCTCCCAGCAGCTGGCGTGGGTGCCAGGCAGCAGCGGGCCTCGCCCGGCGCGTGTCCTGTGTGCGTCTGACCCGCCCAAGCTCCCTCCTCCTCCCCCTCCCCCCGCCTCCCGCCCCGGATCAAACACGCACACCTGTTTGGAGGTGGAGGAGGAGGTGATGCCGCCGGTGATGTACAGTTTACCGTTGAGGACCGTTCCCTCGTGGCCGTACTTGTTTACAGGATACGGGTCCACAAACTCCCAGCGGTCCTCTGTGATGTCATAGCGTTCCGTGGAGTAGAAGGTCTCATCTCGCGTGCGGCCCGCTACGGCGTAAATAAACTTTCCGATGACGCCCACAGCAAACTCTGACCTGCAGACAACAAATATGTATCCATTAATGAATCACTTGCACTGATAAACTTTGTGAGCATAACCTTAAATGAACATAACAAGTGCCATTAACATAAAATCACAACAAGTGAGAGGATACAAACGACACACACTCACCTGGGAACAGACATGTCCGCCATGCGCAGCCAGGAGTTCTGTCGAGGGTCGTAGCGGTAGACTTTGGAGGAGGCGTGAAACTCCCCGTCAGGCCCCAGCTCCTCTCCCCCCAACAGGAAGGCGAAGTTGTTAACGATGGCCAGGCAGTCCGGTCGCAGCGGCACCTGAGGTCCCTCCAGCTCCCACCACACCTGAGAGACAAACACACACCTTACTGAAGCTGAGAAACACTCAGATTCACTTTATGTACAAAGATTGGATAGAGGATGGCCGAAAAGGGTTTTAAATATTAGTGTCAATATGATGACTGAGTTTAAGTATAGAAATTATACTTTTTTAAATGTTTTTCTCTGACAAATACCAACACGTTCATCATGATAAACTTAATCTTTTCTGTCAAACAAAGGATCTTAACCCTCTGAACCCCACAACACACCAGTGGGTTGGTAAGGCAGGTTTTCTTTTTTTAATGGCCAAAATGGCATCATTTATCATAGCTAGACACTGTAAGAACAGAAATTATCATCTGATTTTCATAAGTGACATAAGGAAGAATAAACAAACCAAGCACATACAGAGGTTTCATCTAAATTACATTATACAATATACATGTCTGACCTGATAAGTGTTTACACCCCATTATCCCCAATATAAGTAACATTTTAGGGCACTTGGAAATGTAAAATCAATAAGGAAAATTGAGTGTGTACTCTGTGATTCATGGGATTGTCACTGTGTCATGCTTCTGACATTTTTGAGTTCTCCTTACTTGGATCCATGATTGTGCTGATTCCACAGAGATGCAGGACTTGCAGTAAAAAACAAGGTCACAGTAAGTAAAATGTGACAGGTACTGAAATTGAAACTGCTGGGGGTTCAGAGGATTAAATATTGTCCAAACACAGCTAAACAAGAGCTTCACAGGAATAATATACAGTCTGAACACACAAAGGGAGACAAACTTGAGACACCTTTGGGCGCTGCAGCAGCAGAATCTTGCTGTTGACCATGCTGTGACCGATCATCCCCCTGAAGACGGCGGTCTGCGGGCGCACAGAGCGGATCCGGTTGGAGCGCGTCTCCACCAGAGGCTGCTGGTTGACATCATGGAAGTAGCTGAGCGCCTGGTCCACCTCCTGCCTCAGCTGTCTGGAGTAGCGGTAAAACTCTGACGTCTTCACCTGGAGAGAGGAGGACAGAGAGCAGCAGTGACATCAGTTAACCTGAGGACCAGGACAGGAAAGAGGAAGCATGGCAGAACTAAGCACTCACCTTCTCAAAGATGTTGGCGGGAGTCATGAGGCAGAAGCGGATGGACTGTACAATGGTGTCTGTGTGCCTCCAGCGCCGCCGGTCGTGTCGCAGCCACGACTGGACAGCTTCATACAGCTCGATCTCTGGGAAGCGGCTTAAAGCATCGCTGTTCAGGTACGCCTGTTCCAGGGAGACACAGAGACAGAATTCATGTGGGTTTTTTTGTTGTGTTTGGCTGTCTCCAAGTGATCCAGTGATGACAAGTAGGCAAACTATTTTTTTCAAAAGAATGAAACATTTATATGAATGAACTGCACTGAATCAGTCCCAGAAAGGTTTGTTTGTTGCTAAGTTCCCCCCTCCCTTTGGCGTTCAAGTAGGAAGTACTGCCAACTATTGTATTTGATACACACAGTACGGCTATGGAAAAGTCTTTCATACAACTCCAACAAAAAAATCCAAACATATTCTTTTAAAGCACTGAAGCACAGCCGAACCTGCAGTCTCTCGAGGCTGAGGTAGGACAGGAAGTCGGGTCGGCTCATGAGGGGGACAAAGTTGTCAAGTAGAAAGTTGTCGAGCTGCTCCTGGACGCCTTCAACACCCACGCTGAAGTCCTCCAGGAGACGCATGACCTCTGCACAGTTCTCCAGACAGATCTTGGCCAGCAGGAAGGAGCAGCAGAACTCCACCGCCTCCGTCAGCTGGACGTACATGGCCGCCTGCAGGGGATCAAAGTGTGATGATAACAAGTAGAAAATGCTGCTTGAAATCAACCCTGGTGACAGCATGCTGCGAGGAGCAGCACCGATATCAGTGCATTACCTGGAGGATCTCCTGGACGGTGGGCATGCTGAGCTCCAGAGAACCGTAGTACATGAACCGGAGAATGTGGCCGAACCCAGCAGCCGTGAGCCCCTTCATGTGGATCTTGTCCTGGTCCCTCTCCCTCATGTCTGCTGTGAACATGACCCGGAAGTAGTCGCTCTGGGTGGCCAAGAGCGCCTTGTGAGCCTGTAGGAAGATGGACATGTCAGGTGGATAAGTGTTTACTTAAAAGACAGAGCAGCTATAGTTTTCTAGTTTTGACGTTTGGGTTTTTTTCGTCAAATATTCGCTCCCACACCAAACCCCTTGACCTGATCCAGATCCATTTACAGCACGAAGCATGCTGCATGAATACCTCACAAAACATGGAACATTTCTTCACAGAAGTGCTCTAACAATTGTTATAATAAGCATGTTAAAATACACATACTCAAGGTGTAGAGACAAGATTATGAAAAGTATTACAATTTCAAGTTAATTATAAGATTTTGTTCGTGCAAAATTGTGTATTTTGAACATAGTTTTAATAATATACGTTAAAAAAAAGTATTTGTGAAGAACTTACTAAGTGTAAATGAAATCTGACGATAATTCTGTTTTTGCAGTTTCTGGTGATGATAAATGGTATTATTTAAAGAAAATAATTCTTCAAACTTGCTGGGTGGTTGTTGGGTTCAGTACTAAGATTATTTTCTGTGATACAGTGAGATTATGTTCTCAACAGGCTTCCTGGAGCAAAATGTTGTGAACAGATCTGTGACTTAAATGTTCCAAGTATCCAGGAGATTTCCAGGATGTGAGCATCATATCTAACACACAGTATTTAATGAGGGCTTTAAACATGATGCAACATGCATCTGTGCTGACTTCATGTACCTGGAAGTGGTGCTCCTCTATCAACAGCGTGACATCCAGCAGCAGACGCTCCTCGTACAGTGCCCGGAAGCCTGACGACACACTCCCATCATGCACCTGGGACAGGTACACCTCCACATCTGCCCCCGACATAACACACCTGGAGGCATGACGGAGAGCCC
Organism: Hypoplectrus providencianus; assembly: GCA_028566105.1. Classification (NCBI taxonomy): domain Eukaryota; kingdom Metazoa; phylum Chordata; class Actinopteri; order Perciformes; family Serranidae; genus Hypoplectrus; species Hypoplectrus providencianus. Next base: position 602,736 of record JAOWBC010000812.1, on the reverse strand, counting down.
AGTGCAGGAGTGGGCGGGGGTGGAGACAGGGTGAGGTTACAGAGCGTTAGAACAGAGACACAACACCTCTCAGCTGCAGCTGTCTGGTGCAAACATAAAGAACTATAATTAACAGCTATTCAAAAATAAATTCAGCAGGCTCAACACGATTCTGCGATTCTCTCCAAGGTAAACATTATGTTTGTGTGTGTGCTGCTGAATAAAGGTAGTCTGGGACTGGAAGGGCATTCAATAGGACGTTCAGCATTAAAAGCTCAGCACTTCAGCTGCTGCATCCTAACAAGCCGTTACTCTCTCACAGCCAAACGTGTGTGTTTCTGCACTGACACGCTGGGGAAATAACCTGCTCGGCTGCAACACGGTGAGGTCGGTAAAATAAAGGGAAAGAATGGAAATCCTGCATCATCATCCAGTTTTTTGAGCATGAAAACATACCGGTGTGCACACACGCAGATCACACCGAGGATAAAAGTAAGAACGTGAATACAAACTTACATGTAGTTTCACTTTTACTTGCACACATGAAACAGTAGGAAACACAAAAACACAAATCATCTGCACACATCCACAACCTCACAAATAAAAAAACAAACACGCACACACACACAGACACACACACAGCACACTCACCTCTGATTGGCCACGGGCATGTCAGAGGGGGTTGTCCGAGCCAATCAGAGGACAGTGCCCCTTGTGTCCAGAAGATGCTAACAATGTCCCTTTTCTGAGCGTCAATCACCTGGACGACAAAGCCAACACAACCGCTCCATTAAAGCATTAACGTCTGCAAATTCAAAAGCCATACAACGACCCCTGTGCATGTTAAATAACTTTGGCCAAAAGTATGTGGACACCCGACCATCATTGTTAAATATCTTGTCGACAAGGGTGTCCACATAATTTTGGCCTTTAAATATATTCCGACAGCGACATTTTGGTTATGTCAATACAAAGCAAAACTGTAGTCAGAAATCATGTTACTGCAGAAAAATTAATTATGGCTACATGCCCAGCCTATTGAATTAATTCCAGTTTATTACAGCTTGGATATAATTTTCATAGTTTTGTCCATCATTTTAAAAAGAAATAATAACTGAACAAGTTTATACCCAACATCTGGACTAGGGCCTCACACGAGAAGAATTAGGTCATCAAGTCTTTGTGTTTAGGGAACAACTCCAAAAAATGCTGCCATACATTTCTGAATCTTTATAACTTGACATCTTGACATGAACTGTGCTTTATATTTCTACTGGGACAACTGTGAGGGAAGACCGGTAAAAAAATCTGTATGAGTCCCGCAGGGACCATCGCATGGCCTTAAATTCCCATCATAACAGAAAAAGCACAGGAAAGAGGTTGCAGAAAAACATTGAAAGCAGGGTTCATAATGTTTAAGAGCAAATTTCAAACACCTTTCAGGTATTAAAACTAAAACTGAAGACTTTCTTCCTCACATCTAAATCTACAGAAATAAATGTACATTGACACTTTACCAGCTGTTTGGATCAGCTTTGACTGTGTGTTTTGATTAACCTTGAACGCAGAAAGACTAAGTCTAAGCATTTTTTTAGTTTTCAGACATTGTGCAAGCCCTGTCAAAGCCAAAACAAACCCAGCGCTGACTGTCCTGGAGCTAGGATTGTTGTCCCTGTTTGTTTACCATTAAAAGTGGAGATCATGTAGATCTGACGGGGAGCAACAGTTACACCTGTTGACTTGTTGATTATTCACAGAATATTTGGTTTGTGTGCGCCTGGTGAACTGGAGAATACGGCAAAAACAACAACGTGAGCTTTTGTGCTTGTGTGTGTGCTCACAATAAACAAATCCTAAAGAAAAGGAGGAATCTCATAGTGTTACCAAACTTCTGCTATTATTCTGACTTGAAGTTGTTTTGATTGGTGCAATTTCATCATAACCAGCAGAGATGATGGACAAAACTATAAGAAAACTGGAAAACTGGAATAATTCAACAACCGATGAATAGAGAAAAAAAATGTTTTGAACAGGCCACTGGTCACAACATGGGCATTGTGGCAGTCCATGAAAAGGAATGTGAAGACATTAAATGTAGGAAGAATCAAGACAGCACACCCTTTCTGAACTAATGTGGGTCAAATCTATATAGAAGTAGTATTATACGTAATAAACAATGCAACTAGAGCCATACATTAATAATAATTAATATAAGAATTACATTAATATATTAGTTTTAGAACACTTGTTTACATTATTTACACTAACCCTTTAGATGAAGATAAGATTCATATTATTAATCCAAAAAGTGATCCAAAAAGGGTTGAACTTAAAATTGTTTGTTTTCCTGTCTGCACAGAATATTGAAGCTTCTGGTGAGGAGGAGGACAGGGAGGAGTGATGGGTCATATGGAGCAAACAGTGACAGAAAGGGGTTTGCTCAGGTTTAGGTTCAACATGCGGTGCTGCAGAAAGAAGAATCATACCTTTTGGAGCCCGGGCAAACAATCACAGGCTTTGACGGCTGAGCGCTAAGGGGCCGCTCGCATTTCCTGTGTTTATGTTTCCCTGGTTCTAACAGAGGAGAGGAGAAGAGGACCCATGAGGTGGAGCAAATCAAACCACATGCGTCTCAAAACCATTACAACTAGTGAGCTAAAGGAATTTGACAGCACACAAATACCAGAATTTGAGTTTGAATGTGCTTATAACATCACCAATTCTAAAAAAAAGTATAAAAACAAGGGTAAATAAAAGGAGAGAAATTTCAGAAGTACTTGAACACAGGAAAAAAAACATGTTTGTTGGGTTTAACATAACATCTTTATACAGTTTCAAAATTGAAAGATTAGCAAATTATCACAGTTTTATTTGTTATAGACAAAATCACAACTTTTTGGAAATTGGGGTTATATGGGCTATACTTTCATCACAATTATAGATATGGCAGTTAATCGAATCTCATATTTTCTCAAAATATTTCAATATCGATAATGAAACGATATTCTAGAGTTGACTGCTATAAAATAATTACACCTTGAGATTTTGATTAATAATCCTCAATTATGTTGATACACTGTGAGGCAAGTTCATAAAATAGCATAATTTTACTATCATGCAGCCTTGTAACCAGAAACAGACAAACAAACATTATACGATTCAAATTTAAAAGGATATCTGATCTGATATTGCAATATGGATATAACGATGTATTATCCAGTCCTGGTTCAAATCAATGTAATTCTTTCGTATTAGTTTCAAATACTAAAATAAATATATAACAGTAAAAAGTTAAGAAGCAGCAATAGTTGAACTTTCTATACACTCGCTGCAGATCGGGCACTTCACAGGATGTTTAAATGAGCATAAGTCTCGGTGTATTTCTGTATCAGGAGGCTCTCTAACTGACCTGACCTGTGTTTGCCTCTTGGCTAATCTGAAAAAAAAAAAAACAACACAAACATGTTGACAGTCTGCTCAGAGTCAGTCACTGCAGCACAGCTCACCTGCCAAAAAGCTTTACGATCACATGCTAGTCAGAAGCTAAATTAATTTATAGTCTTACAGAATACTTTATTATAAATTGAGAGTTGTGTTTGGGTTACTGTCAGTGACGTTACAATAGAGAGGGCAGGAAGAAAGGACCACGCTAAAGGCTAGTGTTAGCTACTGATGGGGTAACCGTTAACCGTTAAACTAACTTCACATGAACTGACAGCAGCTCAACAGTTGGTTATAGAAGCTTTATTCTGTGAACTTCTTTAGTTTCCATTACAGCAGAGACAAAAAGTGTGCTACAGAGAGCCAATACGCTAAAATTAGAACCCAAAAACAAAGGCTCAGGCTACACATAACGGCTCTCTGATGAAGACGAGGATGTTATTTTATAATCCGGATCGTGTGTGTGAAGTAAATATCAAGATAATTTAACCCAGAAGAAGCGACCTGACCACACAAATTCGCTGTCACGATGATGGTGACAGGAGCTACGGGGGGGATCCGACACTGCTCAACCGGGGTAACAGCTTTAGCTTAGCGGCTAAAATCAAGCCGTCTCACCTCGGCGGTGCGAATCCCCACAACCCCTCTTCGACCAGGCAGCTCTGGCTCCTTCGGACATGAAGTTGCGGGTTCGATGCCGGAATCAAGAGAGCGGACGGCAGCGGTGCACTGCCATGTTTATCGTCCACCTGCCAGACGAAGAAACACCCCCCTACTTGTCTCCAAATTAAACGGGTAGCAAGCCACAGCAGTCCACAGGCTTTGCGGACGCCATTTTCTGCACCGGCGTCATTTCCCTTTTGGGCGGAACTGAAGGGCGTTGTGCGGTGCAGCAAAGATCGTATATTATAAAGATGTGTCGCTCTACGCTGTTTTACAGTTGCAGCAGAGATTGTATATTAGAGAAATGTGCTTAATTCATTCATTCATTGTTTTAACCACTTTATCCAGGTGATCCCGGGTCGCGGGGAGGCTGTGCCTATCACAGCCGGCTCCGGGCCAGAGGCGGGGTACACCATGGACAGGTGGCCAGCCTATCGCAGGGCAGAAATGAGTTTATTCATTTCATTTTAGCATGGATTATACTTTCAGCAGTAGGAGAAGATGTAGTGGTAGTAGTGGTAGTTGTAGCTCTAAAAACGTTATATTTGTAGTGCAGCAAATATAAAATAAATAGGTAAATAATTCAAATCAATCAAGAAAGAAGCTAATTAAAAGTACCAATTTGTGGCACATTTATCAATTCATTTTTGCCGTAATAATATGTATTCTTATTATGGTGATTATGATTATTTGTTTATTTATTTATAGGATACATTTTTCCACCACTTTTTAATATATGTTTTTTTTATTATAGTACTACAGTGATCATCGCATTGTAGTATTTTAAGATGCAAAAGTCGTAATAGAAGCATGAGTTTAGCGAAAGAACTACAAACTATTTAATAGAACTACAAAATGCCATTTGATGACGTTCCTAGACAACGACGGACCTCACACATGGATAAACGTATATTTCTTTCCATTTTATTGAGGGAAATAAACAGTCAACATTTTTCCCACCGTTGTTAATGACACAATATCAGCAGAAGATTTGTAACAAAAACATATTTACAATAAAACCAAATTGCATCAGACGTGAAAGGACCCCGTTCCCTCTACTCAAATGAGTCACGCGTGTTGCAAACAACATCTTGTCATTTTTAAGCGACAAATGCGCATGTAACAGAACTTCAGTGACACGCATATGTGTTCATTTTACTAACACTACCCAAAGCAGACATAATTGATGAACTGATTTTTGAAAAGGAGAAACAACCGCTTTCTTCCGTTGATCAGGCATTCGTCGGAGCCGCCTGCTTCATTCCCTTTTCATTCAAGATGGCGGGTGACGAGTCTGGCACAACGCTTGGTCAGCCTCATCTGGCCCGACAAGACCTTAGTACTCTCGTAAGTGTCACTTTAACTACCTTTACAGCTTTTTCTTTTTGTTTTTGTGGAATCGGTCCGTCTTCATTTCCTAACAGTCACACTAAAGGTGATAATATTACCGTTAACGGCCGCCGGTGCTGCGCCGCCACCACCCGGCACATGACGGCAGGCCCTGCGGGGCGAAGAGCGAATGAATACATCCTCTTTATATCTACCACGGATTACCTTACACCACGTTTATTAAAATTTCAGAATGAAACAATTAATTTATAATCAACATGTATAGCGACGAATGTGTCGCTATCTTCGTAGTCTATCATTGTCAGTTTAGCCCTGATGAATTCTAACGTTAGCATCATATGCTAAACTGAAGTATAATCTACAAAAATGTCAATGAAATCCGTTGCTGTAATGGACGCTGAGCTGTGATTAGGAATTGTCACTTTTTGCTAGCTTTTTTGGTACTGATCATTAATGAAATATGTGGACAATAGATGAAAGTATTGTTGGTGATGTTAGCAGGATATGGATCATATCTTAGCTCCTTTCATTTCATAAATAGTCAACAAATTAAATGTTACTACATTCTGGCAGATTTAATCGTTATCGTTTAATCTTTACCTAAAATTCAAGTGGTTAGTTAAAAGCTAACAAACCAAAAACAGGTGCCAAGTGTGTTAAGTGTAAAATAAGTAGGAAAATAAAACTATGTAAAAGTTCAACAGCTACAGAAGTAAAATGGAAAGAAATAATAATAATTACAACTAAAGAAGTTTTCAAGGTAAAATTCAAATATGAGTCAGCAAATCATCTCATATTTAACATTTTTGTCACTGCTTTTGTCCTATAAAACTTTTAAATGTTCTCTTCACTTGTTGTCAGAGTCAGTGTGGGACAGTGTTGGCGTGTTCATCACAATGCATGCTTTCTTTGTTTCTATTCACCTCCAGGATTAAAGAGAGGGAGGCAGTGCTGCTCAGCTCAGATTGAAAACCTGCCAGGTTTTCTTTGCTTGTTTTTCATTGTGTTATGAGTCTAATATGTGTTGTTCTCTTGGCAGGATGTGTCTACTTTGACACCTCTCTCTCAGGAGATCATCAGCAGACAGGCCACCATCAACATTGGTATGTGAACTGGGCAAATATTGATCCGATTTTGTGTCTTTCAGCTTGTTGGAAATGAAAAAGGAGGACTTCCTGTTTATGACGTGTTTTTCTTCTCTTTAAGGCACTATCGGTCATGTGGCTCACGGGAAGTCCACAGTAGTGAAGGCCATTTCTGGTGTTCACACTGTCAGGTTCAAGAACGAGCTGGAGAGGAACATCACCATCAAGCTAGGATATGCGAACGCAAAGGTAAGTGCAACACTTCATTTATTTTTCTTAGGGTTAAATCTTGACCTTTCTGTCTACCTTCTGTCTAAATCTAATAATCACAATGCCAAAAGGCATAAATAATAGTAATAAATTAATAAAATAATTTGTAGGAAATATAGTCTCTCAACCTCATGTTGTATAATTTGACTCATTTTTATTTTATTCTATTTTTGATTTGAAATGGTAAAATTAACAGTACTTACAGGGTCATAATTGTCATTTGAAAAGGAGTTGTCTAAAAACAGCTTTTCCTTTCAATTTTAAAATTTTAAGTCAAAATTGTACGAAGATGGAATGCATTTAAAGTGAGCCCATATGTTTTTACAGGTCTATAAGCTGGACGACCCCAGCTGTCCCAGGCCAGAGTGCTACAGGTCATGTGGCAGCAGCACTCCAGACGAGTTCCCAACAGACATCCCCGGCACCAAGGGCAACTTCAAACTGGTCAGGTAAGACCGGAGGAGGAACAGCCTGAAAAGAACAGATTTCTTTTCATCTCCTCCTTAAACCTTTGGGGATCAGTTTGACTGTAAACTGGTGAAATCTGTGTAATTATTTTTAATGCATCACTGGGATTTTCTATGACTTCTCAGACACGTATCATTTGTGGACTGTCCCGGTCACGACATTCTGATGGCAACCATGTTGAACGGAGCCGCTGTTATGGATGCCGCTCTTCTGCTCATTGGTAAGCCTTAGACAGACTTAATTATTTTGTGCACTGTTTTATCCTTGTTTCCTCTTTTAGAAGTCATCCAATATTGTTATTGTTTTTGTCTCTGTCTGCCAGCGGGTAACGAATCGTGTCCTCAGCCCCAGACGTCAGAGCACCTGGCAGCTATAGAGATCATGAAGCTGAAGCACATCCTCATCCTGCAGAACAAGATTGACCTGGTGAAGGAGAGCCAGGCCAAAGAGCAGTATGAGCAGATCCTCGCCTTTGTACAGGGTGAGCCTGCAGGGACACACACAGATGCTCTGGTTGTGCGTCCACACATAATTACACTATGCTACATATGCTGACAGCACCTGAACGTCAAGCATTGCAATTACTGAGCACTGAGCAATGCATGTATGGCTTTTTTGAAAACACCCGAGCTGTGTTTGTTGCTGTTGAGGAGTGGTGGAAAAACGCCACAAAAATGAACAATCGAATAATAGCTCAAGTGTTATTTACTTTATTCAAACTGAAGGATTTCTAAGGTTTTTAATCTCTCCATCCTTCAAATTACATCAGCTTTCAAAATGATGTGCCCTGACACCTACTTTACCAAGATATACCCAAACTTAGGGCAGTATTTAAGTATTACATTGGAACTATTCTGGCTATTTGAAGCTAGGCTGCGTTTGAACTTACACGCAGTTGATGCAACCCATGCCATGAAGTTACATTTAAAGAAGCAATTTGCATTAGTAGTTGGTGTGCAGCTCTGCAGCTCTTTCTGAACACACCTCTCTCCTGTCTCTGTGTGCAGGGATGAACCTTCCAGCTAAGAAATAATGAACAACTTTTCCCAGCCTGCAGGGATAAGAGCTTTAGTGTAGAGTAGGCCTTAATTTTGTCTGCTAAAAGTTGTCAACCAGGAGTGTTGAATGTTCAGATCATGTTCGTCCTGAAAACGTTTTGTAACTGAGATATTTTCATGTGTGTGATGTTTCTCCAACAGGCACGGTGGCAGAGGGCGCTCCCATCATTCCTATCTCAGCCCAGCTGAAGTACAACATTGAGGTTGTGTGTGAGTACATCGTCAAAAAGATCCCAGTGCCCATCAGAGACTTCACCTCCGAGCCCCGGCTCATTGGTAAGAAATCCATGGCTGTTTCCCTTTTTTTCTTGAATCACAAATCTGTAGCTTTCTTGTTGTCACACCTTTCTGTTCACATTTTCGGCTTTCATTATTGTTTTCTTTGATTTCTTCTGCTTTGAAACCCTGTGAACACCCTATTTGTTTCAGTCATCAGATCTTTTGATGTGAACAAGCCCGGCTGTGAAGTCGATGACTTGAAAGGAGGCGTTGCAGGAGGAAGTATCCTGAAGGGTGTGCTCAAGGTGAGATTCACTCTCGATCGCTGTTGTCTGAGTTGTGATTCACAGTGAAATGAATTACAACAGTTAAATCACTGAAGCATGACAACCTTATTCTGCTCCACATTGGAAAAATAAGTTGTTGTAGCCTTTTTTTTTAAATTTCCTGGCTCTTGAAAAGATTAACAGCCTTTCACAAAGCAACATTGAATAGTTTTTTCGGTCATTGGGGACAAATGCAGAACTTTGGCCGTGGCGAGCTAATGTTAAGTAGGAGGATAAGTGTCAGGACAAGATCTGTGTTTTCTTCACAAGTCTGATTTCCATCAAATTTCTCTGCACATTTGTGATATCTGCATGAAAAAAGCTTGATTGAAACACCAAAATTTGCTAAAACATTTTAAGTTATTACACTTGAGGTTTTTTTTTCTTTTTTGAAAAATAGTTAATGCTCTAAACAGGTAATGGCAAATTCATTTGATTAAGATCTGAAACATTTAACCCACATGACAGATTTCAGTTTCCTCTGACATGAAAAGTCAGTCAAGAGTTTTCTCTCCATCAGCGGCCTTTTTGTTTTTCTCTTCTCTGGTTTCTGACAGATTAGTCTACATCAGTACATTACACTGCCATCTTCTGACCAATGTATGTCACTGTTTTTTTTTTTATTATTATTATTCTCGGACATCTAAAGGAATAAACAGGACATCTGGTCTGATATTGTTCAGTCCACAGCCACTATAAACGTATAAACACAGTATCTTCACAGTTGTCTTCCATTTAAGTTATTTCTTCCCTGCATGACCTCTAGGTGGGTCAAGAGATCGAGGTTCGGCCTGGCATTGTGTCCAAAGACCACGAAGGAAAGCTGATGTGCAAACCCATCTTCTCCAAGATCGTGTCTCTGTTTGCAGAGCACAACGACCTGCAGTATGCTGCACCCGGAGGCCTCATCGGTGCGTCACCACATCAGAACAGTTATCTTTGATGGGATTTAATCCGTGGCAACTACAGAAGCTGCACATCAGATACCAATGTTACTTCTTCGTTCAGTTGTTACTTGAACTTGTTAACCTCACCTTGGTAGCCACAACAGCTTCAAAAACATATTGAACTAAGAGTAAAATGAAATTAAAACTTCAGACTTCAAAACAATCACTCAGCATGGACTGAAAATAGAATAAAGTGAGTGAGTGGCACAAAAAAAGCCAGAACAGTAAGTGAATGTGTGTTTTTGTGTGCAGGTGTGGGCACTAAGATTGACCCGACACTGTGCCGAGCGGATCGTATGGTCGGTCAGGTGCTGGGCGCCGTCGACGCGCTGCCAGAGATCTTCACAGAGCTTGAGATCTCCTACTTTCTGCTCAGGAGGCTGCTGGGAGTCCGCACAGAGGGGGACAAGAAGGCTGCCAAGGTGAGACATGCAGCATGGGAAATGTAGTCTGAGAATAAGGAGGATAGTTTGAGCTGTAAAGGCTTTGTGTCTGAACAGCCTCCTGTTATCTCTGTGTGCCACTGCAGGTTCAGAAGCTCTCAAAGAACGAGGTTTTGATGGTCAACATCGGCTCGTTGTCGACAGGTGGCCGTGTCAGCGCCGTGAAGGCTGATCTGGCCAAAATCGTCCTCACCAACCCCGTCTGCACAGAGGTCGGAGAGAAGATCGCTCTGAGTCGGCGTGTGGAGAAACATTGGCGGTAAGGAGCAGAGTGTGCTCTCTACAGAGCGGTCACTCCGAAATCCGGAGGAAGCAGTCACATGCACTTATAATGTGTATGTTTAACATTCTTTATATTGTCGTCTGATTGGCCTCTTTCTTTCTCTTCCTCAGTCTGATTGGATGGGGACAGATTAGGAGGGGTGTTACCATCACACCCACCGTGGACGATGACTGAGGAGAAATATCTCTGTTGCAGCGCTCCCATCAGCTGCACATCACAACCATCAGTCTTCTCAGCTATTTGTTGCTTTTTTTAGTTTTGTTTTCCTACGAGGAGGAAAGAAAGGAAACCAAACAGGACACGTCTCCTCCCTCTGCTCTTCTTCCTCCACAGCGACACGATTGGTTGGATCTCGAGCCCTTCTGCCTGTTTTACTGCAGAAGAAGAAGAGCAGAGGAGGGGAGGCCCTTTAAACTATCATAAGAACCCTCCAGAGCAGCAACACCCGGAGGTTCATTCAGTACAGCAGTGATCCTGTACTGACCGCAGATTTCACTCAAATCTAATAAAATACATTTGGAAGAAATGTGCCCATTTGTTTTTTTTTGTTTCATTTTGTTGCAGCTGAAAATGCTAATCACGACTAGATCAAAATAAAACATTTTAAGATGAAAAGAACTTATTACTTCAGAAGTTAATTTGTCCATCAGAATAACATCTGTCTTAACTAGGGCTGATGATAATTTATGTTCGTCATCTTTTACTAGAATTATATTTTGTTTGGCAGTTTGTACAATAGTAACATAAAACACTAGCAGTTTACACAGTACAAAAATTGTATTTGAAAAAAAAAACCCTGCATTTATAATGCTAAACTTTTTCAAATCAAATTGCTTCACAATAAATAAACAACAAAGATAGCTTCACATGAAAACAGAACAAAAAGAATATAAAAATACTGACAAATTACCATAAGTTATTGAAAATTAAAAAAAAAAGATAAAATCAATTAAAAATAAATTTAAAGTGTTGAGTAAATTAAGTGTTAGTTTCAAGCCTGTTTATGTGCTGTTGAGAAAACTTAAAATAACAATAAAAAGTTAGGAAATACCAAAATAAAGTAGCAGAAAAAATGCTTATTCTTTCGAGATATACAATATGATGGTAAATGATTTAGTAAACTCCAAACTCCTGAGATTTTGTTTATTTTTTTAAATCATGTTTAGCATTTATGTAACAAATACTTAATTAATTAATTTATTTTTAGCCTTTTTTCCTTACAATTCCCTCAATTTCAATTTCTTACTTTAGTAATTTACCCGTAACAAAATACCATAATCTTACTTTCACTGTATTACTTATTTAACTGAAGTAAAACATCCGTGGCTGTCTTGCAGGTCTGTTTGTGTTTGAGATGCTTATTTTTGAAAGAGGAACTGCAGAACAAAAGAAGGACACATTGAACATTTACTGAAGGTGTTGTCGCATTTCCGGGATGAGCCACCTGACGAGCACGGGACGTGACGTCTTCCAGGTGTTAAACTTAGAGCAGAGCGTGTGAAGTGGATGAAAGTAGAAGTACAGAATTTTATCAGTCTTATCATATGATTTGAATAAGAGTACATTTTAATAAGCGTAAGGGCATATTTTTTACGATTGGACAAACAAACAGACCGTGAACGCATCTCCGTGACGACCCGCTGATATAAACACTCGACTTCTTATTTTTTTTAATTTTCATCCATATATTTGACGTTTAGTTGGAGCCCCTCTCTTCCGCACATGGAGTCTGCAGGTGAGATTCTGTCAGTGAGATAAAGGTTTTATAGCGGGAAAAGACTGAACCCACACTGTGATTTCTGCCCTGGAGGTTTACAGACTATTTACTCTGAAAGACAATTATCTCAACGCTAATTAATCTTAAATTCGACTTGACTGTGTGTAAACTCTACGTATTTGTCGAGACAGGTTGATTTAATGCCATCGTTGAAACGTTTGAAATATATTTGACTCTCGTGCCTTACTTTCTGAAGTTGCTTGTAGCTTGTAACCAGCATTAGCCCTCATCATAACTATCAAAAAAAATTTTTAAATAATAGCGTAATAACAGAACCATAAAGCGACTACAAAAATGCTGAAAAGCTAAAAGAATCAGACGGGTCATATG